>CM061919.1:18434804-18503846 GCA_031002005.1 Vandiemenella viatica
TGCATGAAGTGAGTAAACTAGCTGACGAAATGCAAATAGATATCCTCTGTCTTCAAGAGCCCCACTCCAGCGAAGGGAAAATTCCACACATGCCAGTGATGTCTCTGAAAATCTCGACAGGGAAATACCTATGAGTGCCATCATAGTCTTCAATAAGCAGACCACTGTCACAAAATAACACAATTCTGTGATGAACATACGGCGTGTGTGGAGTTAGGTACGCAATGGGGAAATGTAGTCCTCGTTAACATGTACTTTCAATAGAGAGACGATATTGATCCCTATCTTTGTAAGATTAGGCAAATATGTATAGCCATGGGCGACAGCCCTACGGTGATAGTTGCCGATGCAAATGCCAAATCTGCACTCTGGCACAGAGGTTCACAGACGCACGAGGAGAAAAGTTACTCGAACTGACTGAAGAATTACAGCTGTATGTTAAAAACGAGCGAAGCATTCCATACACGTTCAGTGACCGAACAGGTGTCAAATCGAACATAAATATAACTTTAACAAATCGAAGAGAAGGAAACCTAGTAAGCGGGTGGAAGGTTATTGAGAACCAAACCACCAGTGATCACAATCTAATAACGTTCGAACTGGGAAGATTGCAAGACGAGGCACTAGAAGGCGACTGTATCAATATTCAACGGCGATATGACATCAGCAAAGCCAAGCTGGCAGAGGTTGAGGAGTTGCTTCATTCCTCCCCAATTTGGAGATAAAGATTTTGATGTAGACAAGGCTGCGAAAGAAACAATTCGAGCAATCCAAGACGTGTGTCAAAAATGAACTCAAAATAGAACCAATTGAGGGGATTTTGGTAGAAAATAATTCAGTTGATCCTATGCCGCTGTATGCGAATATAGAAGACACGCTGAGACTGAATAAACTGGAACAGGAGAATCTGCTGACAATGGCACTTAGACACATAACACGTTTGCTGCACCCAGCGGGGATGTCAATAACCTTTCCACAGCTGGAGGTAGTAGACAAAATTCAACTTAAAGCCAACAACCTGCCTGCAGAACCGTCCCAGCTGTTAACCCTAGTTAAAAAGTTATTCGATAGACGAAACGAAATGTTTGATCCTGACGAGATATACAAACAGTTTGTTATGACTCATGGAAGGATTAGATTTGATCCCCAGCTTAAATGGCCGAAGTGCAATGTATATACTAGACATCCCTAAATGGATAGTATAAAATTCGCACAGATAAATGCTAGACGGAGCAAACTGGTCCTCCATGAATTGAGAAAATTAGCAGAAGAAAACAGCTGGGATGTGTTATGCCTACAAGAACCACATTCAAATAGAGGATTGATACCGTATATGCCAGTGTCAGCGCAAATTATAGCAGACGGGGAACATCCCATGACTGGTATAATAGTCTTAAATAGGAGCATAACAACAACGAAAATCGCACAATTCTGTGATGATCACACAACATGTGTAGAAATCAGCACAGGATGGTGTAACGTGATAGTGGTGTCTATGTACTTCCAGTATAAAGATCCAATAGCTCCGTACCTAAATAAAATTAGAGATATATTCAATAGCCTGGGGAATCAGAAAATAATCATAGCAGCTGATGCAAATGCACGGTCAGTACTTTGGTACAGTGACCAAACTAACGAGAGAGGAGAGGATTTGATGGAGCTGATTCACGAATTACATCTGCAAGTAAGAAATAGACCATACAATCCTCCTACTTTCAATGATAGATGGGGGGCCACATCCAATATAGATGTAACGCTCACCAGCGAACATGTGGGGAACATACTACAAAACTGGAGAGTTCTAGACAACCAAACCACGAGTGATCATAATATAATTCTATATGACCTTTCCAGGGATGTAACGGCGGCTGTTAGCAGTGAGAATATCAAACACCGGTACAATATAAAGAGAGCGGCATGGTCTAGGCTACGGGAGGGCTTCCGAACACCAGTGGGACTAATGGAGGGGAATGACGTAGATTATATTGCGAAGGAGCTGACCAAATCGATTCAAACAGCAATGAAGGGCAGTATTCCAATGGCGAAAATTAAAATGGTGAGGGATACACCATGGAACGAACGGCTGTATAGACTAAGATCAAACGTGCGAAAGGCGAGAAGGGAATACCAACGCTGCCTTGTGGCGGCTGACAGGTATATCCTTCTCAACAGATACAGAGAGAGAAAAGAAGCTTTCAAGCAACAATTGCTTCTGACGAAAACTCAAAGTTGGGAGGCATATGTTAGAGCTAATCTTAGGTCAGACCCCTGGGGAATACCATACAAAATAGTTGCAGGTAAAATTAGACCACCCACAACTTTGGCTACCGTGAGGAATGAGGATGGGACCATGACAACGAATTGGACCACAACGGCCGAGGTACTATTGCATCAGCTATTACCTGACGACGTAGAAGACAATGAAAGCGATACCCATAGAAAAATGCGCAGTGATCAATTACAGTTGTATACAGTCACATCGGAAGGGGAAAACATAACAATAGATGAGGTGATCAGAGCCATAAACAGTATGGCGAAACATAAAGCCCCAGGTCCGGACGGAATTGTGGCTGAAGTTTTGCAGGCTCTGGTGGTTCAGTTAGCTCCTCCCTTATGTAACTTACTAAACAAATGTCTGCTGCAAGGCAGAGTTCCCAACGTGTGGAAACAAAGTGAAGTGGTAATACTAACCAAAGGGGGTGACAGGGATCTGGCCAATCCAAAATCTTATCGGCCGATCTGCCTGCTCAATGTGCTGGGAAAGGTTCAAGAAAAAGTACTGATCGCTAAATTGCAACATCACAGAAGTAATATGGGTATGAACATGAACCAATACGGCTTCAGAGCAGGCAGGTCGACCGAAGATGCAATTAACAGAGCGGTAGACTTAGTTAAAAGCAGCTGTAAGAAATGTGTTATAGGAATTTATATTGATATTTGTGGCGCTTTTGATAATCTTTGGTGGCCGATATTGTTCCGGCGCCTAAGAGAAATGAAGTGTCCAAGCAGTCTTTATAACACGCTGAGGGACTATTGTAAAAATCGTTATGCCACACTGAGATGCCCACGAGGGAAGGTAGATAAACATTTAACTAAGGGATGCCCTCAGGGGTCGGTCAGTGGACCGGTTTTTTGGGACATAGTTTTCGAAGAATTGATTAATCTACTGGAGGGGCTGGATGGCTTACTGGGACTGGTTGCCTATGCAGACGACTTGCTGTTATTGATTGAGGGTCGGTCCAGACAAGCTATAGAGAATATAGCTAAAGTGGTGATTGAAAAACTCCAAGCATGGTGCTCAGAGGCAAAGCTTAGTCTCGCGCCAAAGAAAACTCAGATGATGGTATTCAAGGGAAAACTGGAACGTAACCCTACTATCAAAATGAATAACATTAACATAAAAAGAACACGGACAACCAAATATCTTGGCGTCACCCTGGATGAGTCTCTGAACTTTGCATCACATATTACTGAGACGTGCGAAAGGGCTAAGGCTGTGCTCAACAAATTTATCAGTATAGGCCAAAGGAGATTTCACCTTTCTAACACTACTATAAGAAGATACCACGATGCTATCCTAGCATCTCTGGTAGGGTACGCGTCCAGTGTCTGGGCGCACAGACTTCGACTGGTGAAACCTAGGGAGGAGGTCCTAAGAGTGCAGAGAAGTGTGTTGCTGCGATTGAGTGGAGCCTACAGTACTACCTCCACAAATGCCCTACCAATTGTCATAGGTGTATGGCCGTTGGACCTCGAAATCAGAAGAAGAGGGGCCATATACTGGTTACGAAAAGGAAATCAGACCAGGGTGCAAGAGATTGTGGGAACAGTTGCACAAAATGCGGCAGAAGTCAGCGCCGCACTTCTCGCTGAATGGCAGGAGCGGTGGGACAATAGTGCCACAGGCAGAAGATTATACAGTGTGTTTCCGAACATACAAGAACGGCTGCAACTTGAATACTTTCATCCCACACCAGGCCTTATACATTATCTCACGGGGCACGGCCCATATAACAGCCTACTGTGTCAAAGAGGGCTGAAAGAAACGAGCTTATGTGAGTGCGGGGCAGAAGGAACCCCCGAACATGTAGTGTGGTCCTGTCCGATAGCAGAAGAAGTAAGGACGCCGGATATCAACATAATACGGAGTAGATCAACGCGAGACATAATTCTAGATCAGCGATCATGGATTATTCTCGATAATCTGGCGAACAAAGTATCTCAACTACACAAAAAAAGATATCTGGACCGAGCGGCAGTCGGGCATGGGGACCGGCCTAGGGAAGTCGCACGGCCAAACATACAGGCATAGAAAATTATTCACGAACAAGAGTAAACAGTATTCTTCAGAAACTTCCGGGAGCCGGAAGTTTTGTCCCGATGTGTCGGTCGATCCTGTCCCACTGGAAATCCAGAGGGGCATGGCTGGCAGACTATCCCGGGATGATAGTGGTGGGTAGATTAGTGTTGATAGAGTAGTATAGGTTTCAAGGTAGATTAGAATAGACGTAGTACCGGATAAGGCCTTATAGGGGAAAAGTAGATTATAATACCAGAGGTGATTATTGAAAAAGAAAAAAAAAAATCAAATGTATAACTATTAAATTAAGTAATCCTACCATTGTTAAAACAGAACCAAGCCTACTGCAGGCCTGAGTCAGAACGATGGCGTGGCAGAATGAGCAAACGTCAGCATACCACTTACAGCAAACAAAGCGCTTCTACCACGGCCAAAACATCTTGTTTGTAATGTAGAGGGAATGATCATTGACTTTTGCACAAATACACGATGAATCATAACAATATTTGGGAGTTAATTTCCATATTAATGGTAAGCCAGGATGCTGCAAATTTGAACTGGCTCAGGACTGTAGTGGCTGAGAACATATAATTAAGTGAATGTTACTTAAAAGCAATTGTTATTACCCAGTAATCCGGTATAACTAAATGATAGATTACAGAAAGATATGTACAAACTGGGTTAACTGCAACTAACTGAATAATGGGATACTCTAAGAATAACTGGAATATGTCAATAAAAACCACTAGCACTATAACAACAATAAGCGATATTTGTGATTCAATATAACATTAAAATTTGCAATAGCAGCTGTAACTGTTATTACTGTAAGCAAGACCAAATGTAGTATTATAGAATTAATTAGACAGTAAGTCAAAGTGTAACGGAACTGTATGCCAAATTCCTTGCATGTAAATATTTTGTACAAAACACTATGTAAATCAACAATGTAAAAATTAACATGTAGGGCCTAATTTAGTCACTAAGATATTAGGCTGTATAAATGAAGGGTAAATAAAAAAAAAAAAAATCCAAGACGCAATGAGAACTGCAATGAGAACTGCAATTCCGCTAAAGAAAACAACAGGCTTAAAAGACAAACCATGGACAGAAAGATTGCAGAAACTATGAATCGCAATGAGGAAGGCAAGAAAAGCGTATCAACGTTGCCTTATTACAGAAGAGAGACAGACGCTGCTAGAAAGATATAGGAATAAAAAGTTAGAGTTCAAGGATCTGTTGATGAAAACAAAACAAAAAAGCTGGGAAGCCTTCGTCAAACAAAATATGAGATCAGGCCCATGGGGCATCCCTTACAAGATTGAAGCTGGCAAAATTAGGCCACCTACAACATTGTAAACAGTAAGGAAACTGGATGGATCTATGACCACCAACTGGATGGAAACTGCACGGGAGTTATTTGACGTGCTACTTCCAGATGACAGTACAGAAAACGAGACAGATCGGCAAAGTGAACTGCGTCAAAAAATGTGAGATCCCTACTAGAGTGAACATAAAAAATGCGTCATATCAGATGAAGATATAATAGAGGCAATACTTTACCTTCTGAAAAGGAAAGTGCCAGGACCTGATGGGATACCGGCAGAGGTCCTCCAGGAGTTGGTCATCCAATTGGTTCCAACCTTAAATAAACTATTTAACGAATGCCTGGTGAAAGGAAAAATACCAAACGCATGGAAAACGAGTGAAGTGAAAATTATAGCGAAAGGTGGAGGCAAAGACCCACAACTCCCAAAATCTTATCGTCCAATCTGTTTGCTCAGTGTTCTAAGGGAAAGTACAAGAAAGGGTACTTTGCAAGAAACTAAAGAAATCCAAATCAGTATGGGTTCAGAGTAGGCAAGTCAACAGAGAACGCCATCAACCGCTTAATAGAAATAGCTCAAAACTCTTCCAAAAATTATGTGATTGGTGTATTTGTAGACATCGCCGGCGCTTTCGACAATCTCTGGTGGCCCACGCTGTTCGAACGCTTAAGGAACATCAACTGCCCAAAAAACCTTATACAACAGTTTTAGAGACTATTGTAGAAATAGATATGCTAAATTGCTGTGCCCCAACAAGTACATAGAGAAAAAACTGACGAAATGTTGCCCGCAGGGATCAGTGTGTGGACCAATTTTCTGGGACATTGGCTTGGAATCGGTTATGGAAATACTGCAACAAATGTCAGAACTGCTGGGTGTGGTGGCATTTGCCGACGATATCGCACTCCTGATAGACGCGGACACCAGGCAAGAACTCGAAACAAAATGCAAAGCTTTATTGGATTGCCTGTAGTCAGTGGTGCGCAGAAGTTAAGTTAAACCTAGAACCGCAAAAGACGACCTACATGTTCCTAAAAGGAACACTCAAACGAAATCCGGTAATTAAGATTCAGGGAAAAACAATAAAAAGAAAAGCAGTATCCCGTTATCTTGGTTTGAACTTGGAGGAGCAACTAAAATTTGTGTCTCACATGGAGGAAGTATGTGGAATACCAGCACTGGTAATTGCACAAATTGATACGCATTGGCGAGTGACGGTTCAATCTGCCTCCGCTCATCATAAGAAGATATCACTCCATTACTGGATATACTGCAAGCATCTGGGCCAAGCACCTAAGAAAGGTCAAACCAAGGGAGCTGTTCCGGCGTATGCAGCGAGGAATTCTGCTCAGGCTAACCGGGGCTTACAGAACAACGTCCACAGATGCACTAACGGTTATACTCGGTATCTAGCCCCTGGACCTGGAAGTAAGGAAGCGAGGAGCGTTATACTGGATAAAAAAGGAAGGTATGACCAAGCTACTGAAATAATTGGAAGGTCTGTTAAAACCAAAAAAGATGTTTGGGATGCGCTGATGGATGAATGGCAGCAAACATGGGCAAACAGCAACACAGGCAGAAGGAACTTCGACATGCTTCCTTGCGTGAAAGAGAGACTTAACATGACCCATCTACAACCATCTTCAGGGCTCATACACTACATATCTGGCCATGGTCCATGTAACAGTTTCTTAGAACAGAGAGGCCTCAAAGAAACAATCAGTTGCAACTGTGGTGAAGTAAGTACTCCCGAGCACGTGGTTTGGGAGTGCAAACAAACTAAAGAATCAAGCGCATACCTTCAAATACATCTTCAGAACAGAAGAATATACGACATACTTCGTGATAGTGAGCTCTGACACTTGCTAGATGAAGCTGCAAACCTAGCATCACTGCGCGAGAAGGCAAGATTTGCTGAACTGAAATTAGCAGAGCGCAGAAGACGCCGTGAGCAAACGGCATCAGAAACAGAAAGAAGAATAGAAGAGGAAGAAACTCAAGATGAATGAACAACCCAAACATGACCACAAGCACTGCCTATGACAAAGGCGGTGCCTGCACCAGGAAGACGACATATACTCAATTCATCACAGTGCCTCTCGAAGCCAGAGGTACTTTCTCCAGGGCTCAGGGGGTGGCCTGCTCTGATTCCAGGAGGGAATTCCTGATGTGGGAGTAGGTGCTCCAGGGACAAACCGGAGAAGAACGAGACCACTACCTGGAACGTGAAGCTGGCTGACGGCACTTGGTGGTCAGCATGTTAGCAGTTACCCCGCTGCATCAGCAGAGACAGCTGGAGGCCTGGACGTCGACGCAGGCCAGCAGTGGTGCAGGAAGAACATTTACAAATATAAGGTTCATTGATCAGAACAATGAAAATACCTTGACAATTGCTATTTTTTTGTGAATTAGTGTGATGGTAGATTAATTAGAAGTTTAGTTGGTAGATTAATTGATATATTAATTATTAGAGCAATTAGTTGAATAATTGTTAGAATACCTTAAATCCTTAAGAATAAATATCCAGATCTATTTTTAAAAACGTAAATTGTGTTAAGAATAAAAGTTGTAGAAACTAAGGGCCTACTTTAGGTAACAAGGTAGTAGGCTATGTAATATCAGGAATAAATAATAATAGTAATAAAAAAAATGAAGGTCCCCTTTACCTGGCGGAACTATCGGTTTAGATTTAGGCGGCTAACGGAATGCGCAGCCAATAGAAATCCTATAAGCTAGTCATTACGACCACACGGATTTATTATTCTGCAAGAAATAACTATTTCTTTAGTATAAGGCGAGCGTGGTGAACTTTCATCATTATGATACACAGGGAAGGCATCGACCGAGGATTTGCTTCGGTCAGCTGGTTGGGTATGGAAGTCATGCCTAAAGATGGAAACTAGGACTATTCATATTGCAAATAGTCGAGGTTAACCGTGACCACGGCCTGTCGGCCAACACGCCTCTCACCATGAAATATTATTCAGTCACATACAGTTAAGGACCATAGCAGTTATCATCCACGTACCGTTAGCATTCTCGGCAGGTCGCACCAAAATGCGACTCATTGGACTGTAATCCTGTGTATGAAAGTTTATATAATCTGTATATATGTAGATATTGTACATATTACATTGTTCCTGTGATGAAAACTCAATGCAGAACCCAGATAGACTCTCAAGCTCCATCCCAACCCATAGCTCCTGAACGCCAAACGTGCCTGGTCAGTACCGCTCGGCCTGGCAGGTTCACTGATTATGTGAGAATGAGCAATAAAAACGAATCTCTTTTTGTCGAAATCCGTTCAAAAAGCTTCTGAGGATTTTGAAACCATACACCCTACTGATTTACACTGAACAGTCATGGTACGTACCTGAAGTGATTTTGTGTAGATGTAATCCAAGTTTAATCATTGTTGCATATTTGTATAACTTTATTTGGTTACTGTACTAATTTTGGGACAGTTATTTGTGTGTCTTGATCAAAGAATCTAAACGTTTGGCCATAAACGATGAGATTAGTAGTTCAGATAATAAGATAAAAAGTGTTTGGAACATAATTAAAAGAGAAACAACTGTATCATCCCTTGAACATGTAAATGACCCTCTTATGTAGGAAGTGCTTTTAATAACTACTTCTTAACAGTTGCTGAAAAAATAAGAGGAAAATATATTGGGAATATGGATGCTATAGCAATACTTAAATCCTTGTCACCAAAAACAGCACCTATGTCTCTATTTCCCACCAGTCAAAATGAAATTGAAAAAATTATTAAATCCCTCAAAAATAAAAAGTCATTTGGTTATGATGAGGTTTCAACCCATGTAGTGAAACAATGTAACACCAGCATTAGTAGAGTTATTACTCATATTTGTAATAGTTCTTTTGAAAAAGGTATCTTCCCTGACTCACTCAAGAAGTCAATAATCAAACCGCTTTATAAAAAGGGTGATACCTCAAAGATTGAGAATTACAGACCCATTTCACTTCTACCAGCATTTTCAAAAACCTTTGAAAAAGCAATATACAGAAGGGTGTATACACCTCTACAATAGAATGACCTACTCAGTAAAGTACAGTTTGGTTTTAGATAAGGCGTTTCAATAGATTCCGCAATTTTTGCTTTTGTAAACAACGTACTGGAATCAATGCATAAAAAATTAAATTCCCCAGGTATATGCTGTGATCTTGCTAAGGCTTTTGACTGTGTTGATCATGAGATTCTACTAGGTAAATTAGACCACTATGGAGTTAGTGGTAAGCCAGGACTTTGGTTTAAATCATACTTGGAAAATAGAAAGCAATGTGTATCACTGAAAGATGCTAATACAGGAAATGTTATAAACTCATAATGGGGTATAGTTAAATGTGGTGTGCCTCAGGGCTCAATTCTTGGCCCTTTGCTGTTCTTAATCTATATAAATGATCTCCCACATATACTAGGTGATAATGAACACATGGTGCTCTTTGTATATGATACTAGCATATCGTTGAAAGACCCATCAGCACAAAACCTCGAAAACACAGCAAATGATGCTATAAAGAAAATTAACAGATAGTTTAATTCCAACAAACTAATACTTAATATAGAAAAGACACAGTTACTTCAGTTTGTTACAAAAAATAAAACAAAGGACAGCTATAATGTGATATCAGAAAGAAAAGCAATCAATGAAAGCAGTTTCACAAAATTCCTGGGTGTATGTATAGATAACAAATTGAACTGGAAACAGCAAATTCAACAACATCTTAAAAAACTGAATTCTGCAACATTTTCGCTTAGGTTAATATCCAGAATAGCTAATATAGAAACCAGAAAGTTCGAATATTTTGCATGTTTTCATTCCATGCTCACTTATGGCATCTCATTCTGGGGAAACTCGTCACAAGCACAGAGGGTATTTAAATTGCAAAAACGTGCTATAAGAACTATTTGTGGAGCAAGCCCACAGACGTCGTGCAGAAATCTATTTAAAAACCTGGGTGTACTAACAATGCCAGCACAGTATGTATACTCCGTACTATTATTTGTAGTGGAAAATCCTGAACACTTCAATCTTAATGCTGACATACATAGCCATAATACTAGGAATAAATATAATATTCACAAGGATTACAAATCACTGTCAATTGTACAGAAAGGGTTAACAAATACTGGAGCTTCCTTATTCAATGTCTTACCAACAGAAATTAAATGTTATCTACAAAAACCCAACTACTTTAAGTATAAACTGAAAGAATTTATGCTTCAGAACCCATTTTACTCTGTGTAAGAATTTTCTTCTCGGAATTTGTTAATTAAGAATGACTGATAAAATAGTATATATGGTGCATGGAAGGCGAAGGTGACAAAGTTGTCCACAATTACTAAAATGATATATGGTTTTTATTTCTGTGGAAACTTTTGACAAATGAAGTAATTACATTGTTTACAAAATTTCACTCATATATAGTAACTATCATGGGATAGCATGCACTCAAAACTGCTGGAAAAATTATGATACTAACTGGTTTTTAAGTAATTGACTGCTTATGAGTTGTTGGTAATATAATTGATATAATTAATAGATGTGTGTACTGTTCCACATAAATAGCAACTAACATGATATAATATGTAGTAGCAAATTACAGTGAAACTTATCATGGTAACTGGTTGGTAAGAATATAACTGGTTGTTAGAAGCTGGTAACAAGTGTTTACACTGCTCCACATAATAAGTATTAATTAACTCGATGTTGTATTTGTAGTTACATAATAATATTACAATTATATAGTAATACTGACATTACTAATAAGTGCATGTACTGTTCCACATCCCCGAGATTATTCTCAGATGGGATCAAAGTGAACATATCTATCTATCTATCTATCTAATAAGTTGACTGCGGCGTATTGCTCATTCTGAGAAGACGCGCGTTGGAGAAGTTAAAAACTAATGCCTATTCTTCAGTTGTACACTGCTTCGGAAGTGTATCATTCCCGAAACTTTCTGCACATAAAACACCTTCATATATTTTTAGGTTAACTATTTTGCGTTGCACAATGAACATCTCATTTCGTTAATAAGGAAATAAAAGATTGTAGAAACAAACATATAGCATGTCTGATCGGGCTTAGCATTTACCACACATTTATATGAGTCAAAGCTTTCCCAAACTTTAGTCCAAAATCGTAAGATGAAGCATACCTTCAGATTTTGATAATAAATTTTAAACATCACTGCAAAATGAAGCACATGATTTTATAAGATTGTACGTCTTGGACCTGCAGCAAATAAGATATTACGAGATCAGAAGGTAAGAATTAACTCCTCGATTATTTATTTATCAATCTTGTTCCATGGATTCCTGCTGAGGAAGGACCTCTTGGATGTGAAATATGTCATGGTAAATACACATATGTACAATATGAGTCATAAGCATAGGGAAAATATTATATCTTACAAAGACAAAAAAGAGGATAAAAAATAAACATTAATTTTTACAACTGAGTTTTGCAAATGGTCATATTGAATACAATTAATTATTTTGTTCAAATTCTTGAATGGAGTAGAAGGAGTTGTCAACAAGATAAGCTCTCAGCTTTTATTTAAATATATCTTTAGTATCTGCAAACTGTTTTAAACTCTTGGGAAGTTTATTAAATAGCTGTATCCAGAATAATTAACTCCTCTTTGTACTAATGACAGTGATGTTTATATTTTGTGCAAGTTATTTCTGTTTCTTGTACTGAAATTGTGTATCTGTGAATTAGATGTAAACCGGTAACAAGTTATTGGTTTTACCCTAAAGCATCCTAATAGCTCTTATCTGTGATATGAAAACGTTAAATCTTCAGACCATTACACCGAGTACCAGAGAGGGTGCTGCAATCAGCTCGATTTTGGTTCGTGTGATACGTGAGGAAGGACCGAGCAAATATAAATGAGTCTTTCGAAATAGGCTCGAGACTGTGTGTCAAAAGTAAGTAGTCAATACGAATGCTTTGGCACACTAACTAATATAAGTTAGTATTTACAGTCATTCGTTTACTTATTACAATGATGGGTGATTAGGAAGTTCGTGTGTCCACTGCGTAACCCGTAATTACTAGTTCACGAAAATATTAAACAAGAAGAAATTAACGTATATAGTTTGGCAATGATGGGGTAGTTTGTAAAGTTCTCGGAGTGGAATAGAAAATAATGATTTGCCTCAGTGATTTTTTTTGATTTTTCAATTTAGTTTCCTTGTACATTAACGCTCTTGTTCCAGCGATGTTCCATTGCCTTGATCCCATCTCGAACTTTTTTCCACACCTGCATAATACCCGTCAACTTCGGTTGTCAGTTCTTCGTTTGAAGAGAATCTGAGTTCACCGAGAAAATTTTTAAGCTTGGGGAAGAGATGGAAGTCTGATGAAGACAAATCAGGCGAGTAATTGCTTAGCAACAATTCGTATTTTAAACTAATAATTATTGTTTAATAATTACGCCAGAACAACTGTTGTATATTATTAATTTTCCGGACGCGTTTTGTCTCTCGTCGAGTTATCTTCAGCGTACAGTTTTGCTGTATTATGTGATTGGTTATTGACTTACGAATATAATGATTTTTACATTTAACGAAATTATTCTTAGAGCATAATATTATTTATATTTATTGTAGCGTGCCAGCCAGTGAATTGCGCCAAGCCGGCGACATCTATCACTGTTTTAACGCAAGTTTACCCCAGTCAGCGCGTGGTAACGTATATAAGCCCGTCGCTGGGTGGTACAGACAGATCGCTCGACCCACGGAATTAGTGCTTACCACTGGACTGCGCTGGCTGGCTGCAGCGGCTCCTCACCACTCACAAAGTAAGCTGAACCTATTGTATTCCTATATTTCGGGCCTCAAGGATAGCTCAAGCTGTCGGCTGCATAATAGTTGTGACTGAAGGCTGTCAATAAACTCTTGAGACTCAATTGTCGGACTTAGTCTGCCTAACCCTCCCCCCTCCCCCTTTGAAATTATGTAACCCAAAGGTTTTAGCACGGCTCGGCAATACCAGGGTTAGCTCTAACCAATGTAGAGGCGTTGCCCGGAGTTCTAAGAGAACCGGGAACGCGACATTATATATCAGTTTTGGATTACCATGCAGGCCGTTTTGTTTATATAGGTATACTAGGATAGGCTTTATATTGAAACTTACATTTACATTTGCGTTTTGAGATGTGGTCGTTGGTCGCCTGTGACCTCAACCAGCATGATGTTTGCATTATTGCAGTTGGTTATACAATTTTGATACAGTTTTGCTCTTATGACTCGACTAGAAATCAATTTTGAAGTTTTCGATGCGTGACATTTTCAACTTTTAGTTTTCGTGTGCGCTTTTGCTGTTCTGCTGTTTCCCGGCGGTGATCTGTCGGAAACAGGAGAACAGCAAAAGCGCACACGAAAACTAAAAGTTGAAAATGTCGTGCATCGAAAACAACGCATCAAAATTGATTTCTAGTCGAGTCATAAGAGCAAAACTGTACCAAAATTGTATAACCAAGTGCAATAGTGTAAACATCATGCTGGTTGAGGTCACAGGCGACCAACGACCACACCACAAACAGCAAATGTAAATGTAAGAATAGTTTCCTTAAATGTAAAAATCATTATATTCGTCAATAACCAATCACATATTACAGCAAAACTATACGCTGAAGATACCTCGACGAGAGGCGAAACGCGTCCGGAAAATAAATAATATCCACCAGTTGTACTGGCGTAATTATTAAACAATAATTATTTTTTTAACAAGCAACTGTAGAAGAAATGGCATACAATAATCAAATAATTCGTATTTTAGTCTATGTATTTTTCCAACAACGACGACAGTTCTGTGTGGGTGCGCATTGTCTGATGAAAGATGACTTTCTTCCTTGCCAAACCTGGCCTTATTTTCACGAATCTTTTGCTGAAGTTGGTTCAGGAGGTTATTGTGGTATTGACCAGTAATTGAACAGTGGGACGGTAATCTATCAACACAATCCATTTCTGAACCAAGAAAACTGACGCTATCGCGTTTGCTTTTTGGTGGCGGTGGATCAGCATGTTTCCGCTGCTTTGACTGTTGTTTTGCCTCTAAGGTACAGTAGTTAATCTATGGTCACAAACTGGGGCAAAAAATCCTGTTGGGTTCTCTGAAAATGGGTCAAACGTTTCCACTCTGATGCGTTTATCATCCAGTGTTAAGAGTTGCCACATCCATCAGGCACATAATTTTCTCATCTCCAATTCTTAAAATGTAATACGCCCGTTCAGACGATATCCATAGAGCTTCAGCAATTTCTCTCGGCGATCCTCCATGCCTGTTTTATGCAGTTTTGCAATATTTCTGGGGTAGTGGCATATCTTGGCTGACCACTACGCGGATCATTACCTAAGCTGCCTCCACAAATTTAAACTCGTTTCCCCGCTTGTAAAAAGTTGTATATGAAATAACATAGTCCCCCAGTGTATTCTGAACATCATCGTGAATTTCTTTTGCTTTAATACCTTTATTTACAAGGTACTTGATCACTGCACGAGTCTCGATTTTTTCCAATCTTTTCAAAACACTATGCGGGAACAACAAAAAGATATCCGCACCACAGATCTCTACCCAGATCTTTTACGCGTCACGTGTTACTCCTGAAGGATGACCTACTATTACGTGGGATTGGATTTCTCGTTGTGACATCTGCTGGTGATTCCGAGAACTTTTCAAACCATCCTCGTGCTTTCGAAGCCTCAAGTATACAAATGGTGAGACCTTCTGAGGCAGTAGTTTTACTCTTTCTGATGCACGTCGTCCTATAACCAGCAAATTTATAATCTTATCAACGGAGAAATAGGATTAACTCTCTGTGAAATTAGTTCTGTAACTGAAGAGAACTTTAAATTTGCCAAAATCACTGTACAGTTGGTGCCGCTGAGACTGTTGTATGCAAACCAGAACCCTTCGGAGCACTTTTGAATAGCGTTGATCATCTCCATTATAGTCCAGATTTGTCCACAATGTAGCCGTCAAAACAGATATAGGCAAAATAAATTTTTTCAACGACAAATAATTCCAAGATTTCATGCTCAGTTGGATACGTACACGCCAAAAAATTTTTACGAAGAAAGAATTATAAAATTGCCACCACTACTTAAAATGTTTAGATAATACTAAAGAAGGGGAAGAAAATTAATTTCGTAGTATTATTAATTAGACTTTGTTTTGCAAACCGTAATGTGCCAGAATTTCTATGAAGATTCCAGCTCTATTAATGTCAAAAACTGATTAATATCCCTTTAGCCTTTGCGAGAAGAGAGATTGGTTTAATTCTTGGCCAGTGTCCTTACAAACGAGAACCAAATCTGTGTGCAGGCGGTAGCACAACAGTTTCACAGTTGTGTGGTTAAACAGGAAAACTCAATGGCTCAATGAGCCAGTTTTCAAGCTGCAATGGGAGAAGTTGGAACGCCTGACGGATACTTGAGTGCGGACGTGCCCCCGCAACGTATCGAAGAACTGCGGCGCCAACGTCTCAATCGGCCCAGTAGAGATAAGCCAGCCAATCACTGGGACCTCGTTCCATTTCCTACGGATCCGTCGAAATGGTCGTCTCGAATTAACTACCACGCGGGTCGATACTGAGACCTGTCTCGTCCTTTCAAACAAGCCAAAGCTTACTGCTTCCAAGATAGCTGCCCATTTATTTTTAACTTCAGAACTGAATTTATTCCGAGCGGAAATGCTTCCAAGCATTTCGATATCGCGTTTTCTCCTTTGAAAGAATATTTTCTAAAACCAAATGCAAGTGGTTTACTTCGATGGAGCCAATCTCCCGTGTTTTCTCACTGAGAGTAGACTATGCTTATTGATAAGTAGTATTGTCAATTCACCGAAACATTCAAACCTTATCCAATTATTCTCACGACACAAATTATTACTTTTTAGTAAGAGAGGAAACTTTCTCGGCGAATGATTGCAATGAAGTTTTCATAGGTTGTATCTCCGGATTTCATTGTAAATACACGAAATTTCACACGTGGGGGAGACGGCGGAGGCAGCCGTCGAAGTATGGTGTTCCTACAACACAATTCGTCTATACACCCGTGAAAACTTCATTACAAATTTTTTTGCCTTTAGTCGAAATAATAACAAGGAGAAGAGGCATTAATCGATAGCCTGAGCGGTACATGTAAGTAGGCGGCTTTCGTCAAAGAAACGCATTGATTCAGTGGCTAAAACAACAATAAGTTAAAGGATATACAATTGCCTTTTGATACCTGCTAAATAAATAGGTATACGATCTTTAAAATTACGATAACATTAGTTTCCTATCAACAAATAATCAAATTTTCAGCCGCAAAAAAGGAAATTGTACAATAACTTTATCTGAAAATACAGAAAATGGGAATAAAGAAACCGTGAATAAAAAGCTGTAACTATGTAGTTCAGATAATGTTTGCGACACATAAAAAATAATTATATAGTTAGAATCGCAACATAACTCAAATGAAAGAAATGTGTATTCATAAATGAATACGTAAAAGTGTAACTATTTACTTACGAGTGACGAAGGTTGACGAAAACAAACGTTTGTTCACATGAGTCAAATGCCAACTGGAAGGGTATAGGCAAACAGTGCAATACATCCGATAGAGACCGAGTGGGACAGCGAGTCACGCACTGACACGCGTTTTATCCGCATTTTGCGGATTGCGGATCCGCTTAATTTTGTGCGGGATCCGCCAGACTGTCTAATGATACGGGATCCCGCTTTGCTGGATTGCAATCCCTAGTAGCGGGCAAGAAATCGAGCGTGGTGGGTGAGCGTTAACGCTCTGACCTCTTTGGGTTTTAGATGGTTTCCCCAAATTGCTCTAGGCCAATGCTTCCTTTAAAAAGGCCATGGCCGTATTCCTTCCCCTTCCTAGCCCTGATCCTTTCACGCCTCTAATTACGCCGACGGGGCGTATAATAATAAGCAAAAAAAAAAAAAAAGTGAGCACGGTGTTACGCGGTGGCACGGCCTTGTGCTTGACGCTTGAATTAGTCCACACACGAAATCTGCAAAGTTTATATGACAAAGATTGCTTCTTAGACGCGTGGGTAGTTATGTAAATAATTTAATTCACTTGTGAAATCATCCCACGTTTTTTGTTGTTGAAAGACGAGGCAAAAATAAATTAATACGGCAGTATTATAAGGAAATAGACTTTAATTATGAAAAAATATATACTTGGCATAAAATATAAACCTATTTTGATTTTAAATTTATTCTTGATAAAATGTTAAAATCTAAATACTTATAAATTTATTTTTCCACCTCGGTATCCGCTTCCCCAAAACATCCGCATCTGCGGATGTCAGACACCGAACATCCTCGTCGGCATCCGAAACCGCAAAACTGAGCTCCGTTACAATTCTAATTCGAACAGCGTGATGCGCTTAGACGCAAGACAGCCATCTCAAGGCTGGTCGTCCAGTGGACGCGTAAAATCTTCACGCGAATACGCGCGAAGAGATCGCTGCAATCCAAACAACGGTAATTTAATATGACTCCGTCCACTGCGAGCGCGTGAGTCGCGCCAATTTACGCGAGGGCGACGAGATCCAAAATTGTTTGGATTTGGTAGCGCGAACACAGAGTTCGCGCGATGGATATATACAAAATGGTTGCTCTTGTTCAAGAAATAGTCCCTTTGTGGGATCAAAAATTATCTCAATACCACCAGAGGAATGTCCAAATGAAAATGTAAGAAGAAATTGGAACATAAATGAATTTACCAGGTAATGAATTCTATTATTTATTCATTTGTTTAAACAAAATGCAATGTTACATACCTATTATTTTCACATAGTATAGGATTTTTTTTCTTGCTGTCGTCAGTTTCTCTACTGGTTTGATGTGATAGGTATTTGATGATTAAATAGAACCTTCCTGGCAACAATTACGGAAACAATACCAATCACACAAAAACAAAAATTACTGAAAATCCTCAGTAAACGTTTTAAGTGAAAATAGAAAATATAAACAAGCATTCAGCAACATATTTACCAAATCAAACGCTTTCAAACATTCAAAATCTCACTCATAACATCATAGGTCGCATACTATTCTTAATTGCATTATTTTAACCAATATTCCTTACACTGTACTGCTTTTAATACAACAGTCATTCAGTTCATTTAAACCACTTTCATCCATTAGAACAGTGGTCCGCAACCTTTTCCTACTTGCGGCACTCCATATGGTTATCCATAAATCTCGCGGCACACATTACCAAAAAAAAATCCTCACTATAAGAAATTTTTTCCGAGGTATGAAGTCCCCTAACACGTAAAAAACTGATATGTAAAAAACAGCGGTTGCATAAAATTAATATTCAGGCAGTTATATATTTCTATTAAAGTTAATAATTGTACACATACTTTCAGTGTGACACTTGTGCCTGCTTAACTGCACGCAGGTGACTGATCCGTGGAGAAATCGTTGACAATTTTTTTTTTAATCTGCTCTCTAACAGCGAAGTCTTTAGGGACGGGAAAGGATGGGGGGCAAGGAATGGGAAGGAATTAGGCCATGGTCTTTTGAAGGAAGCATCCCGGCATTTGCCTGGAGTGATTTTGGAAACCATGGAAAACCCAAATCTGGATGCCCGGACCGGGATTCGAACCGCCGTCCTCCCGAATGCGAGGCCAGAACGCTAGCCGTTACACCACCACGCTCGGTCGTTGACAATGCAAGCCTCATTTCTTCATAGACGGATTTGAGTCTTTATATCTTGGATGTTTTAATCTCAATTAATGTCGAGAAGCCCAGTTCACATAAATATGTATTTGGAAATGGCAATAACACATTAACTGCCATACCTTATTGATAGCCAAAATGTATCTAAAGGAACTTTGAGAAGTTTTAATTTCAAAGATCTGTCAGCTTTTAAATCTGCAAGATACTCTTGAATATTAATTGGAAGATGTTCCGAATTTGTAATGAATGTATCATGAACCCATTCAAAATCTTCAACACTTTCACCAAAGTACTTTTTGAATCTCTGCTGCAGGACTTCTAAATGTTCTTTAATTAAGTCCGTCACCATTTTATTACTGTCATCAAGTGACCATACAGTCGGGAAAATATCACACTACCCATTTTCAATCCTCTGTAACCACAAATACAGCTTATTCACAAATCCTTTAATGTTATCCATACTAATAAGAATATTATCGTTCCTACCTTGCATTTTGATGTTCGGTTCAGTCAAGTGTACGAAAATGTCGGAAAGATATGCCAGTTTACATACCCAATCGCCATCTGCGAATAAATCTACGTACTTTCAACAATCAAATATGCCTGGACCTCATCTCTAAGTTCATATATTCGCTGCAACACCTTTCATCGTGACAGCCAGCATACTTTTGTATGTGTTTGTGTATTCTGAACCCATTTCCTGACAAAACGGAAATAAGTCGCGAATTTAGGGGCCGCGATTTTATGAAGTTCGCAGCTTTTACTACTTCGTCGAGCACATCTTTCAGAGAAGGTGGCAGAGACTTAGCAACAATGGCTTCGTGGTGAATGAGACAATGATCACATCGTAGGTTGGGATTTACCTCGCGTACTTTAGCTGCAAATCCTTTCAATGGGCCTATCATAGCAGCCGCTCCGTCTGTACAAAGAATAACACAATCCTTCCATGTTAATTCTTTAAGAAGCAAATATTCATCAGTTAAACGAAATATTTCTTCACCAGTAGTTTCTTTACAAAAGAAAAAATTACTTATAATTACATCTCCTTCGATGTAAGCCAGAAGTTCTGCGTTGTGGCTAACATCTGCGAATTCTTCGATCTGAAGTGAGAACTTTTGACTCTTGATTTTCTCCTTCATAATGTCTTCAGTATCACGAGACTAGTCAATATCTCGGCGACTGACTGAGTCAGCAGAAAGAGGAATTTTTGAAATTTCACTAGCAGATTCTAAACCCAGAACTATTCTTACCATCTCTTTACAAACAGGCTTTAACAGCGTTTCACTTATTGTATGTGGTTTCTTGGCCTTTATGATGAGTTCGGATTCCTTATAACTAACTTCCTGTACTTTTTCCGAAACACGTACTGTAGCGGTCATGAACGTTCTTTGTTTTACTTATTTTCTAACAAGTGACAAAATAATTGACATCGCTGCTTGACAAAGAAGAATGTTTTGTTGACAAATTTCGTTTCAGTTTACTGGATTTTTCACCACAGACGATATATTCGGGAATCGGGCACGTTTTTTTACATTAAAAAAAAACACATAGGATAAGTAAGTATCATCATATTTCCACTGCATCAAATTTTGTTTCTTTCAACGTTTTCACCAGTTGCTCTCATAGATGGAACACTCCATTCAAGGAATTCGTCCGTCTTGAAGAAATAAAATTGTCTTCTAATTGTAATAGAAAATATCGAGACTAACTATTAACAGTTTTCAGACCACTTCAGAGCACAGCTATGATGGAACTGAAGTAATTGTAAGAAGCAGGATTTATACACTTCAAAGAAGTAACTAATATAGTGTCTAACAAGGCGTCGCGTCGGTGCAACGGCTTAGGAAGAAAGTATTATTATTGGAGAAGCGACAACGGAATAAAATAAGGCTTGGAAAGTTCTGCTAATCCCAGCAGCTAAGACTGAGGGAAAAGCATTTACACAGAACATGCGGTAAATATAACAACTTCAATGCGCAACAGTAGAGGCGAGGAATAAAGATATTTAAAAATGAATAATAAAAAAAACTAACAGCAACTGTGAGTAAATAAATAACATTTAATTTCTTAGAATACGACAATACGTATTCGCAGCACATGGAACTAAAATATAATTAATAAAAAACTTTACAATTAATTCCTTATAATCGGTAAAATTTCGCGGCACACCAGTGTGACGCGACACACCGGTTACGGACCACTGCATTAGAACACAACATGAAATGGAATAATCATATAGATTTACAAATAAACATTTTGATTTTCTCTTAAACAAAAACTCAATTAACTACCCGGATTGTAGTTAGTGGCAAAAAACCTTTGCTATGTAACAGTATGTATAGTATTTATATTTGAAGTATATTAAATTACAAAATTACTCAACATTATGTATAATATTATGAAACAAACCACCTTCAGTTTATAACTATTATTTGCGGCGTGGTTCAATTCATCTAGTTTAACTTTGAGACGGTTTTTTGAGCCGTCCCATCAAATAATTATTTTTTTCTTCAGATGAAATTAGTTTTAAGTTTATAAGTATATTTTAATAGAAAGTTAAATACTTAATGGGTTACATGATTAAAAGTTCTTAAGGTGCAGACCTTTTGACTAGGATACTAAATTTCTTAATTTCTTTGTTTCGTATATATATAACAATTAAACTGAATATTGGCCGACGACGATCAGTAAACTGAAACGCGTTTTTTTTTTTTTTTAAATTATTAAAAATGAAGTTTTAGCTTTTGATAACATGTGTCTTATTATAGTTGTGTACATATATTTCACTCGATCTATTTAAAAATACAGTATTTTAAAAGTATTTTAATCTCTTTATTATTAGACATTGGTTTTTACTGAGTATTTCGCCAAAGAGAGGATGTGAGCCTAGAAATTTAATCGATCTAGGACCTATACTTTAGAATTTGCATTTATTCTTTCTCCATTAAAAAAACTAAACAAATATGTAATAAGGATTTTTTGTTCTTATTTCTTTTGTTATAGTCGCTGACATCAAGAAGAAATGGAAAGAGCTGAGGGATACCTTTAGAAGAGAGTTAAGAAAATAATTGGAAGAAAATCCGGAAAAGGCGGAGAAGTCTCAAAAAACAGTGGCCATATTTCAACCAAATGGAAAACTCGTTGCTTTTGGCAAAAATGTTACTCATCCAATCCTCTCTCCTTTTTGCAGTTATTTTTCTTGCTGGAATTGTTGGTTTCAATGCGTATAATTTCAAAGAGAGAAAGGCATTGTTACTGTTCTTTCTGGCACAAACAACAACAGAGAACTGGCGACAGAGTCACGCGAATCAGCTTTCAGTTCGCGCGAATACGTGTCCACTGGACGGCCAGCCTGTACTGCCGCACCTCGCGCGGTGGAAATGGGGCTTAATACGTCTTCCTGCCGCCGCCACCCGCTTCTCTGCTTCTTCACTGTACACTGTGCATATACTTTAGTTATTCAACGTCTTTGGATTCCCGTTTTGGCGGTCGGCCACAGTGGTAGCGTTTCGAACTCACTGTTGCCTGTTTCGTCGCTTATTGGTCTTTCTCGACCATTGCCACTGAGGAATACTTTCGCCTCAAGAGGTTTATCAGTGCATTGCTATTTTACGAATTAATTAATACTGTTTGTAGAAACTCCAACACCAAAAAGCAGAGAGATGATTATAATGAAATTTATCTCACAGGTTAGGGACATGACAATAAACAGATGATTAGAATTACAGAACTGTTCCTGCCTTGAGCCTCTAGACATGGTATAGTGGTGACACAGAATCAAAGAAGCCTGGATATGCTGCTGGGGGTCGTGGGCGCGTCCACAGTGGTTTCGAGAGGACGTCCGTATGACCGTATCCCAGACATTCAGTGGGCTAGGAGCAGGTATTGTCAAGCCGCTACATGCAGTGCACACGCTAGATACGGACCATGTACCAAGGCAAAACATTAATACTTTCGACTCTAGAACCTTTCATGCCTATCATGCTATCAATTATGCTAAATCTGATGAATTTCATCTTATTTTGGTTTTATTTAGATTCAATTGTTCTTCCATTAATTTCTGGAAATACTCGCTCATTAACAAATTAGATTTCATAATATTTTAAGTACTTTATGTTTCAGATCACATAAATTTTCTAGATCATGTGAGCTTTTTTATAAATCAAGAAGCAGCAAATATAAATAAACGGTGTCCTAAATGTTTAGCTGATATGAAAAATTTCTTTCACAGTGTTTAACTTTTTGCCAGTGGCTTTTAATGTTTGAGATTATATTTCGAATGCAATTAGTTCTGTGCCAAATAGTACAGAATATGTCTGTCTGGGATCTACACAAATAATATCGCGTATTGTGTGCCGATGGTGACATGGAGTGTTTCATTTTCAGCAAATTCTGCCAGTGGGATGATTCAGCACATCAGCTGACGAAACTGGTTAATTAACGGAATGAAGAACTCAGCGAGTTTTGTAACAGGGTAAGTGTAGCGTAAAACTCCCAGCTTTTATACAGGCTGTGAAGGGAAGCGTAAACATCATTAGAAGCGCCTCAAACCGCGACACGTTCAGATAATGAGGAGCGTTAATTGGAGGATCGCGCAAGGAAAAAAATCCGTGTGTCCAATATATTGACTTCTCTCCATAAACCGCGAATGTTTCTGGCAAATTCGGAACCAACATCTTACGACAGAAAAATATTTTGGCAATGAAAGATGCAAGATGTGTATCAAATTATGTGTCATACTTCAAGATGAAAAATTTATCTTAGTTTCAACATTGTATATAACTTACATAGTCATCTAGATTAGTAACCAAGATCCCATCAGTAACGTAGGACTATTTTTCCAACCTCTTGTTTGTACAATCCGTTGTCTACTTCTTAGTACAGACCTCTGCTTGAATATGGTAGTGTGGTATGGGACCAACATTCTGGCTATGATATACAGGAGTTAGAGCGGGCGCAAAGAAGGACTTCTAGATTTGTCTCTGGAAATTACCGTAGAACACAATCAGTAATTAATATGATAAAGAAGTTGAAATGAGATTCGTTGGAGGAGTGAAGAGAGTCGTATACGGCGTATATTGAAGATGAGGTGTGAAAAATTTGTGGTGGAAGAATTAAGAGAGATCCTTGGAAGGAAAAGCTTGACCATGACCACTAACTGGCTCTAGAAATTGCTTGGAAAGGTTTTATTTTGTAGGTACCAAAAATGTTAAAAGAATTTAAAGTTGAAAATAGTAGTGGGTAAAAGTAGGAGGGAAAAGTACAGGGGTAATTGGGTGTGTAGAGAAATTGCCACCGAATCAATTGCTCCATCGCAATTAAATTAAATTAAAATTAAACGCCATGGCCGACGGACGATGGTGACCGCACAAGGCGTGCGAAGAATGGACACTACTAGTAATACCTAACTACTTCTTTGTATTCCACGGATTAGTACAGAGTTTGAAGTGACTGAAGAATTATCTTAGATAAAAAGTCTTTACGAAACAACTACAGGCGAAGATATCTTCAAGGAAGTCGAGAATACGATAACTCAGTACAATTTATAACGTAATCAGTAAAAATGTGTCATAACTGATATTGGTAAAAATATGTCTGTATTCGGGATAGTTTTAATTGGAAATTTTTTTAGGCCTTAAGAAGGAGATAAATGTCCAAACCTATGGTAATTAATTCCATTTTTCAGCAACAGCGTTTTGTTTCAAACACTTCAATCCGTCTTGTGTCAAGATCATTCAAAGGCTTTTGACAGAGTGAGCCTTAAAATGGTAGTGAATAACGTAATAACTATTGAAGTGGATGATAAAGTGACTGGGTAGAATAATTTTTAAAAGGTAGAAAACAGAAAGTTAGGGTAGGAAATGCAGTATCAAAAGAAATGGAAGTAAAAATGGGAGTGCCACAGGGTAGCATTTTGGGACCATTGCTATTCATTATTCTAATGAATAATTGTGTTGATTGTTTACTATAAGAAATTAGATTGTTTGTAAATGATATATTGCTATATAAAAGGATCAAAATAGTAGAGAAATATAAACAGCTGCAGGATGATCTGGACTGGATATCTAGTTGCGTTGGTAAACATGGGTTGAAGAAAAATGCAAAGTAGAGTTAGCTTATTACGCACAAAAGTAAAAAAAACTAAAGATTGATTACGATTATAAGTTGGGGAAAGAATTGTTTCTTGAAGACTTGAAATTTTGTTAACTTTATTAGTTTAACCGTTATGTTTCGGGGATTTTTACTAGAGATAGAAGCCGAATACGATGACTTGCACTACATACAGAAGTTCTAAAGAAAAATTTTATTGTGAATTTTCGAAGTAGAAGAAGCTAGCAAAAGTTTGTGTAATTGTTAAAAAATGTCCAGAACCATTACTATCAAACAGTGAATGGCTATGGAAATTAGCGTTTACTATGGACATTATTGAATATCTTACGGAATTTAATATAATTTACAGGGAAATCAGTGCTTATTAGTGAAATATGTTCTGGGATTTAGTCATATCGTCCAACATTTGAATTATTAGAAACACAAATTACAGAAAGAAAATCTAACCACTTTCCAAAGCATGTCAATGTCGACGAAACAGGCATAAATACCGTACAAGCCCGAGAGAATTTTGGCTAATAAAGGTGTTAAACAGATGGGGGGAGGGGGCCTACCAGTTTGGGAAAGGGGGAAAAATATTACAGTGATATGTTGTTTCAGCGCTGCTGGCACGTACATTCCCCATATGTTCATCTTCCCCAGAACTGTTCCATTAATTTATGGTCCAATGAGTCATTATTTTGCAGAAGAATGTAAAATCGACAGTAGACGACCCAGTGCTGCTGAGTTTAGATAGTCACAGCAATGGCCAGCGTTAGGGATAGGGGAGGTAAAGCGGGGCAAAAGTATTTCCATTAATTGAAATGAAATTTTGATGAAAGTATAAGAAAAATGTTTGAATCATAGCTAGGACAATGTTTTCAACATCGAATAATTTTATTTCTAGCGATATCGAACATATATGTTATACAGTATGTATGAGAATGCATTTACAAATTTTAAACTTCACATCCCTCGTCACGTTCTAGTTTCGCATACTGACTGAACAGCGGCACTCGTTGTGACGAGTTTGAAACTTTTTTTTTTTTTTTTTACTATTTTAAAATGATAATTATATAAATCAAAATCATTAGTAATTTTTGTCTTTGATAACTTTTAATTTACCTTTCAGATAAAAGTGTTAAATACATATAAAGCTCAGCTAACTGACATCTACAATTTTTATATTTAATACTTCCTTCTTTTCCACATTTTAAAACTTTTTATGTCTTTTAAAGGACGTCATTGTAGACAAAATTGTTTAAATTTTGATCATTTTCCGCTTTCAGTTTTGTTTACTTGAGAAGGCGACCAGCCTGTGAGGCCTCTTTGTTGTTGTGGCTTGTCATAACTCACAAGCAGTGCTCAGAAGTCAGTCAAGCTGAATAGTCTGCTGCATGTACTCCAATATTTTGTGGTTGTATAGGAACTTACGTTTTTTTTAGTTGCATTATACAGTTTTAAGAGTTTTATTATAATGGAAACTAGTGACCCGAGTGGAAAAAAATGTTACAGTGTTTCGTCGGGTTAACACAAACGAAAGAATATGGCTGAAAAAATAATTGTTTAAAAAAAGAAAAGCCACACTCTAAAATTTTAAAATAACTTCGTATCATATTTAAAAGAAAATGAATCTAAATGGACAATATTTTACATTACTGTTATTGAAATTTTTATACTAATCAGTTATTTCACACTTTGTTTGTTGTTATAGGCTACGCGAGGGATACGAACGAAAATTATGAATATTTTACAGCGTGTAGTGAGTCAAATATTGTTTTTGCGGAAGAGAGTTAGGGCGAACAAATTAGACGGTATTTTAATTGGTGGGTCTGCTTCCTTGGTGGTAGAGGCTCATCTCTGGCGCAACGTTTTCAGTTGGTAGCCTGTATCATGCAGTAAACGCTTTACAGTTAGTATAACATAGTTGTATTATCTGTAGTAGCATTAAACGTAGGTAAGTAATGGCGTGATTTTTTATGTATTATTGTTATTCCTTATTGTTATCATTTTTTGTTATCTTGCTTTGGCTGGCACTGACTCCATAGATAACTGATTAATATAAAAATTTCAATAATACTAATGTAAAATATTGTCTAATTAGATTTATTTTCTTCTAAGCAAGGTATAAATTTATTTCAAAATTTTTAGTCTGTTTTTATGAAAGTGGTTTTATTTTTTGAAACAATTATTTTATTATTAAATTTTATTGGTATAATAGTTTGTTTTGTATTTTAGATATGGGACAGCAGTTCTCATTTTGCGAACTTTCTGGTAGATCAGTAGGTTAAGACGCTTGCTTTCAAAAAATTCTGGCACCAGTTTCGGGTTCAAATCCCGCTGGCGGCAGGAACGTTTAAGACGAGTTTGATCATACGACCTACGCAAGGCGGGAAGTTCCGTGGTCGCAATGTGTCCTACCTCTGATACAATGGTTTAGTGTGCCTCTTTCTGGCGGATCCGGTTACCCTGTGGATTACGGGCTAAGTTAATTTAACAATAAAAATACGACAACGCTATATTAAAGAGTTCATTGACCTCTTGAATAGTTTGCGGAGTGGAGAATTAACGAAAATTCAGATTGAGTTATTATGTGAGCTGCGACACCTGACAATTGATTTTGTTGATGGTGCTGCGATATGATTTTAACAAAATAGGTTAAATTGAAACCTAATTCCAAATCGGCTAAATATTAGCATGAAAGAATTAGAGCATTGATATGAGAATTCCGAGTTTTCATTCCCCGAATCATGGACCTATTTTTCGATGTTTAAGTTAATATAGGGAAGTATTCATAACATCAAAAATTACCGATTTATATGCTTGTTGGCTAGTTCTGTACACAGTTTATACAAAGATCTTGTTGAACCGAATCAGTTCTACCCTTGACTCTGCCCAATCCATTAGCAAGCAGGATTCCGCAGCAGCTTTAGCACAGTCGACCACATTCTTGTCCTGCGAGAACTAATTAGCCGTGGAAACGAATACCAGATGCTTCTTTGTGTCGCCTTTGCAGAGATCGTAAAGATATTTGATTCAATAAGTCACATGGCTGTCCTGCAAGCCCTAGCTGAGCATGGCATGGATACAGCTTATATTAGAGTGCTCTATAACATCTATGTCACCTCCTCTTCCTTTGTCAACGTTAGAGAACCAACCATTGAGTTCCGCATCGAAAGAGGTGTCAAGCAAGGTGATCACATCTCTCCAAAATTATTTTCAGCTGTCTTGGAGATGGCAATGTCAATGCTAGTATGGATGTAAAAGGGAATTAGAATCAATGACAGAAGAGTTAACAACTTGAGATATGCTGCGCTTGTTGCTAATGCCGTTGATGAACCAGAAACCCTTCGTGACCGACCTCGCTTCCGAGTAGTAAAGCAGTTGGCCTAAGAATAAATCTTTTAAAAACAAAAAAAATATGTCTAAGAAATGGGCCACAGAGGGTAGCGTACATTTAGATAATGAATTTTTAGAAAATGTCAATGAGTACATTTATCTTGTCCAGCTCTGTGAACATGAGAGGTGATGTAATACCCGAAATTTTCCATCGCATCAAGGTAGGATGGTACGCATTTAGGAGGCATTGTATTATCCTCAAATCCAACATGCGCACAAATGTAAAGAAAATCGTTTATGACCAGTGCATCCTTCCTATGCTGACATATGGCTGTGAGACCTGTACAAAAGTAAGCTAGGGAGTGCTCAAAAAGCTATGGAAAGGTCAATGTTAGGCTTAATGAGAAAAGACAAGCAAAGAGCAACTGACATTAGGTCAGTTACAAAGGTCACAGACATCTTATAGAAGAAAGCATCCTTGAAGTGGCAATGGGCCAGCAATATTGCGCTGAGAAAAGACCGGAGATGGACAAAAACGTTGTTAGAATGGAGCCCAAGAGTGTGGTGATCGCAAACGTCACCACATGTTTTACAGTCGCCAAGTGTTCATTAAAAAAAAAAAAGGCAAAGTGTTTTGCGTAAAGTGAACGTGCTTAGAGTGGTCGGAGGAAAGGTTTCGGTCACATATGGACTGTTTCTGTTTGGCGCCGACATGTCGGCAAACCGGAGAGAATGGTCTGGCCTTGACCAAGGTGGACTGCTCAGGGGTACAGAGGGTGGCCGCAGCAGATAGAGCGAATAGGGTGCTACATACAGACCGCCAGACAGACGGTTTGAACGCGAAAAGCCAACCAGCTCACTGGAATTTATGCGCGTTTGACTCCCTCCATGCTCTTCTGTTCCATGTCGAGGAAAGACGGTGTGGTGACCGGAAAGACGAGAGCGGACATATTGGAGCAGAACGTGGCAGGTGCTGGGCAGCGCTGTTTGCTGCTGATACAGTTTTACTTATTTGTGAGATGCTGGCGCACCAGAAAGGACTTCATATGGTAATATACCTTCTTTCTGACTGAACAGTTTTGAAATCTCACTGCCATAGTGATTAGGCCCAGTACGACCCTGTGGGCAATAAAGATTGCTAACTGGGTCTCCTAACTTATCTTCCCACAACAATTTAATTTCAGTGAGCTAGCCGTGGAACTATTTGAATTATTGATTAACGAATCTACGCCCTTCTGGTACAGAGCTCCAGAGTCAATTCATTCTTAAACATCATGTAAATTTTGTAAAAATTCGTATTTAAATATGTTTCAATATTTACGCTAGAATAAAAATTGGATTGTTTTAAATAGTTCCTTCATTATAATTGTCAAATGTAAGGCAGAACTCTTACTTTTAATCTTCCTCTTTTGTAATTGAAATATTTATCTTAATAATTAATTTTTTTAAATCTCAAAGTTATTTCCATTTTGTAAAGCTCATGAGCAGACGAGGTATATAGAACACCAAGAGATAACTACAGGCTGAGAGGAAGAACACCAGACCGATGGGACAAAGACATACGAAGGGTTGTCGGAATTAACTGGCTGAGGATCGCCAAAGATTGTGCGACCTGGGGGAAACTTCTCAAGTTCTACCTGAAAGTATGACTTTAAGAGGCCACATCAGAAAACTGATGGCTCAACTGGCTCAAAATGATATATATTAGTAGCTATCCGCGACTTTATGCAAATTACTTGAGCCGGTTCTGACGTCACTGTAGTCTGAATTCGGCATGGCAACCACATTGTTAACTCCAAATCCACTTTGCACCATGGTCTAGGCTGCATTCAATCTAATCACAAACTTAATACAGCTCCTTGAAAATCATTATTTTTTAAATTTTGATTTTTCACAAATAATATGACATATATCTTACAAACGCAATTACGATGTGGTTTATGAGGTATCATAATATTTCATGCCCGAAACTGAAAGCATCTGCTTGTGAACTTACCGACAGTTCGAATTAAAAAAATTAAATGCTAAGTACGATTCATATTTCCTTCTCCGGAACTATTATTAACGATCTTTTGATACAAAGTTGGTACAATGTGATTGATATACGACATCTCTAAATTGACACTCATGAAAGTAGTTATGATTCTGGTCCAGGCTACATTTTAACCAAACCTCAAACTGCACTAATATAGTCGCTAGAAACTCAAAGCTTCTAATTGTTACCCATTAATATATTCACTGTATTGAGTGTTAGTGACGTCATGAATGGCGATATAAACTTGACCCACAATTTCAGATCGTGATACCAAAGCAATCACTAAAAATCTGAATAATGACGCTGGCAATATGGCTCTCGTAATGCCGATGTAAAATAAATACTGAATATAATATGTCGAACTACATTTACTATGGCGTCAGCATCATGGCACGTATTAAAGCAACGTATATTAAAGATGGATACTAAAATTGTCGTAACTTGCGCTATACAATAGAAAGTCCAGGATTCATATCGCGTTACAGTGACTGCGTTATTGTGTGTGATTTAATCCAGTTGCGGTTCATACTGAAACTTTATAAAGACATTATGTGTGGTAGTTTATTCTGTGATAATTAGGAATCCTGATATAAAAAAATGTTGCCAGTACTCGAAATATATTTGCGATGCATTTAATGTGTTAAGGTGTGTCCGTATCGTTTTGATTTTGTAGCTGCAATATTAGCGGAGATAGTGGTTAGGTTGAAATGCTACCTGGACCGGAATGTTCTTGTTACAGCGCAAGAGAGGAGGAATTTAGCTATTATTAGTAAGCTTCCATAAGCTTCGTGTTAGTGACGACGTGTATCATGATGTAAACTACTCCCAATATTATTTCTTCAAACGAAACGATTCTACCTAAGTCCATTTAATATACTCAGCTCAAGTGAACGGTCTAATAGGTATTTTAAGAAGATTGAACAGTAAGTAAAAAGTGCTGGTTTGTTAGTCATAGGCTACTGTTTGTACTGATTCCAACAAAGATTTTTAAGAAAAAATAAAAAAGTGGCTAGTTATATTTTGGTAAATATAATTTGTAATGTTTTTTACAGAGAGTGTATGGTAGCAAAAAATAAGACACTTAGAAAATAAATTCAACCAAGGTGGAATCTAAACCATTACATATTTATCATGAAAATACAAATAGGCTACAATGACATTTGGCGCACGGCCACTATGGCACTATCAGTTAACCAAGTTTGGTGCTGGTATACCCTAAGTATTTTACATTTTTTTTTTCAAGCTTTGATTTTTTACATATTTTATCACACATATATTCCGAACAGAATTACGATGTGATACCCGTCTCTAAAGACGTCGCTGTTAGAGAGACGTTAAGCAGATATTTTTTTTTTTTTTTAAACCGATGTGATACCTTAAATGTCATACTATTTCATGCACAAAATCGAATACATCTTTTTTCGAAGTTACAATTTTAAAAAATAAATTTAAGTACAGGTTTAAATTTCGTGCCCCCGAATTATTATTTATCAAGTGCCTCAGTTTTAGCGCTTTTAATCTAAACACACATGTTAATATATCAGAAGATTCTTACTTTTATTTCTGAAAAGCATTGTTTGCAACTCGTACGTAAAAAGCGAAGAGTACGAAGTAAGAAACTCTTTGGTATTTGCGAAATTATAATTGCAATTTCTAAAGGAACTATTCGTTTTTGTGGGATAAAACCTACGCACAATTCACTAACTCCGTGCCAAATTTAACTAAAATTTGTTGAACAATCAATCCGTGATTGAGGCTGATAGTACATCCACACTTTTTCCTATATATGTATTAGCAGAGTACCCGGCATTTTCCGATCAAATTGGAATTGATATACCGGTACACTATTTCCATATTTCCGATGTATACCATGTGAACCAAGTTTCATTACTTTGGCACCAGTCACTTCCGGATGTAAAGTAAACATTGATATACCCAACCATTCCCAGAACTGGGTGAATTGGATGCTGTGATAAAGAATGTTAGTTCACATTATGGTCTAGGCTGCGTTTCTACCTAATCACAACATCTGTTAGAGTTGCTGGTCTATCATCGAAACATATACCATTCAGGCATTGATACATATCAAATTCATAAATTTGTATCTATTTGTTCCAGCATTACTCAGAAAACATAGATTTTTAATTGGTTTTCACAACGAGAAAGCTTGGAGTCCAAGTTAAAATGAATATGCGAAATAATTTAAAAACAGCTGAATTGATTTTGACGGTTTTTAAAATTATTGGTTTCTGTAAAGAACATTGGAAATTAAAAGGGGTGGAGGTAAAGGGGGGACGGATTGGGGTTTTGTATACCAGATGTAGACAGTCTTTTTCTGTTTGTTTTAAAGTATACATGTCCAAATTTCAAATGCTATCGAAGGTATTTATAAAAAACAATTAAGGGGATGAAGAGGGGGAGAGAAGTTTGGTTTTTGTAAAACTAATGTGGACAGTTTTTTCTCTTTGTTTCAAAGTATAACTGTGTAAAGTTCCATCCAAATTGGATAGAATCTGTGGGTTTCTAGAAAGAAAATTAAGAAGAGTGTGGGTATAAGGGGAGAGGGGTTGGGTTTTTACAAAGCAAATTTAAACAGAATTGTTCGGAATGTTTGAAAGTATATGTGTAAAAGTTCCTTCAGAATCACATAGAAACTGTAGCCTTGAACAAAGAATATGGCAAAAATGAAAGGGGAACAAGGATTGAGTTTTTATTAAACTAATGTGGACACTATTTTTATTTTTATTTTGAAGTATACGCGTGCAGTGTTCTATCGAAATTGGGTTAAAACTGTGAGTTTGTATAAAAATTAAGGGATGTAAAGGAAAATATAGTAGTGGTTTTTGTATATATATATGATCAGAAACTTTCTCAACGAAAAAAATGCACATAATAGTATGTTCCAACTTTCATGGTGATCGGTCAAATGGTGTCGACTGTAACTTTGTATAAAGAACATTGACAAATATTATGGGGGTGACTAAGGGGAGAGGGTTGGGTTTCTGCGAACCAAATGTTGATAGTATTTACCTCTTTATTTTAAAGTACATGTGTGCAAAGTTCTATCGAAATTGGATTACAATGTGAGATTGTATAAAAATTAAGAAGTATAAGGGTGATAGGGGTTGGTGTTTGGACGTTTTTGGTCAGAAATATTCTCCATGAAAAAATACATAGATGTGCCAACTTTCATCGTGAACGGTCAAATGGTGTCAACTGTAGCTTTGTATAAAGATCATCAACAAAAAGGGGGTGAAAAGAGAAAGGGGAGTTAGGCTTTTGCGATCCAAATGTTGTCAGTATCTTTCTCTTTATTTTACAGTATACGTGTGCAAAGTTCCATTCAAATCGAATAAAAAGTGGGTTTGTATAAAAATTAGGATGTATAGAGGGTTAGTGGTTTCTCAATGAAATTTATATGGGGCTACTTTGAATGTATACCGTATCCACTGAAAAAATTAATTAAAATCTTTTCACAGTTGGCGAAGATATCACTGAACACATAAAAAAATACAATCGAATTGAGAACCTCCTCTATTTTTTGAAATCAGTTAAAAATGGACAGACATTATTACCTTTTGTACCACTTGCTAAGCCAGCAGTGTCGGGGGAGTCAGAAGGTCGCTGGGATGACGTTGAGGGTTCCTTAATTGATAGTGGGCAGAATCTCGATTCTCAGAGATAAGGTAGGTCGTTGGTTAAACAATGTTTAAGTTATTATAGTGTAGCTACTTAGGAGTTAAGAAAAATCCTCTCGTATAAAAATTAGTACCATTTTTCTTAACGTTTAAATAAAATTATAACTTGATATGCATGTAAGACATTGTTTACGAGCATCTTAACCATCGGCGGTGCAGAAATTGGACCACGTCGATCAAGAGAGACGGCAGGAAGGGTGGCATTTGCGTTGAGGAAGAACCAAAAAGTGATAGTATTAGGGCATTTGACAGTGATAGGGACGAAATGCGTTCAGAAGGGAAACATTTTTTAAGGGCTAGATCGACATGGAATGAGAAGATTTTAGATTCTGATACCGGTCTTTGGAGTGAACAAAAACACAAAAACAAAAAGTTTAGAAGCAGTTAGGTGAGGACCTGAGCAAACACCGAAAAGGCTGACGCGGGATCGAAAATGTAACCAACCTTTCCTTTCAAATGTGATTGAGCGCATCTTAAAAAATGGAAAAGTTTCAAAAAGGGACAGACTTGATTGGAGCAAAGAAATTCAAGCATTGAACTGCTTCTCTAAGTCAGATTTGGCTCTAGGATAAAGCTGGGGATTACAAAGAGGCTGGAAAAAATTAAAACCACAAGTGAGTGAACATGAAAGTAGCCCTGATAACTAAAGTCATACATAGAGTGACGCAAATTAGAAAGTACGCTGTATAGTAGCTCAGTCATAGAATTTTTTTTTTATACCAAAACATTGTAAAGGAAGAGCAGTATTAGATCGAAGTATTGCATTGCGTAAAGGAGGCAATTCTTTTCCTTGCGGAAAGAGGGTTAATTTTGAGAGGTGATAGTGACTTAGTCGGATATAGTTGAAAAGGAAATTTTTGAGTGTCTTACAGTTTTTGGTAAAGTCTGATCCAATTATTAAAGAGAAATTAAGAAAAGTTGAAGCGTCGTAACTAGGAGGAAAAGGCGAGATTCGTTATCTATCACATCATATTCAAAACGAATTTATTCAAATAGCTGGAGACTTTTATTGCCAAACTGTTTTAAGAGCTGTAAAACGTAATAAATACTTTTCTGTTGTGGTCGATGCAACTCCAGATAAAGCCCAAATAGAGCAATAGAGCAAAATGTTTTTATAATGCGTTATGTTGCCCCATATGAAGAAAACCAATACAGAATTACAGAGCGTTTTCTCGACTTTGTTGACTGTGATCAGAAGACTAGTCAGTGAATAGCTAGAATAATTTGCAAAGAGATGAAACGTTTTGGCTTACAGCTTTCAGACTGTCGTGGGCAGGGTTAAGATAACAGGAGCAATATAGGCAGCACCTATCAGGAAGTTCAAGCACATACGAATTTTAAAAGAAAAACTGTTGACATTTTTTTCTCCTTGCGGTACCCATTCACTAAATCTTAAAGGCTTCCATGCTGCGGAGGTTTGCGCTGACATAAGCGATTTTTTTCTTAATTGATTAGAAAATACATAATTTTTTTCCTTCTAGTCCCCAAAAATAGAAAGTGCTGAAGGAAAATATCTGATCGTGCTTTCACGCGCAATCGGAAACTAGATGGTATGCGTGGACAGATGCCATGCGTCCATTTGCTAAGCATTAGGTAGGATTAAAAATGGAGGTTGAACTTCTTTTTAACTTTAATTTAACGGCACAGGCACGTACTGAACTGAATGATGCTGGCCGTTTCCATAAAACATAAGAAGGCGTGTACAGCACTGTCCCAAACGTTTTCGTCTTTAGTCATTGTAGGGGATGTCGATTATTATAAGCAGTAAATCTTAATTATGAATAAATTTGAAAGACATATCGGAAAACGTTTATTTGCATGGATAAATGGGTCACAATACCACACTCCCATAGTTTGTTGTTTTACTTTCTTCAACAACCACTGGCGGTGCAGGAATATCCTAGGCATAGAACTTTTTGGATAGGACAGTAATTTATAATTGGACACAGTTGGAAGCAATAACTCCATGAAAGTTAGCTTGGTATAAATATGGAATACGTATTACGTAGATAAATCATCGTGAATGAATGCGCCTGGAGATCTGTTCGCCAATCATGTGTCTTCTGATTTCATCTTATTTTCCTTCTTCCACAATCACCTGTCACCCATAATTATTAGATTTTTGAATTTTCATCGTACGTTTTCTCTGTCTTCTCATCTTCCCCTTTTGATATTGGTAGATATATATACGTATGCTAAGTTTCAGTCCTCACAAAAATAATGCTGTCACTGAATCGTTCATGATAATTCACCTCTTTACAGATTCTTCTGTTTATTACAAACCTGGAAACATATATATATATATGATTTAAATACGGCTAATCAGCACCGAGGTCATTAGCGGGAGACGGAAGGAAATCTGCCATGTCCTTTTGATGGAGCCATCCCGGCATTCGCCAGGATTGGTTTCCAGAAATCAATGAAAAACGAAATCCGCATGGATGACGTCCTCACTATGGTCTGACCCACCCGAGAGTCACTTCCCGTCCTCCAGGCTCGTTTCCAGAGCAAAAATTCTGCCCATTCTTCCACTTAGTCAATTAATTCCAACACCATCTAACAGAAGTCGTTGCATGCACTGTTTAAGTTTCGTGCTCTTCCTGCTCTAATCAGACTTCTGATATTTCACGCTCCGATTGAATGTTTATCCATTCTGTTCACTCCTCCCAGAGCAGTCCTCACCTTGGAGATCCGACTGGGGGACTATTTTATCTCTATAACAGAAGGTGCATTTCCATGGATCTATGCAGTTCCATCTTTAGGTCTTGAGGCAGCTGTGGAGAGCAAGTCCAAGCTTGGACTGTTTCCGTGGGCATTGCACCCCTCGTAACCACCACTGGAAGGACTTCTCCAGAAGATACGTTGAAGACTCCCTGGAGGGACGGCACGAGAGTTTCCTATTTGTTTATTTGTTCTAGCCGTGCAACAACCAGGTAGTTCCCATCTTCGTTACAGACGGTAACATAGACCGCGAAGATTCTTTCATGATGGTTTAACACCAAGTTCTGTTTGAGTTGTTTCCCCTCATGTAGTTCGTATTTCAGTTTCTCTTGAAACGGACACCGAGTTATAGCTTCCATGCATTTTACTCTCGAATAAATTCACAATTCTATAATGCCGATCTTCAGGGGTTTAGTGTAGTTGCACATCCTCTGTATGTGGGCTAGTATTTCAGTTTTGACGCCAAATTTTCGGCCTTTTAGGTCTGGTTGCCAGATTCATCGCCGTTCGGTTCACTGCCGTGTCAGTCCTCACTCCCAGCGCAGTATTGAGTCAACAGGGTTTTAACAGGGACACTACGATTTACCCTGTGTAGTTAGCGCGGACCGTTTGCCAAATTCTGCCTTCTCCACTGTACTGTCATATATTATCTGCATGCGGAGCCAGCTTCTAAAGCCGGTTCGCTGAGAATCTTGGTTTTCGTCTTCAGTCCTGTTTAGTTTCAGACCGGCTTTGAGAACTTAGCACTCACTTGGTGCTCAAGTCTCTTTACCCCGAGTATTCAGCTGTACATTGGGTGAGATGGAAAATCTCTCTTATGACACGCCGCAGCCCTCTGAGAGATGCGAGAGCAGGGACTAGTGCAGGCAGCCTATGTGACCAGGTGCGCGCTGAGTCACAGTTGCTTTCTCCTGTTGACCGTGAAAATACATGCTAACAATGTTTAAGACATCTCGTACCGTTGATGCGAGAGGCCTTATAGGGAATGTAGATTAAAAAAGTTATAAAAGGGAGATGGAACGATTTAATCTTTGGGATTACTGAGATTAATTGGATAGATACAGAGAATTTCTAATCTAAGTAACACAGAATAACTAACACAAAATCTTTGAGTGGTGGCACAAGTGTGGGATTTGTAATGAACAAGAGAGTTATTATAAACAGTTTAGTAACAAGATTATTTTGATGTGGGTAACCAGTTACAACTACGTTATTACAACGTTACAGGAAGATGATGAAGAAATTGAGAAAATATATGATGAAAATGAAGAATTAATCCAATATGAGAAGGGATAGGAAAAACTAATAATGAGATATTTGCAGAACCTTTGAAGTTCCTGAGAGAAGAAGAAATCCAAAGTTTATTCAGACTGATACCAAACAATTACGAAACGGGAGAGATTCTAACTGATTTAATAAAAGTATCATAATCACACTTCCGAAGAAAGTAGAAGCCGACAACTGTGAGAATTTTGGCACTATAAGTCTAACATCAAATGCTTCAAAATTATTAACCATGATAATATAGAGAATATTAGAAAGTATTGGAGATAGTACAAAATTCCGGTGCAAGGGAAGCAATTCTCGTTCTAAGATTAATGCTTGAGTGGCGGATGAAAAAAAAACAGAGGTACTTTTATGATATTTGCTGATTTTAAAAAAGCTTTAGATAATATGAGATGGTATAGGATGCTCAAAATTTTAAAGAAATCAGGTATAAAATGTCGAAATATAAGAGTTTGTAATCTATATAAGAATCGAGTGGCTATAATAAAAGTATAGAATCAAGTTAACAAGGACGTCTATTTCAGCCAATATTCAGCTTGCATGCAGAGGAAGCAATAAAGGAAGTAAAAGGAACAGTTGAATGTTGTATCAGTGTTCAAGGAGAATAAATCAGTATGCTACGATTTGCTGATGACATTGTCGTTTTAGCAGAACAGACTGAGGAGCTTGGGAAGGATGAATTTGGGCAGAACATAAACTAAAGCAAGAAAAAATGATGAAAGGTAGCATAAATGATCTACATCTACATCTACATATATACTCTGCAATTCACAAAATTGTGGGTGGCAGAAGATGCTCAGTACCAAAGCTAATCTCTTTGTTGTGCATTCCAATCCCTAATGGTACGAGGGAAAAAAGAATTCATACACGAATCATTGCGGCACCTTATTTCTCTAATCTTATCTTTCCTGTCATTCCGGCTCAAATAGGTTGGTGGACGAAGTATTTCACTACACTCAAAAGTGAAAGTGGGAGTACACATGTTTACCAATAAGTTTATACGAAACGTGCGTCGTCTATCTACCAGAGACTCCCAGCCTAGTATACGAATCAGTTCTGTGACGCTTTCATAAGGACTGTAGCAAGCGGTCACGAATCGAGCGGCTCTTCTCTGTACTTTCTCTATACTTTCGATCAACCCCTTACGAAACGGATCCCAAATGGCACAACAACAGTCCAAATGTGGACGCACAAGAGATTTGTACGCTATCTCCTTTGTTTGTTCATTACAATTTTTCAATATTCGACCAATGAATCGCAGCCTAGAATTTGCTCTACCTACTAACGAATTAATGTGTAAGTCCCATTTCATGTTCCTTTGTACTGTTACTCCCAAATACTTCATAGAATCGACCATATCAATAACTGAATTGCTTAACTCGTATTTCTGAACAATTGGATTCTTTTTGTTAGTTATGCTCATTGTCTTGCACTTTTTACAATTTAGCGTAAGTTGCCACTCAGCGCACCATGCCAAAATAATATCCAGATCACGCTGACTTGATAAGCAATCGGCCAAATTCCTTACTTCCCTATAAATAACCGCATCATCTGCAAACAATCTAAAAAGGCTTTTCACTTTGTCTCCGAGATCGTTTATAAAAATTAAGAAAAGAAGTGGTCCTAATACACTTCCTTGAGGTACCCCCGATGTAACATCTAGATTAGAAGAACTTTCTCCTTCAACGACGACATACTGCGACAGACCAGTTAGAAAACCCTTTATCCATTCACAAAACTGATCCGATATACCGTACGCTCGTAGCTTCTCTAAAAGGCGGTTGTGTGGCACAGAGTCAAAGGCTTTCTGAAAATCTAAAAAAAATGGCATCTACTTGTGAACCTGCATAAATGAATTTTTGAATACAGTATTTAGTACGTTAGCTTTATCGCGGCTTTCATTAACCTCTGAACCTTCACGAATTAGTGCTGGAATATTGCTATTGGTACAATTGACTTTTCGTACATACGACCAAAATTTCTTTGGGTTTTCTGTGAGACTCTTAGAGAGAGAGTTGGAAAGAAAATCGTTGAAGGCCTCACACATTACATTCTTAATACGTCCTCTTAATTTGTTTTTTGAGTAATCTTTTGACTTCGCATGTGTACCACAGTGGATCATCCTCCCCATTTATTATCCGCTTCGGGATATGTATATCTATACCTTCCTTGACTATTCGTATAAATCGATGTCACATCTCTTCAACGGTGTCCTTTTTTGACTTGAAGTTATTGTAATTATTCCTCAGGTAGGTTCTAAAACACTCGTTAGAGGCCGTACTGTATTTGTATACAATCCGCCCTTTTCTCCTTATTCGCTTGGTCATTAGTCTGATATTTGAAATTTCCACTTGGGGATTGCTTATACCCGTAGTCGTTGAAATTTCGGTGAATAATTCTGGCCTGCTGGTAACCAGCAGATCTAAAATGTTTTCGCTACCGTTATGACACCGCGTAGGTTCATTAACTAGCTGCTCGAGATGATTATCTGACAACAAATCGAGAATTACTTCAGAAGCTGCCTTATCCTTGCTACATGTAATGTGAACGTAATTACGCCAGTCAATATAAGGCAGATTGAAGTCGCCTCCTAGAATCGTAGCATGATCCTGAAAACGGCTAGCTATACTGTTTACATTATTTCTTAACTCCTCGTTGATAGCTATGTCGGAATCGGGTGGACGGTAGAAGGCGCCTATGATGAGTTTTGACCCAACAACTTTGCGTTTAATCCATATGATTTCACAGATCGTATCGACTTCTATTTCATTACATGGGAGAGATTTACTCACAGCTATGAATACCCCACCTACATGAGAATGTAATCTATCTTTACGAAAAACATTCATGCTATCTTTAAAAATTTCGGCGGAACTTATTTCCGGTTTTAGCCAACTTTCTGTACCGATAACGATATCCGCTTCTGTGCTACAAATAATGCTATCAAGTTCCGGTTGTTTGTTACAAACGCTTCTACAGTTAATTACGAGAACTTTTAACTGTCGAGATTCATTTACGCTCCTCCTACATTCCGGTGTTACACCTGATTGGGTTGCCCGTAACTGTATTTCGTGTTTCGGGTCTTCCTCTCTCAGCCTAAAAAACCACCCAGTGCATTCCACATGGCCCCTGCCACCCGTGTAGCCGATTCACGTGTGTAGTGCACACCTGACCTATTAAGGGGAACTCTACATGACTCGACCCTATGGCGAAGATGGAGGAACCTGCAGCCAATATCATCACAGAAACGTCGTAGTCTCTGGTTCAGCCCCTCAATACGGCTCTGAACCAGAGGTCCGCAATCAACTCTGTCTACAATGCTACAGATGGTTAGCTCTGCCGATATCTTGCGGCCACTGGCCACAGAGTTCACCCTTTCAGCGAGCCGCCGGAGGAAGAGAGGATAACCTCCGACCCTAGGCGACAAGCATCATTGGTGCCGACATGAGCCACAATCTGTAGTTGGCTACACCCCGTCGCTTCTATGGCATCCGGGATGGTCTTTTCCACATCTCGGATCAGGCCACCCGGAATACACACTGAATGGACATTGGATTTCTTCCCCGAGTAAACCGCCATTTCCCTAAGGTGCTCTAATAACCGCCTAACATTAGAGCTCCCAACTACCAAAATCCCCTTTTGTAATTGCTCAGACCTAGCGGGCTGGGGGGCCGTCAACTCGCAGGATGACAATTGTGGGACTGTGTCAGCCTCCAGCAATACATCATACCGGTTGGACAGTCGAACAAGTTCAGCGTCTTGGCCTTTAGGCCTGCTCGACTGCCCCCGGGTGCGACTTCTAAGTCTAGAGGCCATACGCCAGTCACCGACAGGCGACCGAGGCACAGCCTCCAACTCTTCAGCCTGGGTCGCAGGTACGACGGTCGATATGGGAGAATCTGTTATAGGCATTGCTACATCAGTTTCCCAAATATTACATCTGCTGCAACCTTTTACGGCAGCTTCCAGCTGTGTAACTTTCACTAACACAGCTGCAAGCTGTGCGCGGAGATCAGCCACCTCAGCTCGCGTCTGCACACAGCAATCACAGTAGCAATAATAGTAGATTAAATATACAAATAGGATCGGATGCAATAAGAGAAGTAAATGAATTGTGATACTTACGAAGTAAAATTACAACTGGTTGCCGAAGCAAGAAATATATTAAAAGCATAAATCAAAAATAGAAATCTTTTAGTTTCAATTAATGTTGTAGGATTAAGAACCAACTTTTTAAAACTCTTTGTGTGGAGCACAACACTTTATGTTAGCGAAGCACCGAATATCAGAAAGAAGGATAATTAAAGCATTTGAAATGTGTTGCTACAGATGAATGCTGAAAATTAAATGGACAGATAAAGATCGAAATGAACTTGTTTTGGAAATGATGGGTGACGAAAGAAGTTTGTGGAAAAGTTTTAAAGGAAGAAGAGACAGGGTGATGGGTGATATTTTAACAATACGGGATTGATTAATTTGTTAGTTGAGGGAACAGTTGAACGTAAGAACTGTAGAGGAAGACAGAGATTACAAAATATGAAGCAGATAATCGGGGACGTGTACTGTAAGAGGCGTTTTGAGATGTAGAGGTTAGCGCAAGATAGGAAGAAATGTAGGATTGGATCAACCCAGTTGAGAGACTGATGACAATGACAGCAAAAAAGGATTTAAATGGGAAGGACAATTAATACCACATAAACGGATTTAAATTAGGCTAATATTGGTTTATGTTGAAAGAAAGAAAAGTGCAACAGTTGAGGGTGAAGGTATCAGTAGTTACGACATGGAAGGAAGGAAGTATATAAATTATATTTTTTTCGAAACACGTAAATCTTTGTCAGTTTGGAGTGTAATGGAAGCTTTTCAGTATTCTAACGCTAGAGGCAGGATACCTTTCGCTTACTTCAAACACTCCTCCATCGTCATCGGAAAGCGCTTTCCTTTACAAAGAGCGATTCTTCTTCTTCCCGTAGCATCGCTGAAAGCCACCGCAATCTTGAGTCCAGCCAATAGTGTCTGGAGAAGGCGGTGTGGGAGGGGGGGAGTCCACTTACCACGGAGCTCGGAACAGATTAATACAAACACAGAAATCCCAGCCGGAGCACCCTGCTCTAAGCCAAACAAGAGCAAGAACCAAGTTTACTCGGCGGCTTGTTCGTTGATTCCCAGCCATGTCTGTTGCCTTTCGACGGTATTCAAGTTATTTTGATTTGGGGAAGGGGATACAGAACTCCAGAGTTCTACATTTTGCTTCTTGCAGTGTCGTTTTTGCCTCAGATTACAACATAGCGAAATCTAGTGTGTCGCCATGGTCCAACAGATGACACTCATTCAAAATCCGCTTTTGTCTTTTTTTAATTAGAGGTGGAAGAGGACTGGGAAATAGTAACAAGAAGGAATTCAGCCATGGCCTTTAGAAGGAATCATCGTGGCATTTTTCTGTATGGATTTCCAAAAATCATGGATACCCGGCACCTGGATGGAAGGGTGGGGATTTGAACCTGTGTCTTCTTCAATGCAAAGTACGAGCGTTACCGCTCACCACCACACTCGGTCCATTTTTGGTACCTGCACGTATAGATGAACAGCAATTAGGTAAAGTTTAGAAATTTCAATGGATATTCACCTATTGATTAACCTTAAATTTTTGGAGAGTTGTTTGGATTTGTGTTTATTTATGAGAAAACATTAACATTGTTTGTCATTATCGCAGACACAGCGAGATGGTGTCTGCTATCGGCACGTGGTTGGCCTGTACTTCATTCGGGACTTGTTCGGTAGTATAAGGAGAGGTGGCAATGCACACCCTGTGTACCAAAGTCTGGGTTAAATCACCAAACGTCTCTGCAGTGATTGTGGAGTGAGGACATACGCACATTTAACAGTACCTACACCCACGGAGGGAATTGCCCTGGGTCCTACCTCTGTAAAACAACGTTATGTATGGTTAAAGAACTTAAACCATGCTTTGTTTTATATCCATTAACTTTCTTTGAATACGTTGCCTCCTCTAAATAGCGGGAACTGCATATCGAAGTCGTTTTAATGAATGGCTTTACGAGTTGTCGCGACCAAAATAGAATTGGGAGATGAAATATGGCCTAGTAACCATACATTTCACTTTTAACAACAAATCTTTCTGGAAAATGACCAGGACATATAATGCATTACTGCAGTATAAATAAAGTGGTGAATGCCAATAAATAAAAATAAAAACCCTGTTCTGTGCGAAAAATTTGAGAACTGCAGTGTTTGGATTAATTCATCACAGGAGAAAAGTTGAGGTTGTTACATACGTTGATATAGGGTAAGATAAAGGAGATAGTTGCTGAAGTTTTATGTGAAGTACTGGTTCTATGTCCGAAATAGTAGCGTCCAGCAACTATGACGATCAGCAACCTGAGACAAGAAATTATATTAAAAAATAATCGCTAGACACCATCATACTTCACCAGATTTATCGAAAAATATGTGTACCGAAAAAAATACGTGAGAGCAGTGGTATTATAGTGATTTTTAGTACGTCTCATTTATTGCATTATACTGGCGAATATATTTTATGTAGGTTATTTTTTGGGTGCAATACGTTCAACTCCACAATCATTAAAAAGCGTACCAATAGTATCTAATATGATCGGTGAAATCAACGTTCCTACGTATATTTTGTCTATTGCACACAAATATAGAAAGGAATCAATGTAAAACGATTGTTTATAAAATATTATGCGAATTTATAATACCAAATAAGAAGGTAAAATTGCTTGCAAACGTTTTGAAAAGTATACTTTAAACTGAAGAAAAAAATAGCTTATAAAATCTTCATGATTAATAGCTTCTCAGGTAATGGCGCGTCGTTTTTTAATCAACAGAGCTTACGGCTGGTATCCTACAGCCTTCTTCAGATATACTGTTTATGTTCATAAACAAAGACGGCCGCAGAAGTTTTAGGAATCATATAAAATCTTGAATAAGTCACTTCTTCGCAGAGCTTTGCTTTGTTATAAAATAAAAACCGGACATTGCAGATTTCTACTTGCAAGAACGAAGAATTACCCAGGATTGAAATATTTACTCATGGATATTATTATTATTCCGAATAACCCATTTGGAGGGTACCTTTGGCTATGTTTCTTTGTATTTGTTTTCTTTGCTCCTGAATATTATTATTTTTTTTTCTGTCGTCAGTCTTTAGACTGGTTTGATGCAATCCTCCATTCCTTCCTATTCTGTGCTAACCTTTTCGTTTCTACATACCCCTTACAACCCACGTCCTTATATATCTGCTTCATATATTCTAATCTCTGTCTACCTCTACAGTTCTTACCTTCGACTGTTCCCTCCACTAACAAATTAACCAATCCAGCATGTCTCAAAATATGACCTAAAAGCCTGTCTCTTCTTCCTGTAAGCTTCTTCCATAAACTTCTTTTCTCACCCATCATTTCCAAAACTCGTTCATTTCTTACTTTGTCTGTCCACCTAATTTTTAGCATTCTTCTGTAGCACCACATTTCAAATGCTTCAAGTTTCTTTCTCTCCGGTATTCCTAAAGTCCATGTTTCGCTACCGTAAAGTGCTGTGCTCCACACATAGAGTTTTAAAAAGTTCTTTCTAATTCCTAGATCAATATTTGAAACTAAAAGGTTTCTCTTTTTCATGAAGGCTCTTTTAGCTAGTGCTGTTCTGCTTTTAACATCCTTCCTGCTTCGGCCATCGGTTGTAATTTTGCTTCCCAAGTAACAGAACTCGCTCACTTCTCCTATAGCATCCGATCCCATTTTTATATTTAATCTGCTACTATTAGTATCATTTCTGCTACATTTCATCACTTTTGTCTTACTTTGATTTATATTCAGTCCAAAATCTTCCTTCAGTATTTTGTTCATGCCATTCAATAACTTCTCAATATCCTCAGCCCTCTCTGCTAACAAGACAATGTCATCAGCAAATCGTAGCATACTGATTTTTTCTCCCTGAAAACTTATGCCGCATGGAAATTTTTCTTTGACTTTCTTCATTGCTTCTTCTACATACAAGTTGAATATTAACGGGGATAGACTACAACCTTGTCTCACACCCTTTTTAACCGATGCATGTCTCTCGTGATTCTCTACTTTTATTACAGCCACTTGATTCTTATACAGCTTATAGAGTGTTCTTCTATCTCGATACTTTAGACCTGAGTTCTTTAAAATTTTGAACATCTTGTCCCACCTAACATTATCAAAAGCTTTTTCTAAATCAACAAATGCCATAAAAGTATCTTTGTTTTTCTTGATCCGCCCTTCAAGTATTAATCTTAAAGACAGAATTGCTTCCCTTGTACCGCGATTTTTCCTAAACCCAAACTGATCTTCACCTACTATCTCTTCTACTACCCTTTCCATCCTTCTGTATATTATTCTGGTTAGTAATTTTGAAGCATGTGATGTTAGACTAATGGTGCGATAATTCTCACATTTGTCGGCTTGTGCTTTCTTTGGAAGTGTGAAGATGATATTTTTGTTAAAATCAGTTGGAATTTCTCCTGTTTCATAACTTTTTGATATCAGCTTGAACAATCTTTCGATTCCTTCCTCTCCTAGAGATTTAATAAGTTCTGCAGGGATTTCATCAATTCCAACTGCCTTATTTTGCTGAATATTATAATGATTATTAACTAGTAGTTTCTTTATATTATTAACTAGCAGTTTGCTGCAACTTTGTTCGCGCGGACTATTTGAGTACACAACACTCTCTCAAACCAACAGGATCAAGAACAATTTTATCCCAGCTCCTGTGGGTCAATGGTCACTGAAGAAAATCAATATTAAGCTGCGAATTCAATTCTCAAAATTTCGACTGCGAGAAGAAACTTTAAAATGGATAATAATTGATGGAAACTTTTATATTAGATCTTTAGCCGTTTGAAATTACATAAACTTATTCTAATCATGGAAGCACGGTCTGTTCATTAATCAAAACCACAAAAAAATGTAACCTAGGATTGTAACGGAGGTCATCTTTGCGGATGAGGATGCATGTGCGGATATTCAGTGCTAAACATTCGCCGACGCGGATGTTTGGCGGAAGCGGAGGTGGAAAAATAAGTTTATAATGTTATAGGTTTTAATATTTTACCAAAAATAAGATTAAAATTAAAATAAGTTTATTTTTTATCACAAATTCTACATTTTTTCATAAGAAAAGTCTACTTCCATATAATACTGCAATCATACTGATTTATTTTTTGCTTCATCTTTGAACAACAAAAAACCTAGTATAGTATCACAAGAAATTATTTGCTTAGCTACGCACGCATAAAAAACAACCTTTATCGTATGAACCTTGCGGTGTTCGCACCTCAACTAATTCAATCGTTAACCACAGGGCCACGCCAGAGCACATCTCCGTGCCCGCCACCCGCTCTAGTGGCCCATTCACTGTCCAGCATGTAGGACCTACGATAAACGATGAAACACCATACAAGTGTGCGATAAGGACACTGATGTGCCGCGGGAAGTACAAATGGAAAGGTTGGCTTTGAACATTTTATGGGACAGCGTGAATGGGTGAGTGCATCCTACGGTAGTTCTACGCAGATGTAGTATAAGTTAGACCGCGAATAGATCGCTTTACTTTACATGCAAGTTCAAACTTGTAAACTCGTCGCTTAGATAATAACACCGTTTATTTTATTGTTACTTTGATTACAGGATCGTAAGGAGAAAATAAACAACCACGTTGTTTTTAGCTAAGCGACGATGAGGCGAATTTCGTATAAAGAAACAAGAATAATGAATATTGCAACGTTCAAAAAACCTCCGTTTTACATCCGAATAAAAATTGCGAAAGCGGAAGTAGAAGTTCAGTGAAAGTTCCACACTTGCGTATGCGGAGCTCCGTTACATCGCTAATGTATCCGGCAGTTATTGCGTGAATCGAGTTCAAGAATAAAATTTCAAATTTATCACTTCAAAATAAAGCATTCTCTATTAACAGCGGGACCACAGATCTTAAATTTATGACGTTATAACGTCACGTCAAATTGAAACGTATCCTGCTTTGCCCATGGGATGAAGGGATATACATCAATCAAAACTTTATCAATCGATGTGCAACCAATCATATTTGCGTGAATTGCTTTCAACGAAAATTTACCTTAGTTTCTAAATTTTTGACTTCACATCAAAATCAACTATACCCAGTTTTATCTGCGTGACGACGAATTGCATAAAAACGCCATCAAAATCTGATTTTTTTCTTTTTTTGCAATAAATAATAATAATTTGATAAATTTCTCAGTATTCCGACATTGTATCAAAATTAAATATACCCATTTTACCCTCATCGTCACGAACTGTACGTTAATCCAAATCCAATCAAAATCTGACCAGTATTTTTTTGTGAATCGCGATCAATGATACAAACTTGCATAATTTCTCAGTTTTCGGACATCGCGTCAACATGAATCAAATCATCTTTAATCCACTTTACCATGAGATTTACATTAATCGAACCTCCCACCAGTATGTGTTGTTAATCACGTTATTCTACGTTTCTAATTCTTTCGACGGCACACGAGAACGAAAAATTCCCTGCTTTACCCGCGCGACGAGGAGCTGTACATAAATCGAAACTTACGACCAGTATATAGTATGAGGGATATTGTTCAATCAAAAATAATTCTAATTTGGTAAATTTATCAGTTTTCCGACAGTAGCTCCTAGGAAACTAATTCGCGGACAAAAGATCTTAAGCCGGCCCTGGAAAGATTACAGTCGCCCGCCTGACATGACAGTTTTAAGTTCTTTCCATGGCGGGCGATTCAAATGGACCAATGGATGCCAGGGCCTTATGTTGTCACTGGCGGGCGATTCAAATGGACCAATGGATGCCAGGGCCTTATGTTGTCACTGGCGGGTGATTCAAATGCGCCGGGGAGGGGCGCAGCAGCGGACAGTGAAAATTCCAAGCCCAGAGGCAGATTTTCTCTCTCCAGGAGTCAATGGCGGCCCATTAACAGCAAAAAATTCCATAATGATATAGGCCAAAGCAAGAGGCAGCCAATGAGAAGCTACGAGCAGTGGTGTTCAGTTTCTGTCGCTTTCTAGCAGCCGTTTGCAAATTCCATTGACGTCACATATTTGCACAGGTGCTCCCCCGCCTGACCTCTGAATGTAGGGATGTCCAACACAACTATTTTTGGACAGAGCCTCAGGCTTGATATTTTCGAACGTAATTGACAAGGAATGTGATCGTCTGATGTCTTATTGCCCCATGAAACGAGAAAGACAGGAAGTCGGCCATTAACGGTATTTCAAAAGCCAGCCGGCAGCCCGCCTGAGGCAAAGGAATGTGCTACTGGTGAAAGAAATGAAGGAAGGCGGAGCTCTGAAATGCGTTTCACAGATTTATCCATCATGGGGGGACAGACAATGGCGACGGGTATTTATTCAGGTGGCCATCAACAAGTAAGGAGTGCAGTGCGCTTAACAGTTTGTGACACCTCCATTAGCACGCGGCACAGCCTGGGATTCGTAAAGTCGCAGAAATACTTCAGTCCGCATCGAAATGATCTAAGAATATTGCTAAAATATTATTATTGGTTGAAGAAGACTTTAACCGAGGTATGTATGAATCATATTGTATTGCCAACCAAAGATCGAATATCCATCTGACCATCCAGATTTCGGTTTATCGACGTGTTCCTAAAACTCTCAGAAATTAGTAGAGTAAATGGATTGGTGTCTGTTCCGTATGTATGTACTTGAGTTTTTTTAGCTTTAGTCCAGATTGCAACAAAACCTCCGCTAATATCTCCGTCTGAAAGAGTAATAATAAAAAAAAAAAAACAGAAGAAATTATTACGAGGTGAACATTGTTATTACATGTCAGTTTTCGTAGGCAGGAATAAAACCTAAGAAACACTTAAGATATTCTAATGTCTCGCCAACTACATGTCACGTTACATATTTGAAAACGAAAACAAGATTTTGTTTCCACACTGAGAGAACACATAAGCCAGTTTTAAGCATTTGAGATGAATAGAACTAATATACAGACGATTAATCCTCTGAGAACCAAAACATTACTGACAAATATTTGTGCAATATATATATTCTTCATTTTAAAGGCTGAAAAATTATCTACTTTTCTACATCATTACCATTTCGAAACATGGATTTTTGTAGCCGCAGTGACAGTTTGTGAATGACCGGGCGTGGTGGGATAAGGGGTGAAGCTCTGGCTTCTCATTCGGGAGGACACAGGGTCGAATCCTCGCCCGGTCATCAAGATTTGGGGTTTCCCCAAATCACTCAATGTTAATACTGGTGAATGCTGGTATTTATTTATGTTAATATAGTGAAGTAATTCCAAATAAAAAACAATGCATAAAAATTTATGCTTTATTAAGCAATTAGCATTAAGACCCAGTAGGTATCAAATCGCAATACTGTAAAGCGCATGCGAAAATGTGTACGGAAACTACTAACAGCATTGTAGGAAACGGGGAAAAAAACGGTAATTTAAGAACACTCTGCTTCTAGCACAGATTCTCAATGAACTTTCTTTATTTATATCAGTTAGATAAGAATTTATCTTTGATCTACGACAGCAAACTGGATGTAAATTTTTGAATGACAATGGTCGTTTATTTTTTTACAGAGCTAATATTTAGTTCCATGCGATTTTCTTTCGTGTTTTCACATAATATTTTTGTTTTCCTTGACGACGGTGCATAATAATTATAGTCTACTTACAGAACTAGACAAATAATTCCCACAATAAGTTATTTGTTACTGATATGTGATGTTAGTTCTATTGTAAAACAATTATTTTCCAAACATGTGTGCAGTTGAAAAATTACAGGCGACGTGATTTCGACACATTTAGAAACCAGAGAAGCTAGCAGTAAAATTTAGATCCGATTCATACGTTGCGTAATATAAGCTCATAAGCAGAGGTGAATGTGGCAAAGTAGTAACATGCAATTCTTCGCCGTTGTCCAGAAAATCGGCATTGAAATATTCCTTTGCATTCAAAAGCTTCCTACATTAAGAAAGCGTCAAGGAAATAGTGGCGCAAAGAGCATGCTCTTTGCCTCTTAAACCCAGTCGTAGTCTGATCGAGCCTAGCTGGCGGCAACATTTTTTAAAAAAAATTATTATTGTGAGATGATGAAATGCCTGAAGACGATAAAAATTCCTCTAAAGTGCACTCCTCTCGTTCAGTGATCAGATGTGTTTATTTACCAGTTGATTAATCGAACAAGACCGTGAGATCAGTCCCACACAAGACAGTATGGAAATCCAATCGATCATCACCACCAGTTGTCTTCTCCGATTTTTTTTCGGATACTATAAAATCTGTGTGGTTTCTATCACAACTGACGGACCATCGAATATGCCTTCAATATTTTGAACTCCATATAGTTATAGCTGTGATGGTAACAAATTTTTTGATACATAGTTAAAGAATATCAATAAATATTTTCTTTCCAGTACTAAGCATACTACAGGATACAGTTAAGTTCTCTATGAAAAATCTTGATTAATTGATTTAAGCGTTTTGACGGAATTTGTTAGACTTCTTGTGGTAAAAATGTTTATCGGTTCTGACTATAATTTTGCCTTACATCATTTACGTAGGCCTATACAACGAAGACAGTAGAACACTCTGTTTTGATAATAGGAGATCTGAATAGCATTTTGAATCAGTAACTGCTACGCAAACTCGTTTTATCATATCGAAACTTTCGCTTGGTTTCTAACTTAAAAGTTATCCTTGGAAGCTGTACTTTCCTCATGAAATCGTTGAAAATTATTACCAGTTCTTCTTGCACTGACAGTTTGGAGGTCCACTTTCAAGTATATTTGTCAGTAATGTTTTTATTCTCAGAGGATTAACGAATTTTTTTTTAGACTTACAAAGGAATAGTTCATATTCACATACCGTGGCCGGATTTCTTTACAAACGTTGGGAAATAATCTTTTCCGTGATATTTCAAAATATATCACATTTAAAGGATAAATTGCTAAAAAATAGACAAAGAAAGTATTTGCCTAAGTTTATCGATACGTACATCCTCTCCAATCATTTATCTTCTCGGTTGATTTATGATGTGACTTTGGCGATCCACACTACAGTCTATACAAGAAGAACGTAACACTTCATGAAAATCACTTATGTATGTGGCTGGACTCGAACTGTCTACTCCAAGAATTAACTGAACGCTAGCCACCACGTTTCCGAGTCGGCAGTGGCATCCGCGACACCTACGGTGTTAGCGGCTGAGAGCTACCAACCAAGACGGCAGCAGAGGGGCAACAGCTCTAATACACGTGTAGATAAGCATTACGTTTCCTTGTTGCCAGTTTCCTGTGTAGTCTCATAAACAACAGTTACAAAATATGAAAACAATTGTTATTGAATTTATGATCCTCACTAGTATCAATTTGAAAAATTGTGTAATTTCTGGTTGTATTCTTGGTTACCAGATGACTGGTAAAATTTTACCCCTTAAATCAGTGCAAGTTCTTTACGGACTACTGTCGGAAGATCTCACCGTAGTATTAACATCAATGTGGGGTGATAAGTTGGCCTACAATAATAATTTCAAGTAGCAAAAAGCGTATAAATCGCGAACCAATTATTTCGTACATGTCCGCTAGCAAACGCAGCAGTTTGTTAGTTACCTAACGTTTTCAGTGCAAGTCCTTGAATATTCACCAGTAGTTTATTATTTTTATTATTATCTCGAGATATGAAATTGTACAAGCTTGTGATATGTATATCTCCTATTGTGTACCTCATAAATAATCATACGATAAATAAATAAATTTTTATTATTGAAAGAACATCCAACCAAAGTTTCACCTGTCGTTTGAGTTGTAACAGCAGTATCCACAGAATATCGCTATCGCAAAAAGGCGTATTAGTTTTTTTCTTTTTGCCTGTTTACTAAACACCATTAAAAGCACAAATGTGACAAGGCTATGTGAAATTGTGTCTTCAATTGATGAAGAAAATTGAACCCTCATCGTGTTGTGCTTTTGTTTTAAAAGGAGTATTCAGTGCTGTTTAAGCAGCTTTCGATATTAATGGTAGGTGAAAATAAGTTTTCTGACGCTATAATACTGTCAACTGAAACTGCGTTGACGACATGTAATTTGACGACAGTAATTTAGTTATACGTTTTTCCGCGTGTTTCTAAAATAAGTTTAAATGTAGCAGTAAAAGATCAACATGTCTTAAAAGCACACCGCAATATTAACTAACTTCAAAAATCTGTGGTTATTTTTCAACGTTCTCACTTAAAACTATCTTTACCCAGAATAGTTATACATCACAAATATTGATTTTGTCATTAATATCTAATTATTTTAAGTGAAATATGATCGGTATAAGGTCTTCCTTTCTTTTGATCCTAGCGTTTGTTCAAAATTAACATTTTGTTTGAAAACGGTAACTTCTTATGTTCTTTAGCGGCACCAATTTCTCCTGAATGTTTTTAAAAAACCTAAACCAAGTGCATTTAATGTCTGCATAACTCTTTTATTAACGAAATATAATCCATATTTTCGTTTTTATAACTAATGTGTTAAAATAAGTAACGTTTTTTTGTGAGGTGATTGAGTCTCAATTTTGGATACTAACCTGAATGTACCACCTACTGGGTATAGTACTGTCTTGGTAGATGTGTATAATGTATTGAATAAGTCCCAAGAGGAAATGTAGCGATGTGCAATTCAGGTCGTTCGGATTAATATGAGCATGGTAGTACCAGAGATGTTAGGGAACTGGGTTACAAAAGTTTTGTCAGACCATTGGTTGAATATTTTTGATATCAAATACATAAGTTGGAGGGCGTGCAAGGAGGAGCAGCTAGATTTGTTTGTGGAAATTATCGCAGGACCCAGTCAGTAACTAATATGATAAAGGAGCTGGATTGGGAGTCACTGTAGGACAGGAGGAGGGTGAAGAAAGTGTTTTCCAGTGATGGCAGTGTATGTAATTATGTTGTGTGGTATATTGTTTGCGTTGTTAATGTATGAATTACGAAGGAAGGGAGGGGGTGAACCCCAGTGGTGGGTACATCAGATCTACTATTCCGAAACATTACTACTGCCTCCGCCAAGATTTACGTTCCCATCCGACGGGCATAAATAGTATCGTAAACCCCCTCTCCACACATACTCCGGAGAGGTTTGGGATTTAACCCAGGACTTTGGTGCAAAATCTAGTGATTAGGGGTTGTGCACCACCGCCTCTCCTGTCCTGCTCGTCAAATAATTCTGAACATTTCCTCCATCACCAGCTAACTCATGTCAAGCCCTGGACATTATAACGGCGCTGCAACAATCTGATCCAACATAAACTCATTACAGTTGATTCTGTTTCAGTATTTTCATTCTCCACCATTATACTAAATTTTGTTAAGCCATATTAATCATTCAGCCACTTCAAGGGTTCTGTGCCAAGTTATGAAATCAATTTTTCAATAACTGTTTTCAGTATAAAAATGGAAATGCCCAGTTTTTCCCCAAGCACAACTTTTTCGACAGTAAAACGAATTGTCCATCGAGGCAGTAGTAGACTCTGCCCAAGCGCGCCTGTATGGGGATTTTTCTATGGAGTTTACTCACGTCTCGAACTTATGTAAAACCATATTACAACTAAGCAGCCGGGGATGCAATACAGCTCGAGCCGTAATTATGGCGAACGAACTTATGTGTAGGGCTGCCACAGGTACTCCTTAATTAATGTTCTTTATTCACATCCACATTTTTCACCCGATTCTGATTTAACATTGCATATGTATATTTTTTTTTTAAATGAGGAAAATATTGCCAATATCTCCCCTCTATTCCTTTACGCCCCTTAATTTTTGCCGATGTGATTTGTGTGTAACCACAGTTTTCACCCCATTCTAATGGAAACACATATTTGAAAATAAGCAGAAAAATGCTGCCTACATTTGGTTTTCAAAACCACATCCCCTCTTCCCCTTACTACCCTCTTAATTTTCGCCAATATTTTATTTTAAAATCAACAGTTTTCTGATGGAACTTTGAACATGTATACTTTTAAACAAATAGAAAAATAGTGTCTACAAGCTCATACCGTCTCACCCGTTACCCACATATCTTAATTTCCAAATTTCTTTAAACATTCCCGCAGTTTTTTTTTTTTTTCCTGGTTTGGATGGAACCTTACACACATGTACATTGAAACAAAGAAAAAAATACTGTATACCTTGGTTTGCAAAACCCCAACCCCTTCCCCCTTTACTACCTATTCTTGATATCCAATGTTCTTTATGGAAACCCACAGTTCTTATCCGATTATGATGGAACATTACACAAGTACATTTTAAAACCAAGAGAAAAATAGTCTGTATATGTTTACAAAAACCCAAGCCTCTCTCTCCTTTACCACATTGAATGTCTGCAAACGTTCTTTACACAAAGCAACAGTTTTTATCCGTTCTAGATGGAACTTTGCACACATATACTTTAAAACAGTTTTTTTGTTTGTTTTTGTTTTCCTTTCCCCTATCACCAATGCAAAGTGGAGGAAAGAAAGAATCAAATCTTCGCTCAACCTAATAAATTATGAGTTCATCATATTTTGTAATTTCAATATAGACCGTAAAGGTCCTTTGGAAGTATTTAAGAAGAACGATTATTTGTTGAATATATATAAACGTAATGAAAAATATTTGTTAAAACATAAAAAATAAAACTACTCTTATTCTATACAGTGTACCTACTCTATTTTTCTATTTCAAAATTCAAGTGTTCTTGTATTGTTCCCAGAAATGTGTCAACCCTACTTATGTGTTACTAGCTGATATCCACGATTTCGTACTCGTCGATTAAGAATTTCTTTGCCAGAATTGAATACAGAAATTTGTTGGTAACAAAGGATTGGTCCCAAACAACATCGAGTCGGCATAATATAACAGCAAAGCCATCACTATATCATTCTACCGTGGAATCTGACCCAACATACGAGTATTTAAAAACAGAAAAACAAACGTAAATGAGGGGATGTGGGGGGGGGGGATTGACTAAGGGGAACTTTATTTCAGCTTGGTCTTTTCTTCTTTCTTCAGCATGACCATCCGATTCTTGCGTTCTAATAACTTTACTGCTCGTGCTCTGCTAGAGCTACAACTTAGGCCAGTTTACGCCCGCAAGGCATCTCAAAAAAGAAGGCAAAATAAACTGGTGCTAGAAACATTTAAGCAGACACAAAGTAATAGGTCAGAGAAAATCGACATCTATACTAAATAATACGTTTTTTCTCTAAACTAAATTTATTAACAAATTATACACTAACATAATGCGCGAGATGCACAGCTTGAGCAACCGACGCAACATTATAGACACATCCGTTTCTCTGTCAACATTCGATAAGTTCTGAAAATTTCGTGACTACAACTGTTAATCATGTCCTGTAAGGCAAAGATTTTCTTCTCAAATTCCGTTAATATCGGTATAGGCATTTAGTTATCAAAACGCAACAAAAAGACAGAGACTTAATTCCGCATTTATAGTATTATTGCTGCAGATCACACACAGACTGTTGCAAATCACCCCTGAGGGATCAATTCAACGTAAAAAATGTACACCCACAACATTGCAAGACTACCTACGATTTGCCTCGCATTGCACCCCTAAATTTGTGATATCTACAGTTTAACATTCAATCCGAATAACCGACGGTCCAAGCGTGACTCTTACGATGAAAAACAATTTTTAAAAATCTTCGCCTCCACGCAGATTTGAACTGGAGACCACGACCCAACCATTAGTAAGCAAGCGCTATAACTACTAAGCTAGCTGACCGCTACACGGAAAAACGGTACAGAGACCTCCATATCCAACGCGTCTGTAGTCTACACCCGGGAATTGTGAAAAGAACATGGTTCCAAAATGTTCGAAGTCCCAGAAAACTATACATTACTATATCTCGATTAAAATTTGGGCATGCACGCTTCAAGAAGCATCTATATAGGATCGGCGTGGTTGACGATGCAAACTGTGAGTGTGGTCAGGAAGAAGACGTTAACCACATATTCTTTGGATGCCCACTACGAAAAAATATATCCGACAACCTTATCATGAAACTGGTACAGCTGGAACAGCAACTACCAACAAATGTTTCAACGCTGTTAGCCACTAACAAATACAAAATTTTCTAGGCCATGTACTCTTTCCTACAAAAAATCAAGAGGGAATTATAAAAACAGCGTTGTGAATAATTGTAACAATCTAACCCTACCGCTATGTTCTATAAAAAACCATATCCTTTAAAGCTGCTATCAAAATGTACACAATGCAGGAGGCAATTTGTCACTGTAAGTATATAAGAAACTATGTAACTCATCACAGTAAGGTATCCAATCATGTAAATGGATAATGGCTAAATGGCATGCATGGCTGAAATCTGGACTTATAAAACAGCGGTGCTGATAACTATAACGGACTTCCCCATTACTATGTTTTATGTTTTGTTAAAATTGTAATGTATATATTGTACCCTGTAAAACGGTAATTTAAATGTACATAATGTAGTAGGCAATTTGTCACTTTAAGTATATAAGGAATTATGTAATTGACCACTGTAATGTATTTAATCATGCAAATGGGTAATGGCTAAGTGGCCAGCACAGCCGAAACCTGGACTTATAAAAACAGCAATGTTGATAACTGTAACAGACTTATCCTATTAACGTGTCTTATATTGTAGTAAAATTGTAATGTATATATTCTACTCTGTAAACCCGTCATTTAAATGTATATAAAGTAGTAGGGAATTTGTCATTCTAAGTATATAAGGAACTATGTAACTGACCACTGTAATGTATTCAATCATGTTCATGGGTATGGACTAAGTGGCCGGCACGGCCCAAATATGGACTTACAAAACAGCGCTGTTGATAACTGCAACAGACTAATTCCACCATTACACCTTATAAAAACCTTAATCTATATTTTGTACCTTGTAGACCTGATATTTAAATGTATATAAAGTAGTAGGCAATTTTCATCCTAAATACTTAAGGAATTATGAAACGGAGGACAGGAATGTATCTAATCATGTAAATGGATAATGGCTAAATGGCCTGCACGGCTGAAGGCCAAATAAATAAAATAATAATAATAACGCGTCTGTCTATCGCCGTTCAGTAACTTTTCGAAATTATAAGACAACATTTATTATTTATACAGATAATTTTTCAACCAAATGTCGACAGTATTTTTCTCCTTATTTTAAAGGATAAGTGTGCAAAGTTTCATCAAGATCGGATGAAAACTGTGGATTTGTATGAAGAACAAACAAACAAACATACATACATTCATCTTTATATATATATAGATGTGAGACCTGATTTCTGAAGTCTTGGCAGCTGGCCGCGAAAGATATGGAGTTAGCGGCATTTAACGACCTCTCTAGTTGCCGAGGCATCAGTAGTTGTTGGTGCACAGAACGCGTGACGATTTAGTCTGTAGAAGAAACTTTCCCCCTAATGCAAAATTGCGGAATTTTATATAAAACGTACTTATGCCTCCCAGCAGTAAAGAAGGTCGTCAAACTGTCGAGTACTTGGAGTGGTTTACCTTGTATAATCCATGCCAGTCATCAGTTGTTCGAGATTTCATATTCACATGTTTGAAGAATCTCTCCGTGCAGAGGTTTTAGGCCGTATGGCGTGGTGAGTTGAGCAGCGTTGTAATAGGCCGTATTGTCACTCGTAAAATTCGGTATTAATTTTTATTTCATTTATTCATTGGCATCCCGAGTTGAGAGTCAGTCTCGGCACAATTTAGTGCAACAACGGAAATGCTATAACTGGAGGTTTAATTTCACACATTGGTAGCATAGCACATGGTGATAAACTACACATTTATAGGCGTTCTTGTGTAGCACAGTGGAAAGGTCCATTGTAATATTGATAAAACAAATCCTTCACCGCTAGTCCATCAATTTGACGTCCGGCGTCTTCTTGTCTCTAATTGGTTGTTTGAGTAATGGCGCGTGTCAAACTAAGGATTGCAGATCACTCCTAAGTCGATAAAATATTATCCTTTCTTGATTATGGCAGAGACATAGATGAGAGGAAGATGTAGTAACATCTGCAATGCCATTCAAGGCGAAAAATTTTTCCTAGTCTTCCTTGCCTCGCTGATCAGTTACACCACCAATATAATTTTTTTAGTTGTGTTTAATGCTGTAACGTAATAAGTATGGAAAGTTGTCAGATCACTGTTTAATGAGAGGTTATTTGAAGATGAGTGTTAGCAACTGTTTCATTTCCTTTTATACGTGTTTGGGATAATTTTGGTCATCTTTGTGATTTGTAAACCAATGCAAAATACGAATATTCGGCATTAATGCAAGAAGCATATGTGGCTCAACAGCCTTATAATTGAGAAGCCAACCGGCTTTTACTGGCAGTATGGAAGATTATAAATCATTTTTAATATCTTGAAAATGGGAGAAGGCGAAGCAATTTCATAAAAAGCGAAGCTTCAGTTGTGAAAACTGCCTCTGCTTCCTTTCTGTCCTGGCGATCCTTATTATGAGGCATAAATTAGGAGCACTATGTTGTGTCCGCAATTTTCCGTCACGCTGTATCCTGTTTCTCGCTAGTACACACTCGCAATAACTCACCGTACAACCTAAGCGGACAGAAATCTTAAAAAATGTTTGCCTCAAGGATCAGTTATGTCCCCATAACTATTTAAATTTTTGAATAATTGTCCTTCTTGACACTCCAGTTTTTTCCTGTGCTAACTAAATAAGACAGAACAGCTGCTGAAAAAAATTTATAGAAGATTTGACATGAGATTCCATGCTAACCAAAATAAAACGGAGGTGCTTCGTTTTCATGGTGTAAGTGAAGATAAACGTGAGATTTTGTAAGAGAGCTATTCAGCTATTCGTCAAAATTTCACTCAGAAGTATTCTGAAATAACCGTGGTCTCAATAGCACTTCTAGCAATGTGTTTATGATTCTTGTCAGAAACTGACGACTCGTAGTAAGATTTTCCTTAAGCTGGATGTACCCTGCTGGGATCTCTTCAGTCTTGGTGCATCCCATGCAGAGTGCTGTGTGACAGCATGAATCAAGATTCCTCACACTCTACTGAATGTCAAATGTTAGTTCTAACTTATTTAGATCAACTACCATTTTTTTTTTGGGAAATGTAATAAAAGTATGAGGAATCTTAGACACATATCTGTCTTTAATCAGTGTAGTCTGAGATCATGTCACCCATCTTTGAGTAATGCAACTGATCGGCTTGCCAGCGGGGTTGAAGTCTGGTGACCGACTGAAAGCAGCAACAGTGGTAAAAATGTACTGCGTCTTTTAAGGCATAACATTCGTTAATGAATGCCACCAGCAATGCAGGAACTTGACTGCACTCAGCAGAACAGGAACAGGGAAGACGGGCAGATCGGAAGGACAAGAGGAGAAACCTTCAAATTCAGTGTGTGATATTATCAGAAGATCCAACACATTATCAGTGAATGTTCTAAATGGGTGTATCTCGACATTCAGTTATGATGAGCGCTTGAACTCCTTCTATCAGGTCAGAATCTTTTTCTAATATTTTTTTGTTATCCATCATCGTTGTTACGTCTATGCTAGCTAAACGTTAGATAAACATGTCTTCCTGTTTGATTTCGCCGCTATACACGTATTGATTAGAACCTAAGTAAGTATATATTTCAATACAACCGTTGGTATCTTCTCCTCTGGCAGAAAGTTGGTTTGTCATAAATGCAGCATCCGCTGACCCAAATGCTACCACTGGAAGGGTAATCGGGAGCTGCTGAAGAAGACATAAGAAAAGAATATGCGGCTGTAAAAGGGATAGGATTTCTGTACATGAGCGCGCTGACCTGTCTAGCGCTATGGCGACCAGGTGCAGGATGGAGGCCGTGCAGCAGAGCACGTCGGAGGCGGTCCACATGTCGCAGAGCTCGGGGCCCAGCGTCCATTGAGAGCTGACCTCGTACACAGCTCCCAGGGGCATCACCAGACACGCGACCAGCAGGTCGGCCACCGCCAGCGACAGGATCAGGTAGTTGGCCACGTTCTGCAGGTGGCGCTCCAGCAGTATCGCCGCGATCACAAACACGTTCCCTGCACACAAACACCAATCACAATTCTAAAATCTGTCTTTGATTAGATGAGTTCAAAGTAATTCATTTCACTTTTGATCCACGTGATTAGTCAGTACTTGGTTTCACCATCTGGAAGCAGTTTGGGAGACGTTTGAGTAATACATTTAAGACTAGAACTTTACAATGTTACGACGATTTAATTAGTCAATAATATAAGCTTTTACAATTGAAGCGACCGACAACAGCAAAAGTCAATACACAATAATTTGTTTCCAAGATGTATTCAAGGAATCAGAAACTCATTAAGTGCGCAAGATAAGTTTAGAGATGATGAACGAAGTCTTTATATGAAACGTAAAAAGCGTTGGAAAAGAAATTATGAGTAACTAAATCGCGCGTTGACTTATGGTGACAAATTTACGGTTTACTCAGCTCTCATTTGAAGTATCTGAACATCATGACTAATCATTTAACCAACTGAAACCAAGCTGAGACCTCGTACCAAAAAAGAAGACTTTTCGCATTTTTGTTCCCAATAATGTGAACTGATAGCGTAAGGTGTGTTAGAACACTTTGGATAAATAAATTTCTACAAGTAACTTTTTAAATTAATGTCCTACAGGAGAGTTCCATGGCTTTTTTTTACTTACAAGAGCCTTGCTATGTGGGAAATTATGCCTGACATTAATAAAGTACGTACGGAGGGTTTGCCACAACCAATTATTGTAAAAATTAATATGAGTACAAAGTTACTAATTGTGCTTGAATCAAGTTATTTAAATAATTCCAGATTGTTTTCAGGAATTATAGTTAAGTAGAAAAACAGAATCTGTGTAATGATTTCCCCGCACTCGTAGCGTGGTGGGTGAGCGGTAACGCTCTGACTACTATTACTATTACTCCGTGATTCACTACAACTGTGTGGTGGAGGATGCATTGCACCTATCCGAGATTTTAAGTTTACTCGCCCGGTAAATCCTTTCTATTCCATTCCCTAATCGCTCGTGGAAAAAATGAATACAGAAAAGAATCGGTTCTGGTACTGATTTCTCTTATCTTATTTTCACGGTCATTCCGAGATACGATGTTACTGGTAGCAATATTTGTTTGCTATCATTCTGAAATATGTTAGTCGTGAATTTTTCAATTAGCTTCTGTTGAGAGCAACGCCTTCGGTGTTCCAGGTCTTCCCAACCTAACTCCTTCAACATCGCACTTACGCTTTCCCTCCAACTATATATACCTGTCACGAATCGGGTGGCTCTTCTTTGGACCTTCTCTAATTCCTCCATTAACCCCTTTTGATGGGGACCCCATACAGAACAACAATATTCTTAGTGAGGACGCACTAGTGACTTATATGCAATCGATTTAACTTCCAGAGTGCATTGTTTTAAATTACGACCTGGAAATCGGAGCATACGATTTGCTTTCCCAATTACATTCTCAATTTGCTCATTCCACGTCAAATTATTACGAATTGTTACCACTAGGTATTTAGCGGAATCTACCGTTCTAAGGACTGTACCATTAATTGTATATTCAGAGCTAAATGGTGTCACCTTTTTACTTACACGCATGACTTCGCACTTTTTAGCGTTTAACTCCAACTGCCAGTCTTTACACCACGCAATTATTTTCGTAATATCGTTTTGTAACAGAGCGCAGTCTTCCTAGGTTTTGATTTCGCGATAAATAATAGCATCATCGGCAAACAATCTTTTCATCCCCCTTATTATGTTACACAAATCATTAATCTATATGAGAAACAACAGAGGCCCTATCACGCATCCCTGGGGAACCCCGGACCACACCTCGGTAAGGGATGAACTCTCACCTTCGAGAACTACACACTGTGTTCTGCCCTTCAGAAAGTCTGCAACCCAGTCGCATATTTGTCAAGATATGCCGTAATATGTAGGGAAGTTTCGAATATCCACCGGCCATGCAGATTTGGGTTTTCCATGGTTTCCACAAATCGCTCCATGCCATTGCGCCAATCCTTTCCAGCCTCTATTGACTTCGACGTCACCAAGTCTGAAATACGGAATCATATTGCTGAACTTATTTCCTTCCATGCATTATACCTCAGTGTTTTGTTGTGATTATCTGCACATTTCGAATTCCACAAAAATTTTAGTCACCATGTAACTTTGCAATTTTCATCCATCATAGAAAACTACCTCTGTAACGCGTGAGACAGAAAAATGAAAGTTATCTAATAAAATACGAAACATTAATAAACACAACGAACAAGTTGTAATTATATAAGCAAGTGATAAAATTAGTAAAATATTCCACTTACTTTCGCGCTGCTTTCAACGATGTTCTATTTCGAACGATTCAGCGCCGCAAAAGCAAATGGAATGTTTTACCAACATGATGCGTGCTTAAAGTGTAAAATATTAAATGACATAATTATTCCAAACGATCGGTCTGATGTTCTTCTACAAAGAGAGAACGATCTTTACTTTTACAATGATTTGATGCTATGTCATATATACTCCAGTCGCTCTTATCTTAAGCACATATGCAAATTGTGAGATCGACTATGCAGAGTGCAGTATTCTGTACTCGTATGTGCGCTCGCTCGCGTTGAGGGCCTTGGCCCAAGTATATACCCTCTTATTCTGGAGGAGTGGTACTACCATGCTCATATTAATCCGAACGACCTGAATTGCATATCGCTACAATTCCTCCTGGGACTTATTCAACCCATTATACACATCTACCAAGACAGTACTATACCCGGTAGATGGTACATTCACGTTACTATCCAAAATTGAGACTCACCCACCTCACAAAAAAAACGTGACATATTTTAATATATTCGTTATACAAACGGAAATATGGATTATATTTCGTTAATAAAAGAGTAGTGCAGACATTGAATGCATTTCATTTTAGCTTTTTAAAACATTCAAGAGAAATTACGTTTCCATACAGAACATAAAAAATTACCGTTTTCAAACAAAAAGTTAATTTTGAACAAACGCTAGGGTCAGAAGAAAGTATGACATTACACCGATCATCTGTCACTTAAAATAACTAACTATTAATGATAAAATCAATATTTGCGTGTAAAGATAGTTTTAGGTGAGTGCGTTGACAAATAATTGCAGCTTTTTGAAGTTAGTTAATTTTGCGGTGTGCTATGAAGACATGTTGTTCTTTTACTACTACATTTAAATTTATTTTAGAAACATATGGAAAAACTTATAACTTAATTACTGTTGTCGGTGACATGAGATGTCGTCAACGCAGTCTGAGTTGACAGTATTTTAGCGTCAAAAAACTTATTTTCACCTACCATTTATAACGAAAGCTGCTTAAGGCGAAATGAAAACTCTTTTTGAAACAAAACAAGATGAGGGTTCAGTAGTTGAAGACACAATTTCGCATAGTGTTGTCACCTTTGTGGTTTTAGTGGTGTTTCATAAGCAGGCAAAGAACAAAAACTAATACGGCTTTTTCGCTGTAGCAATATTCTGTGGATGGTGCTGTTAAAACTCAAACGACAGGTGAAACGTTGATTTGATGTCCTTGCCAAAACCGTAATTGGCAAGTATCCAAGGACAGGCACTTAAAACATTTGGTAATTAATGAACTGCTGCGTTTGCTAGCGGACACGTACGAAATTATTAGTTTATTTCGCGATTTATACGCTTCTTGCTACTTGAAGTTATTATAGTATACCAACTTTTCACTCCATTCTGATGTTAATACTACGGTGAACTCTTCCGACAGTAGTCCGTATGGAACCTGTACTGATTTAAGAGGTATAATTGTTACCAGTCAACTGATAACCCAGAAAACAACCAGATATTTCACAAGTGCGAAAATTTTAGAAGCTCATACTAATCAATAAAGAATGTCAATGAACAATTGTTTTCATATTTTGTAACTGTTGTTTATGAGACATAAAGTTTGGAGGAATACATAGGAAGCTGGCAACAAGGAAACGTAATGCTGGTCAACACGTGTATAAGAGTTGTTGCCCCCTCTACTGCGGTCTTGGTAGGACTCATCAACTAGCTCTTATAGGCGTCACGGGCGCCGACCGGGAAGCATGGTGGCTAGCGCTCGGGTAGTTCCTGGAGCAGACGGTTCGAGTCCAGCCTCGGACATAAGTGATTTTTATGAACTGTTACGTTCTTCTTGTGTTTAATCTACTGTGGATCACCAAAATCACAACATACACCAACTGAGAAGCTAAAATAATGGAGAGGATTCACCTATCGATAAACTAATACAAATGCTTTATTGGTTTATTTTTTTACCAATTCAGTCTTTAAATGTTTTTTATGTTCTTGAAATGTCACAGGAACGATTATTTACCAAGGATTGGAAAGGAATCCGGCCACGGTATTCAAGTATGAATTAGACCCCTGTTAGCCTAAAATTATTTCGTTAATCCTCTGAAAACCAAAATATGGATTTTCTTGACCGCGACATACATAAAATTACTGACAAATATACTTGAAAGTGGACAACCAGAATGTCAGTGCTAACAGAACTGGTAAAAATTTCAACGATTTCATGAAAAGAAGTGCAGCTTCAAAGGCTTACTTTTAACTTAGAAAGACGATCCAAAGTTTCGCTATGATAGGTAGATCAGCAGTCACTGATTCAGAATGCTATTCATGCATCCTATCAGAAGAAATTGTTCTACTGTCTTCGTTGTATAGGCCTACGTAAGTGACGTTAAAAGCAAAATTGTAGTCAGAATGGATAATCTTCTTGATCATAAAAATCTAACAATTTCCGTCGAATCACTTAAAACAGTTAATGGTGGTTTGTTACTGCGATCTTAACTGTCTCCTGTAGCATGCTTAGTAGTGAAAGGAAATTATTGATTGATATTCACCAATCTAATCTATGTATCAACAAATTTGCTGTCATCACAGCTATAGCAGGATGAAGTTCAAAACTGTGAAGGCATAACAAAGTTTTTAATTGGTTGGGGCTTTACAACCAGCCGATTTCAAGGTCATTAGGGCCTGCAGAGCGCTGGGGAAAGGAACGCCAAGTATCGCTGCCATGGTAATTTGGGAAACACGTCGCGGCATTCGCTTGGAGTAATTTCGGAAAACCATGGAAAACCATGGAAAACCGAAACCAGGACAACCGATCCGGTGATCTAACATGCGACTTTCCGAATTCCATTCTCGAGCGTTAACCACTCACCCAACTTGTTCGGTGACAAAACAACTCCAAAATACCTTCCCAAAGAAGAAACGGTTATACGTGGATCTCACGTTTCATTAAGCCTGAGTAAAGATCTCAGGTAAGTTATCGAATTAATGAAGCTGTTGAGCCAAAAAATAGTGTCAAAATACTAAAATACAACAGCGATGAATGAGGACAAATTTTACGTAAGAATCTGCAATAACTTAATATTTCGAATATTGAAAATTATGTGTCAGCTAAAAATAGACTCTTCGATCAAGGACGATACTGCAAACTGTTTCAAAATTTTATAGTTTAGCGCTGTTATTCTCTGCAGTTGGTTTGTAGAACAGCAGTTATAGTTGAAGGAGGAAATTGTCAGTTTACGCTGAGCATTTGACTACTCGGAACTTGCTTTCCTTTTAAAACAGAGGGTCTGGCTGGGAGTAATATCATAAAGTCTATAAGCTGAGTAATGATAAAAAATCTACATTAGTAGGAAGATAAGGATGGACCTGGGAACAGCCAATCAGCGTCCAGGGATTGCATGACGTCACGAAGTGAGCAGCCAATGGCGGCCAAGGTCGTATGACGTCACACGTTAGTTCCTCAACCAGCCGCACAGATGGCGACACCGGGTGGGCTTGCGCATATGTTAGTTCACCGATCGGCCGCACAGATGGCACCATCTCCCAAGGGCTTAATATCTTTGGGCGCAGATATTCCACACCGCCCACCCAAGCCCTGAGGCAATGGCTAGTTTCTGTTCTGGAATGCGCGCGTTGTGAAATGTGTACACTGTTTCAACACACCTACGGAAATTCCCACTCGACTGTTTGCTTTTCCATTAAGCGTTGCGAAATGTGTACTCTACCAGTTGTGCAAGCGGTATCTCTTGTGTAAGCGCGGAGTGAAATGCTCCATGCGACGCTATAAAAGGAGCGCCCGTGGCCAGCTCTGGCTCTGTACCGTTGCGAACCTTGCCGTGTGCGCTTTTAGCAGTTACCGCAGTGTGTGTTTCTCGCAGTGTTCAACACAATGTCTCAGTCTTATGAAGGTAATAAGTTATAATAATAATTATTATATGTGTGTGTTTGTGTGTATGTATCAGTGATACTAAAGATGAATTTTCTTTTACAGAGCTCCCAGTTCTATCTGCTGCAGATGTAGAAGAGTACCTCGCAAACAGTAAGCTAATTTCCTTATTGTTAGTAGTATTAGTTTAAATTATTATTATTATTATTAAGACTAATTTTTCTTTTTCCTTGTTTCAGATCTACAACAGATCTCACCGTTGTTTAGCGATGATTTAGATAATGGTAAGTTTTTGTATCTAAACTGGAATATTTTTGCTGTAGATGTTTACTTGTTGCATACTATAATTTATTTTCTATTGTAGAACCACGAGTTGTCTCAACTCCGGAGCTGCTGTTGCTATACACTTTTTCTGGAGGTATGTATTTGACTGTAATTAATTTTTTTTTAATTTCTCGTGCGTGTGTTGATACTAAGAAAATTAATTTGTTCTGTTGCAGAGCCTGTGAATGCTACTGATGGTTCTGGCAATAATTTTGCAAGGGGTAAGTAGTATCTATATATTTCATGCTGTAGCTAATATTCTTGTTTGATTTTTTCTGTAACCAACTAAAAATTTTTTTCTGTTGTAGCTTCAGCTAGCTGTGTCAATGCATCCTCTGAGCTGGCGAGGTATTTTGCCAATTGTAAGTTAAAAAAAAATTTCTTAACTGAATTACTTTAAACATTTTGGCTGTGCAGTAAAAGATGATTTTTTTCCACAGATTGCCCTGAACATGATGATCCCAACCAGCCTGGGGACGTCTTTGTTGGTAAGTGTTTAGATTTATTTTTATTCAGTTTTTCTTTCTTTTCCTTGTCTAACTAAAATTTATTTTGTTATAGGTCAACATGGTTCCTCGGGACCTCTCAAAAAAAGGATGAATGATAATGATGATGATGATGAAGGGCCATCTAAAAGGATTAAAATGGCAGGTAAGGTATTTCTTCTACTATTTTTGTTTATTATTTTATCTCTTAGACTTTTAACCATGAAAAAAAATCAGACTATTTTTTTTGTTGCAGATGTATATATGTCGCCGCCGGACCTGGAAGCGTCGGACGTGCCACAGCCAAGCACCAGCGCGTGGGCAGAACCATTGGAGGATGAGCTTCTTGCTACTTTGTCACCGCTTGAA
>CM061919.1:18504846-18811850 GCA_031002005.1 Vandiemenella viatica
GTTATTTTTTCTTATTTTATTTTCAGATTTTTTATATTACATTAATGTGTGGAACTTTTCCATATCAGTTTAATCTCTTGAGGCTTTACACCCACTGTAAAAATATGTATTTTGTGTATAGCAGGGAACTGCCAGTCTCTGAAAATCTAAAAAGCAATTTGGTATTTATCAGGCATCTTTTAACCTCTGTTTGGAATCTTGATGTTGGGTCAGACTTGAGTTTGACTATATTGTTATTGTGTTTGTGTAATCTGCATTCTGTATTAGTACTAATGAGTTACCTTTGTCTGCTGTGGTAATCACAATATCCTAGTTGTTTAATTTTCTTTTTAATAGGTTTACACTGTTTCTTTGTGTGTGTTTCGGATTGAAGAGATGTGATTTAGCACTTTTGAAAATCAATTCCCTTGCAAGCTTTTCCTCCGTTTTCTTTTTGTGCAAGAATGTGTTCTGTGTTCTTCGATTATAACACAATAGTACTAATACAGAATGCAGATTACTTAAGTAAAACAGAAGATTTCATACAGAATAACAAAGTAGTTAAACTCAAGTCTGACCCCACATCAAGCTTCCAAACAGCGGTTAAAAAGATGCCTGACTAACACCAAATTGCTTTTCAGAGACTGGTATATCCCCTGCAATATACATAATACCTAATTGTACAGTCGGTAAAAAAACCTCAAGAGGATAAACTGATATGGAACATTTCGACACATCAATGTAATATACACAAATTGTAAGAAAAATAAGCTGAAAATTACAGTTAATAGCAGGCCTCGATATCGTAGGGGCTAGAGTGATAGAGCTCCGAAGGTCGCCGGTTCGAGTCCGGCCGAGGGCATGGGTGTTTAGTGTTGTGTCTGTGAATGTCTTGTCCGTGTTGTAGTGTCCTTGTGTCAATACTTGATAGCAACAAATCACATTGAGCTGGCTGTATGGCCCAGAAGCCGAAAGCCATTAAAAAAATAAAAACAGTTAATAACAGATTTATACCTTCATTTAGATAAACATTATGTTAATCATCAGAACTGAGACATAACTTGTTTTAGGGCACTGATGATGGTCTAATAAACCTAAAACATATGCCATAACGAAGTTTTAATTGTTAGCTACACTAGACGGATAACAAAAACCCAGCATAGTATAGCAGCTGGGGATAACGGCCTAAGAGTTCAAACTGTTAAATAGGTAATGAAGACAGCGTTGCATGCTGGCTATATCTCCACATTTTGTACCTGAGTATTTTGGCTGTGGCAGGTGATGGTGACATGTCGGCGTAATCCGTGCCAGGATTCCATGGATGTATACTGGCGGCCCACTGGGGAGTGCGTGATGGTCTACAACACAGGCAGGTTGTGTGGTGGCAGCGGCACAGTGCTGCGGTATAACGCACGCGGCCGCTCCGTGTGTGGCTGCCACAATGACTACGCGCTGATTGGTGGTCGCTGCTGGCTGAAGCTGCACCGCGGTCCCTGCGCTGAGGGTGAGACAGTCAGCCTCGAGGGATCGTGCCAAGCAGACTCGTGTAGAGACCTCAACGCCGCTTCCCCCGACACCGGCTCGACCTACGTGTCTTATAAGGGACGGTGCATGGGACTGTGGCAAGAATGCGACGACAACGTGGACACTGTATACTCGAACCGACGGATCCTACAGTTCTCTGATGGCTGGCTGTACTGCGACTATATAACAGAACATGTGATTTCCGATGCACCCTACTTGTGCCTGCAGGACAACGACGGAGGTTGCATCTTAAGGGCACAACCAAAGGAGTTCTCAAAGAGACTGTTAATGTCATCCGGACGGCAGAGGCATTTGAATTACTGGATGGAGGCAACAGGCGAATAGTTGATCTGTTGTTCAACAGTATTTCTAATTCATATCGCTTCACAATTTATACAAAAAAATTACTCTGTATTGCAACATTAAACATTCTAGTTTTAATATTTTTTGGCGTATTTTTGAAATCATCGTTGCTTCAAATAAAATTTCAGTTATTATATTTGTAGCAAATATAGAAAAATTAATTTGATGTAATGAAGGTACTGCTTTAATGCCGTTCTTAGTTACAGATTCTTCTCCAAATCATCTTGTAAAACATCTTTCGAGTTGATCCTTTCACTATCCTACTATGATGCAATCTGCATCTACATATATACTCTGCGATTCACAAAATTATGGTTGGCAGAGTGTGCTCAGCACCAAAACTAATCTTTTCGCTGTGCATTCCAATCCCGAATGCTAAGAGGAAAAATTAATTCGTATAAGCATCAGTGCAGTACCTTATCTCTCTGATCTTATCTTTCCTGTCATTATTGAACAAAGTATTTCGCCGTACTTGTAAGAGTAAAGGGGTGTACGCATGTTTACCAATAAGTTCAAGCGAAACGTGCGTCGTCTGTCTACCAGAGATTCCCAGTCCAATCTCTAATCAGTTCTATGACGCTTTCGTAAGGGCTGTAGCAAGCGGTCACGTTTCAATTTTCTCTGTACTGTTAATCAACTCTTTACGAAAAGAATCACAAATGGTAAAAGAGAAGTCAAAAAGTAGACACACAAGAGATTTGTAGGCTAACTCCTTTGTTTGTTCACCACAATTTTTCAAGATTCGTCAGAGGAATCACAGCCCAGCATTAGCTCTAATTACGACCGAATTAATGGTCAAATCCCATTTCATGTTCCTTTGTACTGTTACGCCCAAATATTTCACAGAATCGAAGGTAGCAAAAACTTAACTGTTTGCTTTGTATTTAAGAACAAACTGATTATTTTTGTTGGTTATGCACATTGCCTTGCACTTTTTACATATTATTGTAAGTTGCCATTTGTCGCACCATGGAAAAATAGCATGTAGATCGCGCTGAATTTCTAAGCAATCTGCCGAATTCCTCATTTTTCTATAAATGACGGCATCATCAGCGAAAAATCTATAACTGCTATTTACGGCGACTAACTATAATTACCAGAAAACGTGCAATACTTGGTACAAGCTCTACTCTATGCAATACCCGAAATACTCCTAAATAAAATTCTTCCAGTAGGCGTTTGTTGCCGAATATTGACTAAGGAAAATAGTTACAAAAACTTACTAAAAGGCATTGAAAACTATACTTTTTACAACTGTGGGTTCAAGGTCATTTCTTGTGTCCCGCTATCTTCTCAATACCTCCTACCCCTCCGACTTAAGACTTAAGACAAAAGATAAAAAATCTTTACAATAGCTAATTTGTACCAGAATTTATTCAGACTGAATATTATTTGTCAGAGTTTAAAATGGACTCAAGCTCTGTAATTAAATTGTGGATTCGCTCTTAAAACAATCAGAACAATACTTTTGAAATGCTGAATTTTATATCTACTCCATTAGTTTTTATTATTTTCAGCTTATTTTAGAATTCTCCTCAAGTTGGTAATTATTTTTCAACGGAAAACCGAACTCTGGATGGCGGAACGGGGAATCGAACCCGCTTTCTTCAGAATGCGATGCCAGAGAGCTATCGCTCCCCAATCACGCTTGGTCTCTCATCTACAGTATTGCTTAGTTACTAGGAAGCCGAAAGATAAGTATAAAATTCACTAGGCAGTTCCTCGTAGTTTGTCGAATTTGAACATATCTGTATTTAGATTAGACATGTATTCACCGACATATGAATACAGCAGCCAACAATACAAGTTATAAGTGATTTGGCGTTCTCACAAAGTAACAAACAGTTCAATTAATATGTCTACAGTAGACAGAAACACTAATTCATTTCTTTGTCTTTCTCTCCTAAGGCCTCATATCGGCTTTACCTATGTTTCTTTTATAAATAATGTTTCATCCTCTCAGTAAACTTGTGATCAAATTATTTTCAAAGACTAATTCTGTTTCAGAAAAAAAAAGAATCATAATCTGTTTTCGACGCCGGGAAGTGGCTTTAGGACAATGCACCTACAGATGACAAGTGCTGGAATCCCGAAGAAGAACTTGGCGATGCTTTCTTGCTTGCTCCTCGCAAACAGATTTTCCCACGTCTTTTGTAATTCCTTGTTTCCTTTCTTATTACGAAACTGATGGTATTTTCTCGCCAGCGATTTCATTTAACTCATTAAAACTTGAAATTACATTAAATTAGCTGGCGCATGCAAATCTATTAGCACTCAGTATAATTAAACATGTGCGATTTTAGAATAGGATCCTATAGTAACGTTGATATTAATACACTTAATGATGTTGTTACAAAGTAATATCTTTTGGAACACTGGTACGAAAACTAAGTGAAAATGCTATTAAACACACGAACTACTTCTCAAAAAAATTCTGGTATCCCGTGCTGACATTGCGGCATGCCCGGTAGGTGGCATGGAAATCGACATAGTATAGACGGCGCTGGCATCAGGCCAACCAGCGCCACCACATCACAGTTTCGGCCACGGCCAATCGGAGCCGACCCGGCACGGATATAAATAAGCCAGCGCAGCTCCACTCATCATCACCATTCGAGTGTGTGCTGCTAAGCTTGACGCACGCACTTCGAACGTTAAGATGTCGTCCGCTCCTTGCATTGAGCTTATTTCAAACTTCCGAGGAAGCGAGTACACAAATGCAATCCATGCCTTCCCACTTGAACGGTGGGAAGCTCGTCTTGCGCCTGGCAACGCTGTTTGGGAGGTATTCGTCAGTGTCAAGTTGGGCGAAGCTATATACAAATGGCGAATACCAACCGACAGCTTCAGCAGTTTTAAGCAAACTTTGACAGACCCATTTATGGTGCCAAGCATGCTGACGCGTCAGCTACTGACGCCAAGCATAGAGACGCACGTATCACGTGCCCTCTTATTTTTGCGGAGGGCTTTACTGAAGCTTCCTACCTCCAAGAAGCCACGCAGCGTCTGATGTCACCTGCTTCCCCAACATCAGAGCGCTCAGCGGAACCGGCAGATGGCAGCACTGGCCAAACCAACGACGGCAAGAGCGACAGCTCCGTTGACTGCAGCGACGGAGAGGAGCCCACCGTCGAGGGCCCAGTGCAGCAGCTGGTCGTCTACACTACCAGCAACATCGACGCCCTGTCCCTTAAAATTTGGGAAGAAACAGAACTAGCAATCTACACCTGGCCTGTCGCTGGCGGGCTTTTGGTCAGCTGCTCGTGCCCCTCTGACTACGCCGTGGTCACCAAACTGCTGGAAAGCAGAGATCTACGCTTTGCCATCAAGCAAGCTGGCAAACCACGTCGCCTGGTAGTCCGTGGACTGCCAGAAACCACCACTAGCGAGGAAGTCACCAAGGGCTTCGCGGAGCTCGGAGTTGCCGTGCGGGATGTGAACCCCATGGTGAAGCCGGGCACCGAGGAGCGACTGCCCCTCGTAGCCTTCACGGCGGACCCGCCAGCCACTGCGGCCCTCCAGGTGAAGACGCTACTCGGCACGGAAGTACGTGTCGAGCCCAAGAAGCGCCCACCTGCTGCACTGCAGCAATGCTTTCGCTGCCAAAGATTCTCTCACCAGGCGAAAGACTGCAAATCGGCGGAACGTTGTGTTCGTTGTGGGAGGGAACACAGCGTTAAAAAATGCAGCCTTCCTCGAGATGCAACACCAACGTGCGCCAACTGCGGGGAAGCGCATTCCAGCGCATACGCCGGCTGCAAAGCAAGACGAAACCTGCGAAAGCAGGCAGCCAAGCAACGACGGCTCCGTACGCAGTCCGCTACGGTCCCTGGGTCAGCAGCGCCAGACGGGAAGAGGCGCGCGCAGCGCCCTCCCCACCACCGCACCACGGACGACAGCGCTACCAACACCAGGCAGCGCGCGCAGCGGCACCCCCACCACAGCGCCCGGCCCAGCTCGCATACGGACCAGGGCGCTCCCAGCAGAAGCAGAGCGGTCACAGGCCGCAGCGGACGCTCGCCGCCACGGCGGGCTCCCAGCCAAGCTACAGGCGGCCATGCAGCCGTCCTTCAAGAACTTGTACGAGCTGTGTCACACCTGACGCAGCTGGTGGCCAACATCAAGCCGTATTAGATCCTCACCGCCTCCCCTACTGGACCCGAGCCTAGCCCGACCTTCGCCAAATTAATTTCCATCAAATTAAGCAAAAGGACGGAGGGGCAGGAAATGCCCAAAGCGTCCAGTGTCACCACGGCTCGCCGTGGGGGCACAAACCTCCAGTCGACGACGACACTCATCATCACTACTAGAGAGGAACTAGATGCTCTTTAACGACGCATGCAGTTTTCACTTTGAGCTTGTGTTCTTTGATCGCCGCTTTTGTGTTTTCGCTCGCAGCGTGCGGCAGTCTGGATTTCTCGCTGTAGGGTCCCTCCCTGCCCGAGTTAGTAGGGAATTACCGCCACACGGCCCTCTCCCGCTGGGAGAGGAACCCCCTGGCGTGAGTTTTAGGGTTGTCACTGGTCCTTGGAACCTAGCGGTGATAACACGGGGCCAGTACAACACTCCCGCTAGGTACCAGCAGCAACAATGGACAACAATGGTGATGTTCTTCAATCTTCTGCAGACGCTCCTGCACATCCCACCTCACCGGAAGCCACCTCTTCCTCACAGATAGCTGAGCTGACTATCATAGCAGAAGACCAAGTCAATGTACCAACTCTGCAGCTTGCAGAAAATGAAAAAATGGACACAACTCAGTTTGATTCAAGTATGCTTGCAATCTTAGAGGATCATGGATCTCGAGCCTCCAAGAGAAGCATCACACCACCAGCAGGAGGAAAAGCTAAGCTCTTTAGAAAGGAACAAAGAGCTCTCAACAACAATGCCAACAATACAGGAGTCAGTGTTCCAGCATCAAAGTTCACCCTGGCACACAGAGACAAAAGAACTGCCAAAAAGGGAGCCCAAACTGCACTATCAGGTAGTGGCAAAAAGAATTTTTCCCAAAATAACCGCAACGCAAAGAGGGTTCTGGCTCAGCCCGACGGAGAAGGCTTTGTGCTGGCTGATCGTACCAGTAAGCCCCCACCATCCCTAGATCCAGCCTCCATAGAGGTTAGCAACTCGTTTGACCTACTAACCCAGGATGAACCCACAGAAGAGCAACAGCAGCAGCAGCAGCAATGCCAGCATCAACACCAACAGCTGCAGCAACAACAACAGCAGCAACCCATTAACCGACCAGCACATGCAAAATCACAGCTTCCACCTATAGTGGTCCAGTACCCAACCACCTATAAGGATCTGTACCAGCTGATTAAAAGGGTACTACAGGAACACCCGTTCCAAGTAAAGACAGCTGGAGGGGACAAGGTCAAGCTCACCCTCAACTCCACGTCCGACTACCTGGAGGTCACCGCAGCATTACAACGGAAAGGAATACCATACTACACCTTTCCTTCTGCTGCAGAAAAGTTGCTGAAGGCCGTAATTCGAGGGATGCCGTCAAACATGCCTACCTCTGACATCAAGGAGGAACTTGAAGAACTTGGCCTAGATATCCGCTCGGTCAGCCAGCTCAAGAGGCCCGGGAGCTCCGACCCCATGCCACTATTCCTGGTGGTCCTACCAGACAGGCCCCAGAATAAAGGGATATTTCAAATGGACAACTTAATGTCCCTAAAAATCTCAGTGGAGAAACTGAGAGCATCAAATGGCCCAGTGCAGTGCTACAACTGCCAGTCTCTAGGGCACGTTGCTAAACACTGCAGCATGGCACCTAAATGTGTGAAATGCGCTGGCGCACATCTTTCCAATGATTGCGCACTCAAAAAAGGAGAGGGCAGCCCAAAGTGTGCCAACTGCAACGGCCAACACGTGGCCAGCTACAAAGGATGTGAAGCCTACAAGCGTGCCCGCGCCCGCCAACGGGACGCAGCTGCAGAACAGGCCGCTGCAGCTCAGAAGAAACGTGAAGAAACGCAGCAGGACAGCGGCGCGCCGAAGAAACTACTACCGGCCAAACCACGCTACAACAGATCGCGCAAACCAAACCGCCACAGGGCAATAAGCCCACTCAACCCAAGCGCACCGAGGCTCCAAAACGCCAGCTCCAAGGGATCAAGACCCAAGGCCCCAGCAAGAAGAAGAACACCAACGCAAACCAGAAAAGCAAGACAACCTCCTACGCGGAAGTAACTACTGGTCAAGCCCAGGCACCAAGAGAACCAAACCAGTCAAGGGAGACTCGACCACACAGCCAGGACATTGCCACCACCTACCTAATCAACATCCCGCGCAGAACAATGGCACAGGTGGAATGGAACGCCTACTAGACATAGTGGGAACTCTCCTTACAATGCTGACTACGCTGATTGCCAAGTTTGACCAACTCACAACGGACATCAAATCCGCGGTAATGACGGCACACAGAGCCGATCCCTCACAGAATGCTCCAACCCAATCATGGACAGAGTCCGCATAGAGGGACTAACCTCTCTGCGTATGGAATGCAGACGGCATTCATCAACAACTAGGTGAGTTTCGGCAGTTTCTTGCGGGATGAGAACATCGACATCTGTCTGGTAGCCGAAACCCACCTCAAACCTGGCCTCAGGGCAAATGTAGCCAACTATCAATGTTACCGCTGGGATAGACCAACCGCGGGTGGTGGAGTGGCTATTTACGTGAAAAGAGGGATACCACATCACGAAATCCACACCCCTCCTATGCAGCTACTAGAGTCCACTGCAATTGAAATAGCGACCACCACGGGGCCCGTAACCATAATTGCAGTATACAGACCACCTAGAAGAACACCTTTCGAAGATGACTTCCGGCAATTACTCAATATCAGGGTAAACTCCTGATCGGAGGGATCTCAACGCCAAGCATCCCACCTGGAATTCGCGCATCACCAACGCGGATGGCAACCAATTATACCGGCTGTGCATCCGACACAATCTGCAGACCTGGGGGCCGGATGAACCAACCCATCACCCGTGGAGCGGAAATCGCCCTGACGTTCTGGACATGGCCATAACTCGAGGTATCAACGGACTCGTAGCTGCACGAACGATGAACTACCTCTCTTCAGACCACTCACCAGTCTTAATAGGACATTGACATCGGCCAGTGGACACCAGCTACACCAAATCAGCCAAACTACAATAGAACAAATTGGGAGCGGTTCCGCGAAGAGGTCACCGAATGTCTCCAACACCTGCAGCCTATTGAAGACAGAAGAATTGAGAATGCCATAAAACAATTCTCCACATCAATAGTTGACGCAGCTAATTCAAACACGCCACCACCAGCAACAAGGCCACAGTCAAGGCAACTCCCACCACAACTTCTCGCACAGATCCGGCATAAGAACAGAGTGGCCAAGGAATGGCGTCAAACCAGCCACCCGGAAACTAGACGTCTGTTAAATCGCCTGCAGCGCGAACTAAAGCGGACCTACAGGCACACCGTAACAGGGAGTGGGAAGCACGCCTAGCCACACTCAATGTAAGCGATGGAAATCTCTAGTCAGCAACCAGACACTTCACCAAACGACGCAAGCGTATGCCTCCGCTCCACGGTGAAAGGGGCTTGGTATACAGCAACGAGGATAAAGCCAACGCCCTCGCAGACCACTTCGAAAAACAGTTCCGGCCAGCCCAGGATGACGATGAAGACGAGTCCGCCAACATCAGGAGGAGATTAGCACGCTATTTAGCCGCTGAGGATGACGGGTACGTGTTCGAGGAGATCTCGACGGAAGAAGTAAGAAGATCAATTGCTCGACTCAACCCAAAGAAGGCTCCCGGGAAAGACAATCTGGGGAACAGGCTAATCAGGAACCTAATACCATCGGCGGTTCAACACATCACCGCACTGTTCAACGCCATACTCCGCACACAACACTACCCCAGGTGTTGGAAAGAAGCTACTGTGGTAGGCGTACCCAAGCCAGGGAAGAATGACATCTTCCTACAGAACTATAGGCCAATTAGCCTGCTTCCCTCACTGAGCAAGGTCTTCGAGCGGCTTCTTCTGAAACGTCTTCAAGCCCACATCTCATCCGAGAATATTATACCACAGTTCCAGTTCGGCTTCCAGAAGAAACATTCCGCCACCCAGCAAGTGCTACGCATAGTCGAACACGCTACGACGACTTTCAACCGTCGAGGCTACTGCCCACTCGTCCTGTTGGACGTAGCACGAGCCTTCGACTCCGTATGGCACAGAGGTCTCCTCTATAAAATGTACACCCAGGGTATCCCCGGCCCGATTGTGAAACTGACCCGGAGCTACATCACCGGCAGGTCCTTCCGAGTGAGGGTCGGAAATGACCTGTCAACACGCCGGCCAATTAACGCAGGGGTACCGCAAGGGTCGGTGCTTGGACCTGTGCTTTATAATCTCTACACTTCAGACATCCCAGCACCACCAAACGTAAGAACCGCGCTGTACGCAGACGACACAGCCTTCTACACGTCTTGCAGAAGCAAAGCTGCGGCCATACGGAGGCTGCAACAGGTTCTCCAACAAACAGAGGCATGGGCCAGAAGATGGCGGATTACCATTCATCCTGCCAAAACGCAAGCAATCATGCTGACCAGGCGCTTGGGGAAGCGGAACCGGCGGCAGGAGCCTACACCAAAGCTACGCCTAAATGGTGAAGACATCAGCTGGTTGAAGACTGTCAAATACCTCGGTGTAACACTAGACTCCAGACTAACATGGAGAAAACACATCGAGGACCTCAGACTAAAAGTCGCAGCCAGGATGAGGGAGTTGTACCCGGTCCTCAACAGGGACAGCTCTCTCGCAGCCAGCACCGGGGTCACCATATTTTGCAGCCTCATCAGACCGATTATGGAGTATGCGTGCCCTGCCTGGGGTTACGTCTCCAAGTCTGCCTTGAGTCGCCTGCAGACAATGCAAAATCGTTCTCTTCGACGCGCACTCCATGTGTGTAATCGGTTTCCGACAGTCGACCTGCACAAAGCCACAGGTATTCCAACCCTGAAGGACAGGATTGTTCAGCTAACAAAAACGTTCTACAGGGCCTCACGCACATCAACAAACCCGCTCATATCTAACCTAGGGCAATATGACAACTCACAGGACAAACATAAAAGACCTCTATCAATACTAACAAGTAATTAAATAAAACACAGAGCAAAAGAAACGACACACCAAAAGTAAATGTATCCCTAATGCAAAGTTGAAGGAAATGTCTACGACAAAACCTTCTATCTTAAACTGCTTAAAAACGAAATAAGCAGCAAATGCTCTGGTGTGTGTGTGTTAGAGATGCGAGAGCAGGGACTAGTGCAGGCAGCCTATGTGACCGGGTGCGCGCTGAGTCACAGTTGCTTTCTCCTGTTGACAGTGAAAATACATGCTAACAATGTTTAAGACATCTCGTACCGTTGATGCGAGAGGCCTTATTGGAAATGTAGATTAAAAAAGTTATAAAAGGGAGATGGAACGATTTAATCTTTGGGATTACTGAGATTAATTGGATAGATACAGAGAATTTCTAATCTAAGTAACACAGAATAACTAACACAAAATCTTTGAGTGGTGGCAAAATTGTGGGATTTGTAATGAACAAGAGAGTTATTATGAACAGTTTAGTAACAAGATTATTTTGATGTGGGTAGAAACTAAACCAGTTACAACTACGTTATTACAACGTTACAGGAAGAAGATGAAGAAATTGAGAAAATATATGATGAAAATGAAGAATTAATCTAATATGAGAAGGGATAGGAAAAACTAATAATGAGATATTTGCAGAACTTTTGAAGTTCCTGGGAGAAGAAGAAATCCAAAGTTTATTCAGACTGATACCAAACAATTACGAAACGGGAGAGATTCTAACTGATTTAATAAAAGTATCATAATCACACTTCCGAAGAAAGTAGAAGCCGACAACTGTGAGAATTTGGCACTATCAGTCTAACATCAAATGCTTCAAAATTATTAACCTTGATAATATAGAGAATATTAGAAAGGATTGGAGATAGTAGGCTAAGATCAGTTTGGGCATAGAAAAAATTCCGGTGCAAGGGAAGCAATTCTCGTTCTAAGATTAATGCTTGAGTGGCGGATGAAAAAAAAAAACAGAGATACTTTTATGATATTTGCTGATTTAAAAAAGCTTTAGATAATATGAGATGGTATAGGATACTCAAAATTTTAAAGAAATCAGGTATAAAATGTGGAAATATAAGAGTTTGTAATCTATATAAGAATCGAGTGGCTATAATAAAAGTATAGAATAAAATTAACAAGGACGTCTATTTCAGCCAATATTCAGCTTGCATGCAGAGGAAGCAATAAAGGAAGTAAAAGGAACAGTTGAATGTTGTATCAGAGTTCAAGGAGAATAAATCAGTATGCTACGATTTGCTGATGACATTGTCGTTTTAGCAGAACAGACTGAGGAGCTTGGGAAGGATGAATTTGGGCAGAACATAAACTAAAGCAAGAAGAAATGATGAAAGGTAGCATAAATGATCTACATCTACATCTACATATATACTCTGCAATTCACAAAATTGTGGGTGGCAGAGGGTGCTCAGCACCAAATCTAATCTCTTTGTTGTGCTTTCCAATCCCTAATGGTACGAGGAAAAAAAGAATTCATATACGAATCATTGCGGCACCTTATTTCTCTAATCTTATCTTTCCTATCATTCCGGCTCAAATAGGTTGGTGGACGAAGTATTTCACTACACTCAAAAGTGAAAGTGGGAGTACACATGTTTACCAATAAGTTTATACGAAACGTGCGTCGTCTATCTACCAGAGACTCCCAGCCTAGTATACGAATCAGTTCTGTGACGCTTTCATAAGGACTGTAGCAAGCGGTCACGAATCGAGCGGCTCTTCTCTGTACTTTCTCTATACTTTCGATCAACCCCTTACGAAACGGATCCCAAATGGCACAACAATAATCCAAATGTGGACGCACAAGAGATTTGTACGCTATCTCCTTTGTTTGTTCATTACAATTTTTTAATATTCGACCTATGAATCGCAGCCTAGAATTTGCTTTACCTACTAACGAATTAATGTGTAAGTTCCATTTCATGTTCCTTTGTACTGTTACTCCCAAATATTTCATAGAATCGACCATATCAATAACTGAATTGTTTAACTCGTATTTCTGAACAATTGGATTCTTTTTGTTAGTTATGCTCATTGTCTTGCACTTTTTACAATTTAGCGTAAGTTGCCACTCAGCGAACCATGCCAAAATAATATCCAGATCACGCTGAATTGCTAAGCAATCGGCCAAATTCCTTACTTCCCTATAAATAACCGCATCATCAGCAAACAATCTAAAAAGGCTTTTCACTTTGTCTCCGAGATCGTTTATAAAAATTAAGAAAAGAAGTGGTCCTATTACACTTCCTTGAGGCACCCCCGATGTAACCACTAGATTAGAAGAACTTTCTCCTTCAACGACGACATACTGCGACCGACCAGTTAGAAAACCCTTTATCCATTCACAAAACTGTTCCGATATACCGTACGCTCGTAGCTTCTCTAAAAGGCGGTTGTGTGGCACAGAGTCAAAGGATATCTGAAAATCTAAAAAAATGGCATCTACTTGTGTACCTACATCAGTAACTTTCATTACGTCGTGTGTAAATAGGACCAGCTGTGTGTCACATGATATTTTCTTCCGAAATCCGTGTTGATTTGTTGTAAGCAAATTATTATCGTCTAGAAATTTCATAATGTTCGAGCATATAATATGCTCGATAACTCTACTACAAACAGATGTTATAGATATTGGACGATAGTTTCCAGGATCACTTTGATCACCTTTCTTCAAAATCGGAGTTACTTGCGCGATTTTCCAGTCTGAAGGTACTTTTCGCTCTTCTAATGATTTACTGAATATATCAGACAGAAATGGCCCGATTTCCGCCGCATATTCTGAAAATACTCTTACTAGAATTCCATCTGGGCCCAGTTCTTTCCCCCACTTCAGGAGCTCTAATTGCTTTATGATACCTGCAGTATCTATTCGTAATGATTCCATCACCAACTCGACACGGCGTGGTAAAACGGGAACACTATCCTTATTTTCATCAGTAAATGAATTTTTGAATACATTATTTAGTACGTTAGCTTTATCGCGGCTTTCATTAACCTCTGAACCTTCACGAATTAGTGCTGGAATATTGCTATTGGTACAATTGACTTTTCGTACATACGACCAAAATTTCTTTGGGTTTTCTGTGAGACTCTTAGAGAGAGAGTTGGAATGAAAATCGTTGAAGGCCTCACACATTACATTCTTAATACGTCCTCTTAACTCAGCTAAGGTTTCTAAATCGCTGCGACAACCCTTACTTCTTGAGCGTGCGTGTATCCTCCATTGTTTTTTGAGTAATCTTTTGACTTCGCATGTGCACCACGGTGGATCATCCTCCCCATTTATTATCCGCTTCGGTATATGTATATCTATACCTTCCCTGACTATTCGTATAAATCGATGTCACATCTCTTCAACGGTGTCCTTTTTTGACTTGAAGATATGGTAATTATTCCTCAGGTAGGTTCTAAAACACTCGTTAGAGGCCTTACTGAATTAGTATACAATCCGCCCTTTTCTCCTTTTTCGCTTGGTCATTAGTCTGATATTTGCAATTACCACCTTGTGATTGATTATACCTGTAGTCGTTGAAATTTCGGTGAATAATTCTGGCCTGTTGGTAACCGGCAGATCTAAAATGTTTTCGCTACCGTTATGACACCGCGTAGGTTCATTAACTAGCTGCTCGAGATGATTACCTGACAACAAATCGAGAATTACTTCAGAAGCTGCCTTATCCCTGCTACCTGTAATGTGAACGTAATTACGCCAGTCAATATAAGGCAGATTGAAGTCGCCTCCTAGAATCGTAGCATGATCCTGAAAACGGCTAGCTATACTGTTTACATTATTTCTTAACTCCTCGTTGATAGCTATGTCGGAATCGGGTGGACGGTTGAAGGCGCCTATGATGAGTTTTGACACAGCAACTTTGCGTTTAATCCATATGATTTCACAGATCGTATCGACTTCTATTTCATTACATGGGAGAGATTTACTCACAGCTATAAATACCCCACCTACATGATAATGTAATCTGTCTTTTCGAAAAACATTCATGCTATCTTTAAAAATTTCGGCGGAACTTATTTCCGGTTTTAGCCAACTTTCTGTACCGATAACGATATCCGCTTCTGTGCTACAAATAATGCTATCAAGTTCCGGTTGTTTGTTACAAACGCTTCTACAGTTAATTACGAGAACTTTTAACTGTCGAGATTCTTTTACGCTCCTCCTACATTCCGGTGTTACACCTGATTGGGTTGCCCGTAACTGTATTTCATGTTTCGGGTCTTCCTCTCTCAGCCTAATAAACCACCAAGTGCATTCCACATGGCCCCTGCCACCCGTGTAGCCGATTCACGTGTGTAGTGCACACCTGACCTATTAAGGGGAACTCTACATGACTCAACCCTATGGCGAAGATCGAGGAATCTGCAGCCAATATCATCACAGAAACGTTGTAGTTTCTGGTTCAGCCCCTCAATACGGCTCTGAACCAGAGGTCCGCAATCAACTCTGTCTACAATGCTACAGATGGTTAGCTCTGCCGATATCTTGCGCCCACTGGCCACAGAGTTCACCCTTTCAGCCAGCCGCCGGAAGGAAGAGAGGATAACCTCCGACTCTAGGCGACAAGCATCATTGGTGCCGACATGAGCCACAATCTGTAGTTGGCTACACCCCGTCCCTTCTATGGCATCCGGGATGGGCTTTTCCACATCTCGGATCAGGCCACCCGGAATACACACTGAATGGACATTGGATTTCTTCCCCGAGTAAACCGCCATTTCCCTAAGGGGCTCTAATAACCGCCTAACATTAGAGCTCCCAACTACCAAAATCCCCTTCTGTGATTGCTCAGACCTAGCGGGCTGGGGGGCCGTCAACTCGCAGGATGACAATTGTGGGACTATGTCAGCCTCCGACAATACATCATACCGGTCGGACAGTCGAACAAGTTCAGCGTCTTGGCCTTTAAGCCTGTTCGACTGCCCCCGTGTCCGACTTCTAAGTCTAGAGGCCATACGCCAGTCACCGACAGGCGACCGAGGCACAGCCTCCAACTCTTCAGCCTGGGTCGCAGGTACGACGGTCGATATGGGAGAATCTGTTATAGGTATTGCTACATCAGTTTCCCCAATATTACATCTGCTGCAACCTTTTACGGCAGCTTCCAGCTGTGTAACTTTCGCTAACACAGCTGCAAGCTGTGCGCGGAGATCAGCCACCTCAGCTCGCGTCTGCACACAGCAATCACAGTAACAATAATAGTAGATTAAATATACAAATAGATCGGATGCAATAAGAGAAGTAAATGAATTGTGATACTTACGATGTAAAATTACAACTGGTTGCCGAAACAAGAAATATATTAAAAGCAGAAATCAAAAATAGAAATCTTTTAGTTTCAATTAATGTTGTAGGATTAAGAACCAACTTTTTAAAACTCTTTGTGTGGAGCACAACACTTTATGTTAGCGAAGCATTGAATATCAGAAAGAAGGATAATTAAAGCATTTGAAATGTGTTGCTACAGATGAATGCTGAAAATTAAATGGACAGATAAAGAACGAAATGAACTTGTTTTGGAAATGATGGTTGACGAAAGAAGTTTGTGGAAAAGTGTTAAAGGAAGAAGAGACAGGGTGATGGGTGATATTTTAACAATACGGGATTGATTAATTTGTTAGTTGAGGGAACAGTTGAACGTAAGAACTGTAGAGGAAGACAGAGATTAGAAAATATGAAGCAGATAATTGGGGACGTGTACTGTAAGAGGCGTTTTGAGATGAAGAGGTTAGCGCAAAATAGGGAGAAATGTAGTATTGCATCAACCCAGTTGAGAGACTGATGACAATGACAGCAAAAAAGGATTTAAATGGGAAGGACAATTAATACCACATAAACGGATTTTTATTAGGCTCATATTGGTTTATGTTAAAAGAAAGAAAAGTGCAACAGTTGAGGGTGAAGGTATCAGTAGTTACGACATGGAAGGAAGGAAGTATATAAACTATATTTTTTTCGAAACACGTGAATCTTTGTCAGTTTGGAGTGTAATGGAAGCTTTTCAGTATTCTAACGCTAGAGGCAGGATACCTTTCGCTTACGTCAAACACTCCTCCATCGTCATCGGAAAGCGCTTTCCTTTACAAAGAGCGTTTCTTCTTCTTCCCGTAGCATCGCATGAGAGCCACCGCAATCTTGAGTCCAGCCAATAGTGTCTGGAGAAGGCGGTGTGGGAGGGGGGGAGTCCACTTACCACGGAGCTCGGAACAGATTAATACAAACACAGAAATCCCAGCCGGAGCACCCTGCTCTAAGCCAAACAAGAGCAAGAACCAAGTTTACTCGGCGGCTTGTTCGTTGATTCCCAGCCATGTTTGTTGCCTTTCGACGGTCTTCAAGTTATTTTGATTTGGGGAAGGGGATACAGAATTCCAGAGTTCTACATTTTGCTTCTTGCAGTGTCGTTTTTGCCTCAGATTACAACATAGCGAAATCTAGTGTGCCGCCATGGTCGAACAGATGACACTCATTCAAAATCCGCTTTTGTCTTTTTTTAATTAGAGGTGGAAGAGGACTGGGAAATAGTAACAAGAAGGAATTCGGCCATGGCCTTTTGAAGGAATCATCGTGGCATTTGCCTGTATGGATTTCCAAAAATCATGGATACCCGGCATCTGGATGGAAGGGTGGGGATTTGAACCTGTGTCTTCTTCAATGCAAAGTACGAGCGTTACCGCTCACGACCACACTCGGTCCATTTTTGGTACCTGCACGTATAGATGTACAGCAATTAGGTAAAGTTTAGAAATTTCAATGGATATTCACCTATTGATTAACCTTAAATTTTTGGAGAGTTGTTTGGATTTGTGTTTATTTATGAGAAAACATTAACATTGTTTGTCAATATCGCAGACACAGCGAAATGGTGTCTGCTATCGGAACGTGGTTGGCCTGTACTTCATTCGGGACTTGTTCGGTAGTATAAGGAGAGGTGGCAATGCACACCCTGTGTACCAAAGTCTGGGTTAAATCACCAAACGTCTCCGCAGTGATTGTGGAGTGAGGGCATACGCACATTTAACAGTACCTACACCCACGGAGGGAATTGCCCTGGGTCCTACCTCTGTAAAACAACGTTATGTATGGTTAAAGAACTTAAACCATGCTTTGTTTTATATCCATTAACTTTCTTTGAACACGTTGCCTCCTCTAGATAGCGGGAACTGCATATCGAAGTCGTTTTAATGAATGGCTTTACGAGTTGTCGCGACCACAATAGATTTGGGAGATGAAATATGGCCTAGTAACCATACATTTCACTTTTACCACCAAATCTTTCTGGAAAGTGAGCAGGACATATAATGCGTTACTGCAGTAATAAATAAAGTGGTGAATGCCAATAAATAAAAATAAAAACCCTGTTCTGTGCGAAAAATTTGAAAACTGCAGTGTTTGGATTAATTCATCACAAGAGAAAAGTTGAGGCTGTTACATACGTTGATATAGGGTAAGATAAAGGAGATTTGAATAATATAGTTGCTGAAGTTTTGTGTGAAGTACTGGTTCTATGTTCCAAATAGTAGCGTCTAGCAACTATGGCGATCAGCAACCTGTGACAAGAAATTATATTAAAAAATAATCACTAGACACCATCATACTTCGCCAGATTTATCGAAAAATATGTGTACCGAAAAAAATACTGTGAGAGCAGTGGCATTACAGTAATTTTTAGTACGTCTCATTTATTGCATTATACTGGCGAATATATTTTAAGTAGGTTATTTTTTGGGTGCAATACGTTCAACTCCACAATCATTAAAAAGCGTACCAATAGTATCTAATATGATCGGTGAAAGCAGCGTTCCTACGTATATTTTGTCTATTGAACACAAATACAGAAAGGAATCAATGTAAAAGGATTGTTTATAAAATATTATGCGAATTTGTAATACCAAATAAGAAGGTAAAATTGCTTGCAAACGTTTTGAAAAGTATACTTTAAACTGAAGAAAAAAATAGCTTATAAAATCTTCATGATTAATAGCTTCTCAGGTAATGGCGCGTCGTTTATTTAATTAACAGAGCTTACGGCTGGTATCCTACAGCCTTCTTCAGATATACTGTTTATGTTCATAAACAAAGACGGCCGCGGAAGTTTTAGGAATCATATAAAATCTTGAATAAGTCACTTCTTCGCAGAGCTTTGCTTTGTTATAAAATAAAAACCGGACATTGCAGGTTTCTACTTGCAAGAACGAAGAATTACCCAGGATTGAAATATTTACTAATGGATATTATTCCGAATAACCCATTTGGAGGGTACGATAAATCACCTTTGGCTATGTTTCTTTGTATTTAATTTTCTTTGCTCCTGAATATTATAATGATTATTAACTAGTAGTTTCTTTATATTATTAACTAGCAGTTTGTTGCAACTTTATTCGCGTGGACTATTTGAGTACACAACAATCTCTCAAACGAACAGGATCAAGAAAATCAATATTAAGCTGTAAATTCAATTCTCAGAATTTCGACTGCGAGAAGAAACTTTAAAATGGATAATAATTGATGGAAACTTTTATATTAGATCTTTAGGCGTTTGAAATTACATAAACTTATTCTAATCATGGAAGCACGGTCTGTTCATTAATCGAAACCACAAAAAAATGTAACCTAGGATTGTAACGGAGGTCATCTTTGCGGATGAGGATGCATATGCGGATATTCAGTGCTGGACATTCGCGGACGCGGATGTTTGGCGGAAGCGGAGGTGGAAAAATAAGTTTATAATGTTATAGGTTTTAATATTTTACCAAAAATAAGATTAAAATTAAAATAAGTTTATTTTTTATCCCAAATTCTACATTTTTTCATAAGAAAAGTCTACTTCCATATAATACTGCAATCATACTGATTTATTTTTTGCTTCATCTTTGAACAACAAAAAACCTAGAATAGTTTCACAAGAAATTATTTGCTTAGCTACGCAAGCATAAAAAACAACCTTTATCATATGACCCTTGCGGTGTTCGTGGCTCAACTAATTCAATCGTTAACCACAGGGCCACGCCAGAGCACATCTCTGTGCCCGCCACCCGTTCTAGTGGCCCATTCACCGTCCAGCATGTAGGACCTACGATAAACGACTCTCGTTGGGGTGGGAAAAGGGTTGCAGGGCCACATGTAAGACGTGTTGAATGTTGGATGTTGTTGGAGTCCCAGACAAGCAACACGGATCCCCGCCGTCCAACTATCTATGGCGTTATATAGTGATTGGATGAAACACCATACAAGTGTGCGATAAGGACACTGATGTGCCGCGGGAAGTACAAATGGAAAGGTCGGCTTTGAACATTTTATGGGACAGCGTGAATGGGTGAGTGCATCCTACGGTAGTTCTACGCAGATGTCGTATAAGTTAGACCGCGAATAGATCGCTTTACTTTACATGCAAGTTCAAACTTGTAAATTCGTCGCTTAGATAATAACACCGTTTATTTTATTGTTACTTTGATTACAGGATCGTAAGGAGAAAATAAACAACCACGTTGTTTTTAGCTAAGCGACGATGAGGCGAATTTCGTATAAAGAAACAAGAATAAAGAACGTTAAAAAAACATCCGTTTTACATCCGAATAAAAATTGCGGATGCGAAAGCGGAAGTAGAAGTTCAGTGAAAGTTCCACACTTGCGTATGCGGAGCTCCGTTACATCCCTAATGTATCCGGCAGTTATTGCGTGAATCGACTTCAAGAATAAAATTTCAAATTTATCACTTCAAAATAAAGCATTCTCTATTAACAGCGGGACCACAGACTGTTAAATTATCTTAAATTTATGACGTTACAACGTCACGTCAAATTGAAACGTATCCTGCTTTGCCCATGGGATGAAGGGATATACATCAATCAAAACTTTATCAATCGATATGCAACCAATAATATTTGCGTGAATTGCTTTCAACGAAAACTTACCTTAGTTTCAAAATTTTTGACTTCACATCAAAATCAACTATACCCAGTTTTATCTGCGTGACAACGAATTGCATAAAAACGCCATCAAAATCTGATTTTTTTCTTTTTTTGCAAATAAATAATAATAATTTGATAAATTTCTCAGTATTCCGACATTGTATCAAAATTAAATATACCCATTTTATCCTCATCACCACGAACTGTACTTTAATCCAAATCCAATCAAAATCTGACCAGTATTTTTTTGTGCATCGCGATCAATGAAAAATTGATACAAACTTGCATAATTTCTCAGTTTTCGGACATCGCGTCAATATGAATCAAATCATCTTTAATCCACTTTACCATGAGATTTACATTAATCGAACCTCCCACCAGTATGTGTTGTTAATGACGTTATTCTACGTATCTAATTCTTTCGACGGCACACGAGAACGAAAAATTCCCTGCTTTACCCGCGCGACGAGGAGCTGTACATAAATCGAAACTTACGACCAGTATTTAGTTTGAGGGATATTTTTCAATCAAAAATAATTCTAATTTGGTAAATTTATCAGCTTTCCGACAGTAGCTCCTAGGAAACTAATTCGCGGACAAAAGATCTTAAGCCGGCCCTGGAAAGATTACAGTCGCCCGCCTGACATGACAGTTTTAAGTTCTTTCCATGGCGGGTGATTCAAATGGACCAATGGATGCCAGGGCCTTATGTTGTCACTGGCGGGTGATTCAAATGCGCCGGGGAGGGGCGCAGCAGCGGACAGTGAAAATTCCAAGCCCAGAGGCAGATTTTGTCTCTCCAGGAGTAAATGGCGGCCCATTAACAACAAAAAAATTCCATAATGATATAGGCCAAAGCGGGAGGCAGCCAATGAGAAGCTACGAGCAGTGGTGCTCAGTTTCTGTCGCTTTCTAGCAGCCGTTTGCAAATTCCATTGACGTCACATATTTGCACAGGTGCTCCCCCGCCTGACCTCTGAATGTAGGGATGTCCAACACAACTATTTTTGGACAGAGCCTCAGGCTTGATATTTTCGAACGTAATTGACAAGGAATGTGATCGTCTGATGTCTTATTGCCCCATGAAACGAGAAAGACAGGAAGTCGGCCATTAACGGTATTTCAAAAGCCAGCCGGCAGCCCGCCTGAGGCAATGGAATGTGCTACTGGTGAAAGAAATGAAGGAAGGCGGAGCTCTGAAATGCGTTTCACAGATTTATCAATCATGGTGGGACAGACAATGGCGACGGGTATTTATTCAGGTGGCCATCAACAAGTAAGGTGTGCAGTGCGCTTAACAGTTTGTGACACCTCCATTAGCACGCGGCACAGCCTGGGATTCGTAAAGTCGCAGAAATACTTCAGTCCGCATCTAAATGGTCTAAGAATATTGCTAAAATATTATTATTGGTTGAAGAAGACTTTAACCGAGGTATGTATGAATGATATTGTATTGCCAACCAAAGATCGAATATCGATCTGACCATCCAGATTTCGGTTTATCGACGTGTTCCTAAAACTCTCAGAAATTAGTTGAGTAAATGGATTGGTGTCTGTTCCGTATGTATGTACTTGAGGTTTTTAGCTTTAGTCCAGATTGCAACAAAACCTCCGCTAATATCTCCGTCTGAAAGAATAATAATAAAAAAAAAAAAAATCGGAAGAAATTATTACGAGGTGAACATTGTTATAACATGTCAGTTTTCGTAGGCAGGAATAAAACCTAAGAAACACTTAAGATATTCTAATGTCTCGCCAACTACATGTCACGTTACATATTTCAAAACGAAAACAAGATTTTGTTTCCACACTGAGAGAACACATAAGCCAGTTTTAAGCATTTGAGATGAATAGAACTAATATACAGACGATTAATCCTCTGAGAACCAAAACATTACTGACAAATATTTGTGCAATATATATATTCTTCATTTTAAAGGCTGAAAAATCATCTACTTTTCTACATCATTACCATTTCGGAACATGGATTTTTGTAGCCGCAGTGGCAGTTTGTGAATTACCGGGCGTGGTGGGATAAGGGGTGAAGCTCTGTCTTCTCATTCGGGAGGACACAGGGTCGAATCCTCGCCCGGTCATCAAGATTTGGGGTTTCCCCAAATCACTCAATGTTAATACTGGTGAATGCTGGTATTTATTTATGTTAATATAGTGAAGTAATTCCAAATAGAAAACAATGCATAAAAATTTATGCTTTATTAAGCAATTAGCATTAAGACCCAGTAGGTATCAAATCGCAATACTGTAAAGCGCATGCGAAAATGTGTACGGAAACTACTAACAGCATTGTAGGAAACGGGAAAAAAAAACCGGTAATTTAAGAACACTCTGCTTCTAGCACAGATTCTCAATGAACATTCTTTATTTATATCAGTTAGATAAGAATTTATCTTTGATCTACGACAGCAAACTGGATGTAAATTTTTGAATGACAATGGTCGTTTATTTTTTTACAGAGCTAATATTTAGTTCCATGCGATTTTCTCTCATGTTTTCACATAATATTTTTGTTTTCCTTGACGACGGTGCATAATAATTATAGTCTACTTACAGAACTGGACAAATAATTCCCACAATAAGTTATTTGTTACTGATATGTGATGTTAGTTCTATTGTAAAACAATTATTTTTCCAAACATGTGTGCAGTTGAAAAAATTACAGGCGACGTGATTTCGACACATTTAGAAACCAGAGAAGCTAGCAGTAAAATTTAGATCCGATTCATACGTTGCGTAATATAAGCTCATAAGCAGAGGTGAATGTGGCAAAGTAGTAACATGCAATTCTTCCCCGTTGTCCAGAAAATCGGCATTGAAATATTCCTTTGCATTCAAAAGCTTCCTACATTAAGAAAGCGTCAAAGAAATAGTGGCGCAAAGAGCATGCTCTTTGCCTCTTAAACCCAGTCGTAGTCTGGATCGAGCCTCGCTGGCGGCAACATTTTTAAAAAAAATTATTATTGTGAGATGATGAAATGCCTGAAGACGATAAAAAATTCCTCTAAAGTGCACTCCTCTCGTTCAGTGATCAGATGTGTTTATTTACCAGTTGATTAATCGAACAAGACCGTGAGATCAGTCCACACAAGACAGTATGGAAATCCAATCGATCATCACCACCAGTTGTCTTCTCCGATTTTTTTCGGATACTATAAAATCTGTGTGGTTTCTATCACAACTGACGGACCATCGAATATGCCTTCAATATTTTGAACTCCATATAGTTATAGCTGTGATGGTAACAATTTTTTTGATACAATCAATAAATAATTTCCTTCCAGTACTAAGCATACTACAGGAGACAGTTAAGTTCTCTATGACAAATCTTGATTAATTGATTTAAGCGATTTGACGGAATTTGTTAGACTTCTTGTGGTAAAAATGTTTATCGGTTCTGACTATAATTTTGCCTTTAACATCATTTACGTAGGCCTATACAACGAAGACAGTAGAACAATCTGTTTTGATAATAGGAGGTCTGAATAGCATTTTGAATCAGTAACTGCTACGCAAACTAGTTTTATCATATCGAAACTTTCGCTTGCTTTCTAACTTAAAAATTATCCAAGTACTTTTTCATGAAATCGTTGAAAATTATTACCAGTTCTTCTGGCACTGACAGTTTGGAGGTCCACTTTCAAGTATATTTGTCAGTAATGTTTTTATTCTCAGAGGATTAACGAATTTTTTTTTAGATTTACAGAGGAATAGTTCATATTCACATACCGTGGCCGGATTTCTTTACAAACGTTGGGAAATAATCTTTTCCGTGATATTTCAAAATATATCACATTTAAAGGATAAATTGCTAAAAAATAGACAAAGAAAGTATTTGCCTAAGTTTATCGATACGTACATCCTCTCCAATCATTTATCTTCTCGGTTGATTTATGATGTGACTTTGGCGATCCACTCTACAGTCAATACAAGAAGAACGTAACACTTCATGAAAATCACTTATGTAACTGGCTGGACTCGAACTGTCTACTCCAAGAATTAACTGAACGCTAGCCACCACGTTTCCGAGTCGGCAGTGGCATCCGCGACACCTACGGTGTTAGCGGCTGAGAGCTACCAACCAAGACGGCAGCAGAGGGGCAACAGCTCTTATACACGTGTTGATAAGCATTACGTTTCCTTGTTGCCAGTTTCCTGTGTAGTCTCATAAACAACAGTTACAAAATATGAAAACAATTGTTATTGAATTTATGATCCTCACTAGTATCAATTTGAAAAATTGTGTAATTTCTGGTTGTATTCTTGGTTACCAGATGACTGGTAAAATTTTACCCCTTAAATCAGTGCAAGTTCTTTACGGACTACTGTCGGAAGAGCTCACCGTAGTATTAACATCAATGTGGGGTGATAAGTTGGCCTACAATAATAATTTCAAGTAGCAAAAAGCGTATAAATTGCGAACCAATTATTTCGTACATGTTCGCTAGCAAACGCAGCAGTTTGTTAGTTACCTAACGTTTTCAGTGCACGTCCTTGAATATTCACCAGTAGTTTATTATTTTTATTATTGAAAGAACATCCAACCAATGTTTCACCTGTCGTTTGAGTTGTAACAGCAGCATCCACAGAATATCGCTATCGCAAAAAGGCGTATTAGTTTTTTTCTTTTTGCCTGTTTACTGAACACCATTAAAAGCACAAATGTGACAAGGCTATGTGAAATTGTGTCTTCAATTGATGAAGAAAATTGAACCCTCATCGTGTTGTGCTTTTGTTTTAAAAGGAGTATTCAGTGCTGTTTAAGCAGCTTTCGATATTAATGGTAGGTGAAAATAAGTTTTCTGACGCTATAATACTGTCAACTGAAACTGCGTTGACGACATGTAATTTGACGACAGTAATTTAGTTATACGTTTTTCCGCGTGTTTCTAAAATAAGTTTAAATGTATTAGTAAAAGATCAACATGTCTTAAAAGCACACCGCAATATTAACTAACTTCAAAAATCTGTGGTTATTTTTCAACGTTCTCACTTAAAACTATCTTTACCCAGAATAGTTATACATCACAAATATTGATTTTGTCATTAATATCTAATTATTTTGAAATATGATCGGTATAAGGTCTTCCTTTCATCTGATCCTAGCGTTTGTTCAAAATTAACATTTTGTTTGAAAACGGTAACATCTTATGTTCTTTAGCGGCACCAATTTCTCCTAAATGTTTAAAAAAAACCTAAACCAAGTGCATTTAATGTTTGCATAACTCTTTTATTAACGAAATATAATACATATTTTCGTTTTTATAACTAATGTGTTAAAATAAGTAACGTTTTTTTGTGAGGTGATTGAGTCTCAATTTTGGATACTATCCTGAATGTACCACCTACTGGGTATAGTACTGTCTTGGTAGATGTGTATAATGTATTGAATAAGTCCCAAGAGGAAATGTAGCGATGTGCAATTCAGGTCGTTCGGATTAATATGAGCATGGTAGTACCAGAGATGTTAGGGAACTGGGTTACAAAAGTTTTGTCAGACCATTGGTTGAATATTTTTGATATCAAATACATAAGTTGGAGGGCGTGCAAGGAGGAGCAGCTTGATTTGTTTGTGGAAATTATCGCAGGACCCAGTCAGTAACTAATATGATAAAGGAGCTGGATTGGGAGTCACTGTAGGACAGGACGAGGGTGAAGAAAGTGTTTTCCAGTGATGGCAGTGTATGTAATTATGTTGTGTGGTATATTGTTTGCGTTGTTAATGTATGAATTACGAAGGAAGGGAGGGGGTGAACCCCACTGGTGGGTACATCAGATCTACTATTCCGAAACATTACTACTGCCTCCGCCAAGATTTACGTTCCCATCCGACGGGCATAAATAGTATCGTAAACCCCCTCTCCACACATACTGCGGAGAGGGGGATTTAACCCAGGACTTTGGTGCAAAAGCTAGTGATTAGGGGTTGTGCACCACCGCCTCTCCTGTCCTGCTCGTCAAATAATTCTGAACATTTCCTCCATCACCAGCTAACTCATGTCAAGCCCTGGACATTATAACGGCGCTGCAACAATCTGATCCAACATAAACTCATTACAGTTGAATCTGTTTCAGTATTTTCATTCTCCACCATTATACTAAATTTTGTTAAGCCATATTAATCATTCAGCCACTTCAAGGGTTCTGTGCCAAGTTATGAAATCAATTTTTCAATAACTGTTTTCAGTATAAAAATGGAAATGCCCAGTTTTTCCCCAAGCGCAACTTTTTCGACAGTAAAACGAATTGTCCATCGAGGCAGTAGTAGACTCTGCCCAAGCGCGCCTGTATGGGGATTTTTCTATGGAGTTTACTCACGTCTCGAACTTATGTAAAACCATATTACAACTAAGCAGCCGGGGATGCAATACAGCTCGAGCCGTAATTATGGCGAAAGAACTTATGTGTAGGGCTGCCACAGGTACTCCTTAATTAATGTTCTTTATTCACATCCACATTTTTCACCCGATTCTGATTTAACATTGCATATGTATATTTTTTTTTAAATGGGGAAAATATTGCCAATATCTCCCCTCTATTCCTTTACGCCCCTTAATTTTTGCCGATGTGATTTGTGTGTAACCACAGTTTTTCACCCCATTCTAATGGAAACACATATTTGAAAATAAGCAGAAAAATGCTGCCTACATTTGGTTTTCAAAACCACATCCCCTCTTCCCCTTACTACCCTCTTAATTTTCGCCAATATTTTATTTTAAAATCAACAGTTTTCTGATGGAACTTTGAACATGTATACTTTTAAACAAATAGAAAAATAGTGTCTACAAGCTCATACCGACTCACCCGTTACCCACATATCTTAATTTCCAAATTTCTTTAAACATTCCCGCAGTTTTTTTTCCTGGTTTGGATCGAAACTTACACACATGTACAGTCGGGGACAGAATTCGAGAGACCCCTCGCCTTTCGATTATGCTTCGTTCTAGACACGAATACCGCATGGGACAGCATAACTGGTAGGAGGTACACTAAATTCATGATAAAACAGACCTCTCATACCCAGCACTTTACTCAAGACTAAAAAAAATGAGCCCACGCAGCAAGAAACTCGCAGACGCTCAGAGGGAAAGTTCGGAGTTCTGCAGTAAAAATAATCACGAATATCACCATTTTAGTCATAATAATTATTTAAATAACCAAATTGATTAATTGTAGAGAGATGGTAACACTTTTTTCGTAATTTTGATAACCGTTGCGTATTTTTTTTCCCTCGAATAAACAGTTAACAATTCGCTAGCAAACGCAATTATATGGCGAATACAGAAAAGAATCGCTAAATTACGCACGGAAAACCAAAAAGAGAGTTTGAATGGACTTAGTTACACTTTCTAACGCTGCAGCGTGTGCGTGTGACAAATACACACAAAGGTTAAGGGTAAGCAGAACGAGCATTCACGAAAGAACTCTAATGGTAAACTAAGTCACGAAATATAAATAAACTATTTCCAGAAAATTAAATGGTGCGGAATATTAACACCTTAATTTTGTTTTCATCAAACCATATTTAGAAGGTAAGCTAAACTCGAACGTAGTGGCAACAGTGTTAGTAGTAATAATAATCATTAACAACAGTAAATAAATAAAAAAATCCGTCTGCAATGTGAATTAGCGGTTCCACATTTTAAATTTGGAAGATGGACGTAGTAAAACTATCATCTCTCTCTTTGTTTCTAACACTGATACTTCTATAAAATTTTCTGGCAAGCTTTATTTCCTACCGTCCAAGCCCGATGGGTTATAGGTAACACTGTTGCCTGGCATTCGGGAGGACGCGAATTCAAACCCCGTCGGGGATCCAGTTTCAGTATTCCATGATTTTCGTAAATCTATCCAGCTGAACTCCAGAAAAGTTCCTTCAAAAAGCGGGGCTGAAATTCTTACCCAATCCTAGTTTCCAATACTATCAGGATTGATATCACATTGCCGCCGATGATATGACCAAGACAAAATAATAATAATAATAATAATAATAAAAAATAATAACGTGGTGGGTATGTGGTATCCGGCTTTCGGGAGGTCGTGGGTTCGAATACCCATCTAGCCATCCAGGTAAACGTTTTAGATCAAATCACTCCAGGCGAATGCCGGGATTGTTCCTTCAAAAGGCCATTGATGAATTCCTCCCCATTACTTGTCCCCAGTCCTTCCCTGCCTCTAATGACCTCGATTAGATGTAAGGCTAGAAGCAAAACACAATTGCTCAAATAAAAATAATTACATCTCTGTGGCGTGTTTTAGACCTTTTCCTTGTTGGATTTATCTTATTCAACGGCCGAACATGGTAGCGAAGGGACTAGAGTGCTATTTCCACATGTGGGGAGTCTCTAGTTCGGTGTTGTTTTAGGGTTGGTCGACGTCGAAATCATTATAGAGAGAAAAGGACTTGGGGCATGTTTCGGGAAGGAATTCAGCCTTGGCCATACCAGAGAATCATCCCAGCACTCACGGAGTGATTTCGATTAATCATGCAATACCGAAATACGGATGGATACAGGAAGATTTCAACCCCTGTCCTTCCGGATGGGATGGCTTTAGCGTTACCGGGACTCTCGGTCACTGGTGCGATTCCGGCCAGAGGCATGGGTGTTAAAGTAGGTATTGTGGTATGTCTTCTATCGTCTTTCAATTGTATGACCAAAAAGCATTTGGAAATACATCAGTACACAGGATAAACACACAAAACGGTTTAGCTGGATGAATGGCTATCGCGAGGAATGCCATTAAAAATTTAAAGACATTTTTATTGAACCAAAAGGCAATTGGCCTCCTTCAAAAATATCTCGCTGGTCCACCTCATCTCACAAAAAAATATTCCTTGTTTGGTGCCAACTAGTAACATGGCTGATTTCTAAACACGTATTAGGATAAAAAATTTGGAAAGTAGGCGTACTATAGTGAAGCTCTTTAGTGCACACGGGAGGGGTATTTAATTTCAGTTGAGTGTATAGGATTTAATCTCTTTAACATTATGCGTGGTTATTTCGTAAGAAGAAGATCTTCCTGCTGGCTCAGTTCAGACGCAAAGAGGAAGTAACCGATCTGACAAACGTTTCGAGGAAGTGTTTATTTACCAGTGGCTCTGAGGAAGTGAAGAACACTTGTTCAGTAGAATTAGCTCTAATAAAATTTATGAATATGACCATCCGTACACGAAATATGCCCATTTTCGAATTACGAGCACCTACAAATACAGTGACAGTCATTTGCCGAAAGTAACAGAAACAACTTCATATAACATATTGAAGTTACTTCATCATATTTAGAATACCGATGAAAATGTTGAAAAATAACATTGAACTAATATGTATAGGTCATTAAAAATTTCTGAAAATTACTTCTCGAGGATTTTAACTTCAACATACCCTCATTGCGTCTTCTAATGTTCTACTTGCACTATTTGATTACAAAATTAATTAATCAATATTCCGTGATAATGGAGCTATTTAAAAGAAGAAGAAGAAGACAAAAAAACTGAAAGTGCACGTGTGCACGTTATTGATCATTGACATGCCTCCATCTGCTGATGTAAATATTTTATGACCTTCCGTGCCTTTGACCAGTTAACCTGCTGACTATTGTGTCAGCCTTTGTTCAGGTAATGTGGACCTCTATTGTGAAGTCAACACAAGACGAACACTACACTCATTCAAAAGCAACCATATGCGCAGAAGAACTCGAATCAGTGACCTTTATTATTATTAATAAATTTCTCTCGGGCTTCCAGCCGTGTTAAGATGTTACATTTGTGGGACGTTTCGAAGGCGTCCAACTCTGGCTTCATTCTCAACCAAATATCAATCATTAAGGCAGAGTTGGACGCCTTCGAAACGTCCCACAAATGTAACATCTTAACACGGCTGGAAGCCCGAGAGAAATTTATTAATATACAACGCCGTGAAAGATTACGATCTCACTTTATATATATAGTACCTGGGTGACCGATCTTCGCTCGGTATCTTTCGATTTCTGTTCAGTATCCAAGATTTCGAGTAAAGTTTGATTAAAGTATAAGTCTTGAAGGCTTCCTATGCGTTTTGAGGTGCACAGTTAACCAAAGAGAAGTTTAACTAACATCAGTAGGCTTACTGGTACCTGAACCTTCTACGTAATGAGGTTAGAGCCGTTTTCGAGAAACCAAATACAAAAGTTGTTCCTTTTTTTTTTTTTTTTTTAAAAAAAAAAAAAAAAAAAAAAAAAAATCGTGTTAAAAACTTGAAAATCAAAACGTTATCTACCTGAATTGTCTACGAGATGGCGCTAGTGCTGTTTTCGATATACGGAGTGACAAAATTGTTCATATTTTGTAAACTCGCTTTTTAGTAGGGAAGACAACTATTCAGGTAATCTTAAAAGTCAAAACATTATCTAAATACCAAATTTCATCCAAATCGTCACAGCCGTTTCCGAAATCCGAAATATATATATATATACAAGAATTGCTCGTTTAAAGATATAAGATTACTCCGCGATTCACTAAAAGTGTGTGTGCGGAGGGTGTATTGCTCCTATCCGAAAGGGTAATGGTTTGGAAGGGATATACGGGATATGGCAGGAGGCCTTTACAATACGATGACAGTGTTCTAGCCCCTACACTGCTAGCGCCAGCTTAAGTATCTTGGTCGGGACTCTTGCGAAGGAATTTGTGAATGTGTCTGCGGTCGTGGTTTGCCAACACGGAAGACAATTCCGTAGGCCCACAGAACAAGGAAATTATCAGACATTTCAGGCATGAGATTTTCCTCATCCTCGTTCAACTAACTTGCTTATATTGCTACCTGAGGCTCACACGGTTAACAGACGAAAGAATTATACAGGTTTAGAACCGTATATCCTCAAGGAACCAGGGCTTTCTGAACTTTTTTAAATTTGTTTCCAGCTTGACATCTCGACTTTGAGGTCATGGGAGACGGGAATATGGACTTTTTGGTGAACTATACCGACGTTCGCCTTTGATTTAGAAAAACCGTAGAAAATCCAAATCTGGATGGCCAGAAGCGGATTTGAACCCACATCCTCTCAAATGCCAGGCCAGAACATTATCGCTCGTCCACTACGCTCAGTTTTTTTAATTGACCGTAACATATAGATATATAGGAACAATAATTATAGACTGACTCGGCCATGAATCTATTGTAATATATCTATTTTTGCAGCCTAGTAGTAGACGATAAAATATTAGATCAACTAAAGATGCCAGATCTTAATCACATCGTTTCTCACGAACCCGGATTCAACCATAATACACCCTCCTTGATAACCACATATGTAACGTTTCAATTAGTTTTTCGAAGATAACATCATTTTACTTTTACATATCCAGCGTATTCCAGTTTGAAAAGCAATCATCCTTTTCCTTCAGAAGGCAGGCATTAGAATTTTAAAAAAGCTCCACTGCATATGGAATTAGCCAACGTCATTAACTGTAAGACTGACAGCAGTCTTTTTCCAAGAACATTCTTGCTTGTAGAAAATGCCATGGTGGCTCCCAAAGTGAGAAGTATTATTGCGCCGGTTCAAATTTCTGTCGACTATCAAATTTCGTTTTTTCCATGTTTTCTCAAAACCTTTGCAGATTAATGCCAGGATGATTCCTCTGGAAGGCATTGATCAACTTGTTTCATGTTATTTGTTCACAGTTCTCTCCTATATTTATTTAACTCGACAGTAACGAGGTGTTTAGCCCTAATTATTAAAAATGTTTAATGTATAAAAAAGAAGAACTGATGTGCAGTTTTCAGACGTGAAATTTTAATTCCAAAATACTGTAAAATAGAAATTTCAAATATACACAAGTTATATATATATATATATATATTATATTTCTGTATTGACAGGTATTTGACGCATATATTATCACAGCAATATCTGAAAACTTATTTCGGATATTTTTAAAAATATTATATTTTCTTAGGCGGGATTAGGGGTAGTAAATGATTCTTGTTTAATTTTTCTGCAGCGCGTCACAGCGCCTAGTATTCACACATCGAAACGAGATAATTCTTTACAGTTATCATTTTGTAAACGAATCTAATCCAGCAGTATTCTTGTCAAACTTTTACAATTACAAAATTTTATTTTGATACTGCTTTGTATGGGCTCTAATGAAGGAAAATGTAGTTTCATCTCGATGGCAGATGATTCCGAAGTCACAATACAAGGAAATATGCATCGTTTCCTGCCAGAAGACTTCCTCATCTAATGTGCGAGTTATATTCAAACATTAGTATGCTTCAGTGTCAATCGCTACACCAGGCACAGCTAGCAATTTGAGTGATATGAGAAGGAGGGTAATAATTACTTTGCGTGAAGAGCTATATTCAAATGGTTTTATAACTAGAAATATGAATATAAACAAATATTTTTTTAATTTTTAATTTAATTTAATTGCAATGGAGCACAGGCTCCGGTGGCAATTTCCCTACACACCTATCTTCCCCATACCTGCAACCACCTACATTTGCTATCTACAAATTTTATCTCTTAATTCTTTCAAGTTTTCGGTAAATTATTCATTATTTCTCTTGGTAACTCATTCCAATCCCTGACACCCTTACCTAAAAAAGAGAATCTTCCCACACCCTTGTGCCTGAAATCGAGTTCGAGCTTGTGGTCATGGTCATCTTTTCCCTTCCATGCACTACTTTTAGTACCTATTGCAATATCTTTCCATGCCTCATCGCCAGTATATGCCCTGTACACTCCCATGACCCTCCTCATCCTCCTCCTGTCTTGCAATAAATCCCATTCCAGCTCCTTTATTATATCCGTCACTGATTGCATTCAGCGATAATATCTTGGCATTACTTTTGATAACAAGCTTAACTGGGCAGGACACATTGGACAGGTGGTATGAAAAGGTTTCAAAGTTCTGCACTTGTTGGAGGGAGTGATGAGGGGATGTACGAGAGAAGTAAAGGAATTGGGTTACAAAACTTTGGTCAGACCATTGCTCGAATATGGTAGTGTAGTATGGGACCCTAATTTTACGTATCAAATGCAGGAGTTGGAGAGGGTGCAAATAAAGGCTGCTAGATTTGTTTCTGGAAATATAAACAAATAAACCGTGGTATGCCGTATATTTGGTTATCCAAAGGAAAGGAATGTCATTTAATCGAACAGTCCTACACAAATACTCCACGCAAAACAACTTCTGGCCAGGATAGGCCTGGCAGGACCTTCCTTTTTTTTATTTAGCATTACAGTTTAAAGATACATTAAGGATTGTTGTTTGCAATAGAATATTCATCTACGAGGCGTCACAAATAATTCAGCGATGAGGTGAAATTTTGTCATTTGTAAAGGTTGGGATTGCAGGATAGTCATCTGTGACGGACGTATTTTTGAAAATTGGGTGTCTGTTCTGTATAACACGATGTTAACTTCTATAAGGGTGTGAATTACTTCTCCCATATCATGTCGCAGCAAAACAAATATTTCGTCCACCTGATGGTTTATCGAGGAGCCAAGGACGCAGGAAACTGATCATCAAATCATAAACGTTGACATGAACACAGTAGAAACTGCATAGGCCGAAATGCTCTACATTATAACAACGACGCAATATATGTCGACGAATTTCTAAAATCAATCATTTACGCTTTATTTGCGCTATGAATTATTGGAACTTTTAACACTGTGTATTCTTTTGCTTCTTCCCAACAGTGAGCGACACCCAAGTTGCACTATTCTGCCATCTCATTCCTGTATTTATTAATTAATTTTGTAATCAAATAGTGCAAGTAGAACATTAGAAGACGCAATGAGGGTATGTTGAAGTTAAAATCCTCGAGAAGTAATTTTCAGAAATTTTTAATGACCTATACATATTAGTTCAATGTTATTTTTCAACATTTTCATCGGTATTCTAAATATGATGAAGTAACTTCAATATGTTATATGAAGTTGTTTCTGTTACTTTCGGCAAATGACTGTCACTGTATTTGTAGGTGCTCGTAATTCGAAAATGGGCATATTTCGTGTACGGATGGTCATATTCATAAATTTTATTAGAGCTAATTCTACTGAACAAGTGTTCTTCACTTCCTCAGAGCCACTGGTAAATAAACACTTCCTCGAAACGTTTGTCAGATCGGTTACTTCCTCTTTGCGTCTGAACTGAGCCAGCAGGAAGATCTTCTTCTTACGAAATAACCACGCATAATGTTAAAGAGATTAAATCCTATACACTCAACTGAAATTAAATACCCCTCCCGTGTGCACTAAAGAGCTTCACTATAGTACGCCTACTTTCCAAATTTTTTATCCTAATACGTGTTTAGAAATCAGCCATGTTACTAGTTGGCACCAAACAAGGAATATTTTTTTGTGAGATGAGGTGGACCAGCGAGATATTTTTGAAGGAGGCCAATTGCCTTTTGGTTCAATAAAACTTTAAATGGCATTCCTCGCGATAGCCATTCATCCAGCTAAACCGTTTTGTGTGTTTATCCTGTGTACTGATGTATTTCCAAATGCTTTTTGGTCATACAATTGAAAGACGATAGAAGACATACCACAATACCTACTTTAACACCCATGCCTCTGGCCGGAATCGCACCAGTGACCGAGAGTCCCGGTAACGCTAAAGCCATCCCATCCGGAAGGACAGGGGTTGAAATCTTCCTGTATCCATCCGTATTTCGGTATTGCATGATTAATCGAAATCACTCCGTGAGTGCTGGGATGATTCTCTGGTATGGCCAAGGCTGAATTCCTTCCCGAAACATGCCCCAAGTCCTTTTCTCTCTATAATGATTTCGACGTCGACCAACCCTAAAACAACACCGAACTAGAGACTCCCCACATGTGGAAATAGCACTCTAGTCCCTTCGCTACCATGTTCGGCCGTTGAATAAGATAAATCCAACAAGAGAAAAGGTCTAAAACACGCCACAGAGATGTAATTATTTTTATTTGAGCAATTGTGTTTTGCTTCTAGCCTTACATCTAATCGAGGTCATTAGAGGCAGGGAAGGACTGGGGACAAGTAATGGGGAGGAATTCATCAATGGCCTTTTGAAGGAACAATCCCGGCATTCGCCTGGAGTGATTTGATCTAAAACGTTTACCTGGATGGCTAGATGGGTATTCGAACCCACGACCTCCCGAAAGCCGGATACCACATACCCACCACGTTATTTTTTTTATTATTATTATTATTATTATTATTTTTTATTTTTTTTGTCTTGGTCATATCATCGGCGGCAATGTGATATCAATCCTGATAGTATTGGAAACTAGGATTGGGTAAGAATTTCAGCCCCGCTTTTTGAAGGAACTTTTCTGGAGTTCAGCTGGATAGATTTACGAAAATCATGGAATACTGAAACTGGATCCCCGACGGGGTTTGAATTCGCGTCCTCCCGAATGCCAGGCAACAGTGTTACCTATAACCCATCGGGCTTGGACGGTAGGAAATAAAGCTTGCCAGAAAATTTTATAGAAGTATCAGTGTTAGAAACAAAGAGAGAGATGATAGTTTTACTACGTCCATCTTCCAAATTTAAAATGTGGAACCGCTAATTCACATTGCAGACGGATTTTTTTATTTATTTACTGTTGTTAATGATTATTATTACTACTAACACTGTTGCCACTACGTTCGAGTTTAGCTTACCTTCTAAATATGGTTTGATGAAAACAAAATTAAGGTGTTAATATTCCGCACCATTTAATTTTCTGGAAATAGTTTATTTATATTTCGTGACTTAGTTTACCATTAGAGTTCTTTCGTGAATGCTCGTTCTGCTTACCCTTACCTTTGTGTGTATTTGTCACACGCACAGTTCTATAACGCTGCAGCGTTAGAAAGTGTAACTAAGTCCATTCAAACTCTCTTTTTGGTTTTCCGTGCGTAATTTAGCGATTCTTTTCTGTATTCGCCATATAATTGCGTTTGCTAGCGAATTGTTAACTGTTTATTCGAGGAAAAAAAAAAAATACGCAACGGTTATCAAAATTACGAAAAAAGTGTTACCATCTCTCTACAATTAATCAATTTGGTTATTTAAATAATTATTATGACTAAAATGGTGATATTCGTGATTATTTTTACTGCAGAACTCCGAACTTTCCCTCTGAGCGTCTGCGAGTTTCTTGCTGCGCGGGCTCATTTTTTTAGTCTTGAGTAAAGTGCTGGGTATGAGAGGTCTATTTTATCATGAATTTAGTGTACCACCTACCAGTTATGCTGTCCCATGCGGTATTCGTGTCTAGAACGAAGCATAATCGAAAGGCGAGGGGTCTCTCGAATTCTGTCCCCGACTGTACATTGAAACAAAGAAAAAAATACTGTATACCTTGGTTTGCAAAACCCCAACCCCTTCCCCCTTTACTACCTATTCTTGATATCCAATGTTCTTTATGGAAACCCACAGTTGTTATCCGATTATGATGGAACATTACACAAGTACATTTTAAAACCAAGAGAAAAATAGTCTGTATATGTTTAAAAAACCCAAGCCTCTCTCTCCTTTACCACATTGAATGTCTGCAAACGTTCTTTACACAAAGCAACAGTTTTTTTCCGTTCTAGATGGAACTTTGCACACATATACTTTAAAACAGTTTTTTTTGTTTGTTTTTGTTTTCCTTTCCCCTATCACCAATGCAAAGTGGAGGAAAGAAAGAATCTAATCTTCGCTCAACCTAATAAATTATGAGTTCATCATATTTTGTAATTTCAATATAGACCGTAAAGGTCCTTTGGAAGTATTTAAGAAGAACGATTATTTGTTATATATATATAAACGTAATGAAAAATATTTGTTAAAACATAAAAAATAAAACTACTCTTATTCTATACAGTGTACCTACTCTATTTTTCTATTTCAAAATTCAAGTGTTCTTGTATTGTTCCCAGAAATGTGTCAACCCTACTTATGTGTTACTAGCTGATATCCACGATTTCGTACTCGTCGATTAAGAATTTCTTTGCCAGAATTGAATACAGAAATTTGTTGGTAACAAAGGATTGGTCCCAAACAACATCGAGTCGGCATAATATAACAGGAAAGCCATCACTATATCATTCTACCGTGGAATCTGACCCAACATACGAGTATTTAAAAACAGAAAAACAAACGTAAATGAGGGGATGTGGGGGGGGGGGGGGGAATTGACTAAGGGGAACTTTATTGCAGCTTGGTCTTTTCTTCTTTCTTCAGCATGACCATCCGATTCTTGCGTTCTAATAACTTTACTGCTCGTGCTCTGCTAGAGCTACAACTTAGGCCAGTTTACGCCCGCAAGGCATCTCAAAAAATAAGGCAAAATAAACTGGTGCTAGAAACATTTAAGCAGACAGAAAGTAATAGGTCAGAGAAAATCGACATCTATACTAAATAATACGTTTTTTCTCTAAACTAAATTCATTAACAAATTATACACTAACATAATGCGCGAGATGCACAGCTTGAGCAACCGACGCAACATTATAGACACATCCGTTTCTCTGTCAACATTCGATAAGTTCTGAAAATTTCGTGACTACAACTGTTAATCATGTCCTGTAAGGCAAAGATTTTCTTCTCAAATTCCGTTAATATCGGTATAGGCATTTAGTTATCAAAACGCAACAAAAAGACAGAGACTTAATTCCGCATTTATAGTATTATTGCTGCAGATCACACACAGACAGTTGCAAATCACCCCTGAGGGATCAATTCAACGTAAAAAATGTACACCCACAACATTGCAAGACTACCTACGATTTGCCTCGCATTGCACCCCTAAATTTGTGATATCTACAGTTTAACATTCAATCCGAATAACCGACGGTCCAAGCGTGACTCTTACGATGAAAAACAATTTTTAAAAATCTTTGCCTCCACGGAGATTTGAACCGGAGACTACGACCCAACCATTAGTAAGCAAGCGCTATAACCACTAAGCTAGCTGACCGCTACACGGAAAAAACGGTACAGAGACCTCCATATCCAACGCGTCTGTCTATCGCCGTTCAGTAACTTTTCGAAATTATAAGACAACATTTATTATTTATACAGATAATTTTTCAACCAAATGTCGACAGTATTTTTCTTCTTATTTCAAAGGATAAGTGTGCAAAGTTTCATCAAGATCGGATGAAAACTGTGGATTTGTATGAAGAACAAACAAACAAACATACATACATTCATCTTTATATATATATAGATGTGAGACCTGATTTCTGAAGTCTTGGCAGCTGGCCGCGAAAGATATGGAGTTAGCGGCATTTAACGGCCTCTCTAGTTGCCGAGGCTTCAGTAGTTGTTGGTGCACAGAACGCGTGACGATTTAGTCTGTAGAAGAAACTTTCCCCCTAATGCAAAATTGCGGAATTTTATATAAAACGTACTTATGCCTCCCAGCAGTAAAGAAGGTCGTCAAACTGTCGAGTACTTGGAGTGGTTTACCTTGTATAATCCATGCCAGTCATCAGTTGTTCGAGATTTCATATTCACATGTTTGAAGCATCTCTCCGTGCAGAGGTTTTAGGCTGTATGGCGTGGTGAGTTGAGCAGCGTTGTAATAGGCCGTTTTGTCACTCGTAAAATTCGGTATTAATTTATTATTTCATTTATTCATTGGCATCCCGAGTTGAGAGTCAGTCTCGGCACAATTTAGTGCAACAACGGAAATGCTATAACTGGAGGTTTAATTTCACACATTGGTAGCATAGCACATGGTGATAAACTACACATTTATAGGCGTTCTTGTGTAGCACAGTGGAAAGGTCCATTGTAATATTGATAAAACAAATCCTTCACCGCTAGTCCATCAATTTGACGTCCGGCGTCTTCTTGTCTCTAATTGGTTGTTTGAGTAATGGCGCGTGTCAAACTAAGGATTGCAGATCACTCCTAAGTCGATAAAATATTATCCTTTCTTGATTATGGCAGAGACATAGATGAGAGGAAGATGTATACCGAGCGTGGTGGTGTAACGGATAGCGTTCTGGCCTCGCATTCGGGAGGACGGCGGTTCGAATCCCCGTCCGGGCATCCAGATTTGGGTTTTCCATGGTTTCCCCAAATCACTCCAGGTGAATGCCGGGATGCTTCCTTCAAAAGGCCATGGCCGAATTCCTTCCCATTCCTTGCCCCCATCCTTTCCCGTCTCTAAAGACCACGTTGTTAAAAAGGGACGTTAAACTGTTACAAAAAAAAAAAAAAAAAAAAAAAAGGAAGATGTAGTAACATCTGCAATGCCATTCAAGGCGAAAAATTTTTCCTAGTCTTCCTTGCCTCGCTGATTAGTTACACCACCAATATAATTTTTTTAGTTGTGTTTAATGCTGTAACGTAATAAGTATGGAAAGTTGTCAGATCACTGTTTAATGAGAGGTTATTTGAAGATGAGTGTTAGCAACTGTTTCATTTCCTTTTATACGTGTTTGGGATAATTTTGGTCATCTTTGTGATTTGTAAACCAATGCAAAATACGAATATTCGGCATTAATGCAAGAAGCATATGTGGCTCAACAGCCTTATAATTGAGAAGCCAACCGGCTTTTACTGGCAGTATGGAAGATTATAAATCATTTCTAATATCTTGAAAATGGGAGAAGGCGAAGCAATTTCATAAAAAGCGAAGCTTCAGTTGTGAAAACTGCCTCTGCTTCCTTTCTGTCCTGGCGATCCTTATTATGAGGCATAAATTAGGAGCACTATGTTGTGTCCGCAATTTTCCGTCACGCTGTATCCTGTTTCTCGCTAGTACACACTCGCAATAACTCACCGTACAACCTAAGCGGACAGAAATCTTAAAAAATGTTTGCCTCAAGGATCAGTTATGTCCCCATAACTATTTAAATTTTTGAATAATTGTCCTTCTTGACACTCCAGTTTTTTCCTGTGCTAACTAAATAAGACAGAACAGCTGCTGAAAAAAATTTATCGAAGATTTGACATGAGATTCCATGCTAACCAAAATAAAACGGAGGTGCTTCGTTTTCATGGTGTAAGTGAAGATAAACGTGAGATTTTGTAAGAGAGCTATTCAGCTATTCGTCAAAATTTCACTCAGAAGTATTCTGAAATAACCGTGGTCTCAATAGCACTTCTAGCAATGTGTTTATGATTCTTGTCAGAAACTGACGACTCGCAGTAAGATTTTCCTTAAGCTGGATGTACGCTGCTGGGATCTCTTCAGTCTTGGTGCATCCCGTGCAGAGTGCTGTGTGACAGCATGAATCAAGATTCCTCACACTCTACTGAATGTCAAATGTTAGTTCTAACTTACTACATTATATCCTATTGCTAACAGGAATAATGCCACCTGATTTATTTAGATCAACTACCATTTTTTTGGGAAATGTAATAAAAGTATGAGGAATCTTAGACACATATCTGTCTTTAATCAGTGTAGTCTGAGATCATGTCACCCATCTTTGAGTAATGCAACTGATCGGCTTGCCAGCGGGTTTGAAGTCTGGTGACCGACTGAAAGCAGCAACAGTGGTAAAAATGTACTGCGTCTTTTAAGGCATAACATTCGTTAATGAATTCCACCAGCAATGCAGGAACTTGACTGCACTCAGCAGAACAGGAACAGGGAGGACGGGCAGATCGGAAGGACAAGAGGAGAAACCTTCAAATTCAGTGTGTGATATTATCAGAAGATCCAACACATTATCAGTGAATGTTCTAAATGGGTGTATCTCGACATTCAGTTATGATGAGCGCTTGAACTCCTTCTATCTGGTCAGAATCTTTTTCTTATATTTGTTTGTTATCCATCATCGTTGTTACGTCTATGCTAGCTAAACGTTAGATAAACATGTCTTCCTGTTTGATTTCGCCGTTATACACGTATTGATTAGAACCTAAGTAAGTATATATTTCAATACAACCGTTGGTATCTTCTCCTCTGGCAGAAAGTTGGTTTGTCATAAATGCAGCATCCGCTGACCCAAATGCTACCACCGGAAGGGTAATCGGGAGCTGCTGATGAAGACATAAGAAAAGAATATGCGGCTGTAAAAGGGATAGGATTTCTGTACATGAGCGCGCTGACCTGTCTAGCGCTATGGCGACCAGGTGCAGGATGGAGGCCGTGCAGCAGAGCACGTCGGAGGCGGTCCACATGTCGCAGAGCTCGGGGCCCAGCGTCCATTGAGAGCTGACCTCGTACACAGCTCCCAGGGGCATCACCAGACACGCGACCAGCAGGTCGGCCACCGCCAGCGACAGGATCAGGTAGTTGGCCACGTTCTGCAGGTGGCGCTCCAGCAGTATCGCCGCGATCACAAACACGTTCCCTGCACACAAACACCAATCACAATTCTAAAATCTGTCTTTGATTAGATGAGTTCAAAGTAATTCATTTCACTTTTTCTCCACGTGATTAGTCAGTACTTGGTTTCACCATCTGGAAGCAGTTTGTGAGACGTTTGAGTAATACATTTAAGACTAGAACTTTACAATGTTACGACGATTTAATTAGTCAATAATATAAGCTTTTACAATTGAAGCGACCGACAACAGCAAAAGTCAATACACAATAATTTGTTTCCAAGATGTATTCAAGGAATCAGAAACTCATTAAGTACACAAGATAAGTTTAGAGATGATGAACGAAGTCTTTATATGAAACGTAAAAAGCGTTGGAAAAAAAATTATTAGTAACTAAATCGCGCATTGACTTATGGTGACAAATTTACGGTTTACTCCGCTCTCATTTGAAGTATCTGAACATCATGACTAATCATTTAACCAACTGAAACCAAGCTGAGACCTCGTACCAAAAAAGAAGACTTTTCGCATTTTTGTTCCCAATAATGTGAACTGATAGCGTAAGGTGTGTTAGAACACTTTGGATAAACAAATTTCTATAAGTAACTTTTTTAATTAATGTCCTACAGGAGAGTTCCATGGCTTTTTTTTTACTTACAAGAGCCTTGCTATCTGGGAAATTATGCCTGACATTAATAAAGTACGTACGGAGGGTTTGCCACAACCAATTATTGTAAAAATTAATATGAGTACAAAGTTACTAATTGTGCTTGAATCAAGTTATTTAAATAATTCCAGATTGTTTTCAGGAATTATAGTTAAGTAGAAAAACAGAATCTGTGTAATGATTTCCCCGCACTCGTAGCGTGGTGGGTGAGCGGTAACGCTCTGACTACTATTACTATTACTATTACTCCGCGATTCACTACATCTGTGTGGTGGAGGATGCATTGCACCTATCCGAGATTTTAAGTTTACTCGCCCGGTAAATCCTTTCTATTCCATTCCCTAATCGCTCGTGGAAAAAATGAATACAGAAAAGAATCGGTTCTGGTACTGATTTCTCTTATCTTATTTTCACGGTCATTCCGAGATACGATGTTACTGGTAGCAATATTTGTTTGCTATCATTCTGAAATATGTTAGTCGTGAATTTTTCAATTAGCTTCTGTTGAGAGCAACGCCTTCGGTGTTCCAGGTCTTCCCAACCTAACTCCTTCAACATTGCACTTACGCTTTCCCTCCAACTATATATACCTGTCACGAATCGGGCGGCTCTCCTTTGGACCTTCTCTAATGCCTCCATTAACCCCTTTTGATGGGGACCCCATACAGAACAACAATATTCTTAGTGAGGACGCACTAGTGACTTATATGCAATCGATTTAACTTTCAGAGTGCATTGTTTTAAATTACGACCTATAAATCGGAGCATACGATTTGCTTTCCCAATTACATTCTCGATATGCTCATTCCACGACAAATTATTACGAATTGTTACCACTAGGTATTTAGCGGAATCTACCGTTCTAAGGACTGTACCATTAATTGTATATTCAGAGCTAAATGGTGTCACCTTTTTACTTACACGCATGACTTCGCACTTTTTAGCGTTTAACTCCAACTGCCAGTCTTTACACCACGCAATTATTTTCGTAATATCGTTTTGTAACAGAGCGCAGTCTTCCTAGGTTTTGATTTCGCGATTTCATAATAGCATCATCGGCAAACAATCTTTTCATCCCCCTTATTATGTTACACAAAATCATTAATCTATATGAGAAACAACAGAGGCCCTATCACGCATCCCTGGGGAACCCCGGACCACACCTCGGTAAGGGATGAACTCTCACCTTCGAGAACTACACACTGTGTTCTGCCCTTCAGAAAGTCTGCAACCCAGTCGCATATTTGTCAAGATATGTCGTAATATGTAGGGACGTTTCGAACATCCAGCGGCCATGCAGATTTGGGTTTTCCATGGTTTCCACAAATCGCTCCATGCCATTGCTCCAGTCCTTTCCAGCCTCTATTGACTTCGACGACACCAAGTCTGAAATACGGAATCATATTGCTGAACTTATTTCCTTCCATGCATTATACCTCAGTGTTTTGTTGTGATTATCTGCACATTTCGAATTCCACAAAAATTTTAGTCACCATGCAACTTTGCAATTTTCATCCATCATAGAAAGCTACCTCTGTAACGCGTAGAAAAATGAAAGTTATCTAATAAAATACGAAACATTAATAAACACAACGAACAACTTGTAATTATATAAGCAAGTGATAAAATTAGTAAAATTTACTTTTCTGCTTTCAACGATGTTCTATTTCGAACGATTCAGCGCCGCAAAAGCAAATGGAATGTTTTACCAACATGATGCGTGCTTAAGTGTAAAATATTAAATGACATAATTCTTCCAAACGATAGGTCTGATGTTCTTCTACAAAGAGAGAACGATCTTTACTTTTACAATGATTTGATGCTATGTCATATATACTCCAGTCGCTCTTATCTTAAGCACATTGCAAATTGTGAGATCGACTATGCAGAGTGCAGTATTCTGTACTCGTATGTGCGCGCGCTCGCGTTGAGGGCCTTGGCCCAAGTATATATCCTCTTATTCTGGAGGCGTGGTACCATTCATCGTTTCGTGTACTTCCGTCCTTCGCGCCAATTTGCTCCAGGTCTCGCCTCTTCTCCGGCATATCGTGACAAGGCAACAAAATTCAAAGAAAAATTAACATTCCGTGGGAGTTTTTTCATTATTATTTGTTCCGTAAGAAATCTCTGCTTCAATTGCGCTTCGATTAGCTGGATACGTTCATAAGAAATCGTTCCAGGAGGCGAGCATCAACAAGTCCCTGAGATGGCTGACCTGGTCTACAAATTGCAGTCCATTGCTCTATACCTGCCCTTACCGTCATATGGCGTCGGGTTGGCGGCCAACTACCATCTCATAACCCGCGTTCGTCTCCTGTTTCGGCTGGCTACGAAACTTAACACTCGCAGATTCTTTCTATTATTACTCGTATGTCCATTGCTCATATATTAATGATAAAATTTGTACATAATGACACATTTTGGTCCTTCTGCTTAAGGATAACTTGTCGTAATGAAAACGGCCCTTCCTCCTAGTAATTAGATGTCGCTCATACGATAAATTGACTGTGAGAAGTACCTAATTCCGACCGGAATTTTAGTCTTCAACATTACAATTCTAGACTCCACACAGTAGCTACATGGTTTATGGACGTCCCCTAACAAGAATGTTGTTTGGGAACTTTAAGAACCTGACATCGAACCAGATTCCTTCGTTAACGTGGCGTAACATTGGGAACTGATTTCACTGCCGCCGATCTTTTGTGACGACCCGAGTCTCCTACTGAACCTGAGATTTTCAGACCGGACAACTGTCCTATTACCTCGATCTAACATCGAACCGAATCCTCTATGCGCCTGACAAGAAATGAATGGCCATTAACAAAAAAGAGCTTAAATAACCCCATCAGCACTGGAAGTAATGTCCAACCAGTAATGACAGCAATTTTCCCATGCTACTTTAAATTACCCTTGTTGATTCTAATAATCATACCACCTAAATTGGACGTAGGCTTACAGTTCGGCTTAACGTGGCCAAGTCTGGCCGAGATTCGAACCCGGCACAAAGTCCAGATAAAAAAAAATAATAAAAAATAAAATAACAGTTCTCTCCAGGTATTGACTCCATTAGCCAAATCCTTCGTCTGGGCACGACTTTGTACATTCCTTTTCTGAAATGCATATTCTTGTCCACAAAATCCCGCCAACTGTCCTCCGCACATGCTTTAGATGTTACCTAATCTTAAGGAAATCTTGTTCCACGAATCCTCATCTTTTGATTTTCCTAATCGGACAAACGGATGCCTCCTGTACATTACGCCACGATGCAAATCTTATAGCATTTATCCATCCACTGTTACCTATTCGAATTATACCACAGGGTAAATTTCTCTCATGATTGGAAATTCCCAATTCACTACAATACACCTTATATACCAAATCAACTTTTTCCTCATCACCATTCCGTTTATAGCTGTCACCAGTAAACAAATTTCTATTAGAATGAATGGCCACAAGAGGAAAATTTCCACCAACAAGTGACAGTTTCCCGCAACTGGTGCAGCCTGGTCAACAATTTTACAGAAACCGCAACGCATGCTAAACTACACAGATGATACCTAGCTTACCTGACACCAGGCTTCCACCTACATTACGAGTAAGTATAGCCATCACTAATTATAATTTTTTCACTTATTATAAATTTAATCTTTATATTATTGACCGGACCCCTTATTTTCTACATATATATGGCCATCACAGAGTTTATTCACGTGGTGAGCCTCAGTGTATGACAATCTTATCCCTTTCACGCGTATCTCGCCTTTACACATGGTTAAGATTTACTTACGAAATATTGTAATGTGTGTTCGTCACTACCTTCATTTACGGAGTGTTGGATTTAATTTCCCCACAGTAACGCATAATGTATAGTAAGAGCAAGTGTAACAGCCCTCAAACCTAAACTTTAACTGGAATTGTATTTTATGAACCATTTGTAGCAAGCCAAAGTGTGATGAAAATGGTCTTGTATATCAGTCTGTATTTTATTGTAAATCATTGTAAATAGATTGTTTTGTGAAAAGAAATTAATATGTTTAAGGACAGAACTGTGTAAGAGAAATACTTAAAAGTTTGTAATTGTATGTATTAAGGTGAGCTACGATGTTTAAAGGATGATTTACTACAGTTTAAAATGATTTATGTGGAAAATTTTGTGTTTAAGTATCTTTACTTTTCATTTATAAACATTTTGTAATGATTATAAATGATTATGTATTAATTCTGATTGTTTTTAATGTGTTTTCAGTTGTTTAAGTATTGTTAATGTTCGAGAAATATCTGTCGGAAGCCTTTGTAGTGTTCTAGAACTTTCGATGGAACTTATATAAAGCGACCAGCAGAGTCTCAGAGACAGTTTTTACTTGGACAGTATTTTGGACAAAGCTTACGTCGGCCAAGAACAGTGCTGAAGGAACAGTTTTAGTAGTATTGTCTTTGGAAGAAGTGTCGAACATGGAGGAAGGAAATATATGGAGGAGAAGTGACGTTAAATTGGTGAAGCAGGCTCGCGCATGCACAGTGGCGGCAGCGGCGATATTGCGCTTCCAAACAATTGCGATGTTCCCAGTATATCCCGAAAACTAAGCAACATATCGAAAAATTTTATTCTTTATTTTCGATTTGTCTCGTCGTGTTATATAAGAATCGATCATTAAATTTGACTTTTGCGAAATTTTTCTTCTCCATTTCAACTCAAGACACCTCACTTTAGATACAGTATATCTCTAGAACTAGGTGAGATATCGAAAAATTTTATTCTTTATTTTTCATTTGTCTCGTCTTTTTAAATAAGAATCCATCATCAAATTTGACTTTGACCAATTTTTTCTTCTGAATTTCAACCAAAACCATTTCACATTTGGGACAATGCGTGGTGAAGGTCTCTTGCGTCGTCTCCATATATTTCCTTCCTCCATGGTGTCGAATGGTATCGTTGGAGTTTTGTGTTTATTTGTGAACTGTATCTCGAAATCCGTTGTCTTACCAGCAATAAAACAAAATTTGAAACTGGATCGTGTACTAGTTATTTCCTATATATTAATTAAAGCACGAGGCATCTAATACAAGGATCATTAACAGCTTAAAAAGAAGTTTATCCACAACAACCCTGTTATCCACAACTCTTCTACAAATATGGAGAATTCATAAATTATACAGAGCCGATGATATTCATCGACGATTTGTTAATGACCGTACTGTCGTCCTCTCATAAGTTAAATTGAGTGTTATCTTTGATTCACAAGATTCTACAGCAAAGATGGAGCTCTGTTGCAGTTCTGAGTAAGCACGGGAATCCTTTCAACACTGTGACCTTGGCCTCTGAGCCACTGGCCGTGAGGTCTCTTTGATCGTCCAACTCAGCGCAGAGTCAGCCGACCGAGGATCTGCATTTCCACGTCATGTGTTGCCACGGCCTGTTTGAGTCTGCACCACTATTATTCTACAACCCGTCTGGTGAACTTTATACGAATTGCAGGGATATCTATTAGAAATCCGTAAGCTGAAGAAAAATGAATATATTTGAAGTTTTTTTGTTTGTGTGTTTCCATATTCAGAAAAAAAACTGAACACATTTGGAAGAAATTTTCAGCACGTTATCCCATCTGTCGGTTGAGAAAGAAATTAGAATTACTGTGAACATTAAACTTTTAAATAAAATTTGGAATCAATTTAAAGTATTGAAAGGATTTTAATAGAGGAGTTTTCTTAAGTTGGAGACTCAGGTTTTGTTTTAAAACGTGTTTTACATATGTATATCCACGTTGCTCGCCCAGAATATTAAAATATGATCAAAACATTAATAACTGAAAGTTGAGTGCCAGTGAAAATGATTCACATATAGGCCTATGTCTCAGACAGTTGCAATGAGTCAATTACGAGTTCTACTGCTAACACTGAAAGTCAAAATACGCTTAGTTAAATATTAAAGAACAGGTTCTTATTGCTGAGGAGTAAGAACAGTTAAACATTGATTTAATAAACACACATGGTGCAAATAATTATTCAAATAATGTGAATTAGTAGGGAGCTATAGCCAAGTACTGTACATACGAGTGTAGTTGACTGATATCACGAACACATTTGCATGAAAAGTTCTACAAATAAATACGCACTTAACTATATCAAGGATGTAGAAATTTGCAGCAAACAGTACCGGCATGTTGCTGCTGACTTTTTTTTTTAAATTGGTATTTGGATTTTCTCCATACAGCCAGTACGCGTTATAAAATTAACATCACTATGTATATATATATATATATATTAGTAGCAAAATACATTAGAATAATAACAATGTTTTGAGTCAATGTATACATGGATTAACAACAACATGAATCGGGAGTACAAGGTATTACATCATCGATAATGCCTTTGAAAATTAGTACACTTTGCCACTAGGTGTCAGTCTGCGGACATATTATCTTTCGATTTTTAGTTTTAATGTCAATTTTACGTTAACCTCGGTTGGAGAGCAAGTGTCGTGGTTGCCCCAGGCGAGTTATAGGGACATTAACGGCAATTACTATTCATATATTATTAGGCAGATTTAAGGATTGTCCCAGTATTGCATTATATGCTGATATTTTTTTCTTCCAGGAATTTAATTATTGCTTGATGGACGCCGACGTCTTCCAAAGCCAGGAGATGAGTCACATTTAGTGGTAACTGTAATCCTAATCACAGAAGTTCCTATATAAATTGCGTGCACTTCCGCCATTTCTCCTTACAAGCAAGTAAAAGGTGATTTGATTCGCATTCGCTGATTCAATCACAGGTGCAACTTGGTGTGTAGCGTAAACTGATGCGATGCGGGTGTTTGGGGAAGAGTCGATGGTTAAATTTCAGTCTCGCAATAGTGGTAATCATTTTCCTGGATATGTATTTTGTCTGGTGCCACTGGACTTTAGGGATGGTTGGGTGAATGGTGTGTTAGTGTCTTCCTTTTCTTTTTATCGTGTCTTACCACGATGCGTCCCATATTTGTTGAGCTTTATTTCGCAGACTGGGGAGGTGGTTAGTCGCCTTAATAAGTGGGAATGTTGTGCCTACTACGGTTGCCAACTTTGCCATCTCGTCCTCTTTTTTTTTATTTCCATTGATTCACCCTTTAATCCATAAGAAAATAATCCGTTATTCACTTTCTTCTAGCTCCGTGACCGTCTCAAACATTTTGTGTGTTACGTGACTTCTTCACGCATTACTATTAAGAAGCCGAAGGGATTCCAGGTCAATTCTATAGTCGAATAGTGTAACCACTATTTTGAAGATGGTGTTGTTGGCGTATTTTAGGCCCTTGAGGATAGCAACCATTTAGGCGGTGAATATCGATGCTTCGCTAAGGAGTGTATAGGTTGCCTCGACTCGCGCATTCGTATCCACAAAGGCACACCCTACCGTGCTACCGGTCTTAAAGGCGTCGTTACAAATGTGGACACTATTTTCATATTGTGCAAGAGTTTCCGAGGCCTATGTTCTAGGCGTGTTTTGGGTAAACCTCAATTGTAGTCAAAATTGTTATATTTCGGCATTGAAAGCAGGGCATTTTCCTTGAGGAGAAAATTAACTGCTGATATTGAACTAAGTCCATGTAAGACATGAGGAATAGCGGTATTTTTTTCCTCCGCCAGTAACTATCTATGGTGGTGCATCTACGAGTATTAAGGGGCTCTCTTGTAACTGCATAGTCTTAAGTAATCTCGGCGGATAATCAACTGTGATTCCATGGCCTCTACTAAAAGTGAATTACTGGGGGCAGAGTGTATTGCGCCGAAACATAAGCGAAGTTCCTTTGTCTATTTGGTAGAGCGAAGTTTCAGCTGCAGAGCTATAGCAGAGGCATTTGTAGACAATAGGCTATTTGACAGTATTCAAAATATATTACAAATTGTAGTCATTAGCGTAGATTAATGCTTAAGGAAACTATTTTTGTTAAATTTGAAAAGAAGTATGGCTTGTTTGTAATTAAAAAAATGACATAAAAATCAAATTTTTCTTGCCTCTTGTCACGTGACCGAAAACGTTCTGGGATTAGAGATCGCTTTAGTGATGTCACCTGCCGCTAGGCGCTGCGGCTGCGTATGTAGTGTTTCCCGCTATCCAAGTTTTCAATTATTTGTTGCTGGTTATCTCTTGTTAATAAAGAGATTTTGCGTTGAATATAAAATGAAGAACAATTTGTAGAAGCCAACAGCGGAAAAATACCGAAAATTATTTGTCGGACTAGCTATAGAAACAACCACTGACTTCTATTCTACGGAGCTTGAGAATGTAATAACTTCAATTCGAAAATCATTTTTATTTAAACTGGAAGTTAGAGATTAACAGATATCCAACATAAGAATGACTGAAATTTTAAATTAAGTTAATTGTTTTAGGAGATATTTAAGAGAAAACTTCAAATGTGGTATAATGTAAGCACAACAGTTAAATTACTGGATGCTATGGACAAATTTTCTTAACTGCGAATAAATAATTATAGATACATAATATTTTTTCCAACGAAACTGAATTTATTGTGTATTTATTTACCGACCGCGTTGACTTCAACGCACGTAGAAACTGTGATGTTTAAGTGTTGACTATTAACGAGAAGAAAAGTAACGATGCCATGTTGTACAGGTAGTTGCAGAGTTAAAGAATGCTATAGAAATTTGAAGATCCTTTATTCGAACCTTGATTAGGATAATATTTTTTTCGTGTGTACATTTCTTTTTGTTTTTATTTTGTTTCTGTTTGCCGTTTGTAACTTTACAGAATCATGTTTTTATTAGAAGAAGTATGCAACCGTTTGAAACATAAATTGCTGTCATACAAGAAAACATTTATAAAAATATAACCTCCAGTTTTTAATTTTGAAACATACAGAGATACATCATCACTGCAACAAAACCGAAGTGCTCGGCGGTGAAAAATAGGATTTATTTTAACAATAATATTGCACGCTAATCTCGCAATAATTCCGGAACGCTTTGAATACTTTTTGTTGGAATTTTTACGTGACGATACAAGAGTACGTTGCCTTTCTGACATAAATGCATCTATTTAAGTGGTATTTACTTTTAATGCGCAAGCAACAACAGCAAATAGTATCTACAGAAAACGCTCACAAATAACAAAACATATTCCAAAGCAAGGATCGAACCTAAGAACCCGAACTTTACTAATACATTATCTCAAAGAAATTATGGCGCTAATTATATTTACAGTAAATGTTATGCGACTTAGTCGTAATGTCGTCTGGGTTTCTATGAGTATGTTGCAGCGACTTTTTTTTTCCTATTTCAGCTAATGCGGGGACACTTATGTTTATTTGGTGAGTTTTTATTGTTGTGGTTGTAGATTGATGTACTACACATTATTTATAAACCATATTTCCAACCATTTATACATAAATTCAGAAAAACAAACCAAACGTTACTTACGTAGAGTGAGCTCCTGCTGACACGTGACGTCACGAGTGTCGTTGGCCCACGCCGGGCAGTAAAGGTGCGTTTTGGCGGGGTTTCAAATACTCTAAATTTTAACGTTGAATTTTACGTAAAATAAGCACTTTTGTTAAAAAATAAATAGTACTCGGTAAATAACGTGCATTAATAAACTATTTAAAACCATTTTCAAAAAATAGTCAAATAGCCAATTATTAATTGCACCAAGGTTCTCTAGAGGATCTGCTCCCCACAAGCAGTTCCTTGTTGCCCGCAGTAGGTTGATCGCCTTTTCACATTTATTGATTATTTATTTTATGTGAGGACCGCAGTTAAGTTTGTGGTCTATCTGCATCACCAGGTATTTGATTACCCTTTTGTTTGGGAACAAATCGTTCATTTGATGCAACAGCGACATAACTCAAAAACATCGATTTTATAGAAGCACCAATTTAAATGTCTCTTGTGATACAACTTTATGCATTCACTAGAAAATAACTTATCTGCAAGTTTTATTAAAATAATACAATATAAAAAAGTAAAATGTATAGTATCAGTTGCAGTATTTACGAGAATGATCCATCCTAAGATTATAACTCAAGACAACTAATTTTTTTAGTTATGTCATTGCTGCAGCAAATGAGCGATATATGGTGTAAGTCGTACAGATGCCATTTGTTGTGTTCTGCGTCTTGTATATACCATGGCCGCTGATTTGTCTGGTGAAATTTTGCATTCCATTCTTTCTGTAACCATATCTGTAGCCTTTCCATCGTTGTACTAAGCTAGTTTATACATTCCATCAGGGCTTCGATTTCAGCGTACAGGCATATGTCATCAGCGTATTGCAGCATATATACTCCCCTGGGTATTATTTTGGCCAGGTCGTATTAAAGAGGATAGTTGATATTATTGATCGCTACGCAAGACTTGGCATGGCTTGTTTTTCGCGGTCCTATCGTCACGCCTTTATGTTTTGTGACGCGTGTTCTACTTTTCAGCAGTGAAATGAGGTTTTGTGTAAAGTTTGTAGAGAATTTCATGTTCTGCATCTTCTCCGCTAGTAGGCCGAGTTTGGAGTTATCGTATGTAGTGTTTACATCAATGTAGAGGGCTATCAGGTAACTTTGCGTTGAGGCAGGAGTAGATATTAGTGGTAAGATTTATAAGGAGGTCGTTGGTGCTTCTTCCACGTCTGAACGCCCACTGGTGATCTGGTAGAGGGCTATAATGTTCGAGAAACCATTCAATCCTGTTCTTCACAATCCTCTCCAGTAGTTTATATGGGCATGGCAGTAGCGCAATTGGTCTGTAGGCTGTGTACGTTTCTTGCTTTTTCTTAGGTATCGCTTGTTTGGCAGTATACTTAATAATCCGGATAAGGTTGTTGTAATATTCCTCTGTCTCACCAGTCTCGTCCAGGCTGTGTAACAGTAGTCCAGCACTGAGCCGTGCTCGGCTCGCATTGTTTATTTTCCCCGCCCTCGATTGTCTTCTGATGCTGGTTCCTGCAGAGCACGCGTGCGAGTTTCGCCCGTGAGAGCGCGCTGTGGCTCTGGTGGTGCCCTCTACCGGCTTATGGAGTTTATTTTCGGTGGCTTCGAGGTGATCAATTGCCATTTTCTAGCATTGTCGGGTATTTGAGGTAGAATACCTGATGATTCCAACTACAAAGTGCGTCACTTACTGCATTCTTGTTAATTGTGCTTAATAATTTTGTTACAGGAATGGACAAAATTTTCCGATATGTGGTGCTAATCGTTCCCGCCACCGCCCCAGTGTGTGTGGGTGGTAACGACTTATGCGTCGGCGTGTACACACTATAGTGTGTCAGTACCTTTTGGTAAGAACTTGATTCTTAAGGTTAAACTGAAGGATGCTAAGGTAAACTGATTCCTGTTTGTTTAAAATAATTGCTGTATTTTGCCTCCTGTGTACAAATTTGTGTTTTGTACTAGCTGTAAATTTGTTATATGATGGTAAATTGGTTAGATTACGTTTCCAAGCAAGTAAGGTTTTCTGTTTGGATGTTTAATACAAGTGGAGATATTGTTCATGATTAATTGACTTTCGGGTTTTGCCACGTTCTTTATTTCATTACCTAAGCTTTGGGCTGGTATCCTCCAGCCTTCGTCAGAGATACTGTTTATGTTGACATAGCAACGAGTGCCAAGCATCGCAGAGTAAGAGGCCGCTATCTTCGTTGATGTTGTTGGTGTTTTTTAAAATTTCTGCTGCCTCTTTCACCCGTCGGGGCCACCACTGGTCTTCTCTCCACAGTAGCCTCGTTTCTTGAAATTTTACTTCATGCCCGGTATTAATAGCATGGCGGACTACGGCGGATTTGTCGCTGTTGTTATATTTGTAGTGGCGGATATGTTCTTTAAGTCTCTCCGCCACAGTGCGACCTGTCTCGCCGATATAAACACTGCCACAACTGCAGGGGATTTCGTAAACACCCATAAGCTGGTGTGGGTGTAATTTGTCTTTTACCTTTGTCAGTGACTGACCAAGTTTGCAGTTAGCCTTATATACTATTCGCACCTCCACCCGCTTTAACAATTTCCCAATCCAGTCTGTGATACCCTGTATGTATGGGGGACAGGCGAATTTTGTTGGCACATTAATATCATGGGATAAGTTGACGTCTCCCATAGGTTTTTTGGTTCTTAAAACCCTCCTGATGTCAGATTCACTATAGCCGTTGGCTTGTAATATTTTTGTAAGTGTCTCCATTTCTTCATTCAGACTTTCCGAGTCACATACTGTCTTAGCTCTTAAGTTGAGTGATGTCAATACGCCTCTCTTCGTTGCCGGATGATGGTGTGACATGGCGTGCAGATACCTATTAGTGTGGGTCGCCTTGCGATACACAGTGTGACCCAAACTTCCATCGCCTCGCTTGTGAACAAGGACATCGAGAAATGGCAGTTGTCCATTTTCTTCCACAACCATAGTGAACTGAATTCTTGGGTGGGCACTATTCAGGTGGTTTAAGAACTCTTGCAAACTGTCCTTACCGTGAGGCCAGATGACAAAAGTGTCATCAACGTAACGGATCCACTTTGTAGGTTTTAGGCGCGTGTTGTTAAGTACCTTCATCTCGAATGATTCCATGAAAATGTTGGCGGCTACAGGTGAAAGTGGCGAGCCCATTGCCGCACCTTCAACTTGAGCATATAGTTGACCACCGTACTGGAACACAGTTGACTTAAGGCAGAACTCTGTCAGGTCAGCCCACTCAGTAGACTTTTCTTGTGCAAGACGTTTAGCACGTATTACAGCAACGGCTTCGTCTACCGGCACATTAATGAATTAGTGATTAGGAATATTCTCATGGCTTAACAAGCTTGTCATCGCATTAACATATATTTGTATTGGTACAGGATTTATTAAGATCATAATCTGCAAGATCGAAGCTTTCTTATGTATTATATTGTAGTATATTATTTGTGATATTCTGTATAAGTTTAATCGTTGACCCTAATTCTTGTAATAAAATGTTTGAACGAGGTTTGCACTTTATAACCATGCTTCCACATGCTTCCCACTGAGTCCTTAGTGGCAACCACACATATCAAGCACTTTTTGCTTATATAATCCAACTTGCCTCGTTGGTATACCAGTTATAATGTGATGTAGCCTGAGGTTTTTGTTAGGTGATTTTAAATTGATAGTAACCAGAATCAGGTAGTGGTCAGATCCCAGGGGCTCATGGAGCACTACGTGCTCGAACAACGCTGCGATATTCGAGGACGCTAACGCGATATCTACTACTGATTTCCATTCGGGTTACCACTTCTTGTAGCTGTAGCGTCATTGAGTATCACCAAATTTCATTCTTCCATTATGTCTAGTATGATACGGCCATTTCAGTATGTTTTTTCGCACCTCCAAGCACTGTTGTGAGCATTGAAGTCACCAGTGATGATATATGGGTCGGCTAGTTGTTGTAAGAGTCTTAATATTTGGGGCTTCGTTAGGGTCATATTGGGGGTGTGTATACCGTCGCTATTGTCATCTGGGTATTGTTAATTTTAGAGGGGTAGCACGGACTTCAATCGGTAGCCCTGTGATGTCTAGTTGCACTGCATTGAGCGACATCCCCTATTGGACCAAGATGGCAGTTCCTCACGGTCACATCGGATAATGCTGTAGCCTTTAATTCCAATGCTGTCCCTTGGATTTAGTCACGTTTCCGCCACAGTGGCAATGTCCACGTCGTACACTCTTAATGCTTGTTCAAAGCTTTCCTTATTGGATCTAAGTGAGCGGGCGTTCTATTGAAGCATTTTAGTATGTCGTCCTTGGACCATAATTTTCTTGGAATAGATTTAGTTCCAACCCAGTTGACCATTAGTAAATTAATCCTTGATTGCTTTCTAGTAGCATGTTGGCGATTAATTCTTTGATGTTACCTGGAAAATTGCCGGCGTGTGCCATCTGAAGTATCCAGAAGATTATATGTTACATTTTTTTCAAATAAAGTATTATTAGCTGTCAGTGAATTTTCTCTGTAGGGATTGTAGGTGATAGGGTCCATCGGAAGTGTAGGTGACTCCATAGGCAGTTCCTGAGGAATTTGAGCTGAGTTCCCGTAGGAGTGGCGTTGGTTATTCTTAGCCGTTAACCTGGTTTCACTGCGTCTATTTTCCGACAAGTTTTCAGGTAACTGATGTTGATACGCAGGCCTTCTATGCTGTATTTGCTGCCTCTGCGGTGTCTGTGGAATCACCGGAGGGGTTCCAGACTGTCAGAGGTGGTGACTTGTAGTAGGTACTTGTAGCTTTGTTCCAAGCTTGTCAATGCTTTCCTGTAGGATATACCGTCATAGGCTATTTTTCGTTTATCAGTTGTTGTTTTATACTGTGGGCAGTTTCGGTCTATAGAACTATGAGGCTCTCTACAGTGCACGCATGTAGGTTGTCCTGCGTTTGCACACTCATTACTGCAGTGGTTTCCTGTGCAATAACTACATCTAATCCGACATAGACACTGCTTGCTACTGTGGCCATGTCTCAAACAGTGATAGCGTTGCAGTACCGATGCGACATATGGCGCGACTGGGCATCTTACACCATGTATTACCACGTAGTTCGGGCGTGGTTGTACCTTGAATCTGACGGGACAGATCGGGATTGGTCTTCTCTGTTCGGTCCCTCCTTCGTTTGTTTTATTGGTAATGCATCTAATGCGTACGACATGCACGTCACAGACTATCACTTCCAGTATTTCTTCCTCAGTTAATGACGTATCTACGTTCTGTATGATTCCCTGTCCAGTTGTTGAGGAAACAGGTAAATAAGCTTCCATATTGTTGTTAGGAAAGATTTTGCTCTTCATGAGTGCATTTGCGCTCGGTCCAGATATTGTTTCAATTTTAATTCGATTGCGTCCAGCTGCAGTAATATTAACTATGTTCTTCGTGACTATTTCCCGTTCTTGATGTATCATTTTACCATTCGGCATGGGATGCAGCCGATCAACATTTTTTCCCTTGCTTTCCACAAAAATCATGTATGGGCCTCCGTCATACCATTCGAATCTGTTGGTTAGTCTTTTCTCTGCTTCGAAATTATTTCGAGGGTCACTTACCGCTGTAGTAGGTGGTGTCATGTTGATGCCTGTGCTGGCAACTGTTGGAGTGGGTTGTCGGTGCTGTTTCTTGTAGACGACAACTTGAAGCAGTTTTTTGTGTTTTTGGTAGCTTTTGCGTCTTCTGGATCTCTGAGAAGACGTTTGTTGTAGGTTTCTGCAGAGGCATGTCTTCTTCTGCTATTATCGTGGGTCTTGTTGAACTGTCGATATTTAACACTGAGTTTGGCGATGCACCAACAACTTCACCTACATTAGAACATCTCACGTTTGTACTAGTAGCATGAGCGACTGTTTGGCTATCTTGGCCTCCTTGTTCATAATCTCAACCATACTCGTGGAGATTATGTAGTCAGTTATAGTTAATTTGTTGTCTTATATGTGAGATTAGAAGAAATAATAACGACACTAAAACTCGTGTTGTAATTAAATCACATTGTTCAAATTCAGACTTGTATTACACTCTACACAGCACACATAGAAGTAAACAAGTTTCACTGGTTAATGCGCTCGTGGAACGATGTTGTCTGCTCGGCGATCAAGAAGTGACTGTTGCTGCTGATGAGACGCTGTAGCGAAGTGATAAGCACATGACGATATCCCAGCGCGCGGTGGAGTCTTGTGGGGAGTAAGAACAGCTTGAGTTTAATTTTTAAGCGTTACAGCCGGTGATAGGTTGCGTATAACAAACTACCTTGATAGTTTTGTAGGGGCAGGCGTGCGTTCTGTGATGGATCTCGTTGAAGATGGGCCATGGAAGCTGGCGATGGCTCGTTGGAACCCTCTCAGCGTGGTGCAGACAGTTGGTGATTGTCTCGCTCCACGCCAATAGAAGAGGTGAAGTTCTCCAACCACCGAGAAGGCAATGGCTTCCACCAGATGCCCATGTTTCATACCAAGCGAACCTCATAGAATCGTAGCTCTGGGAGATTGGAAGGATCAATCCTACATACCACCAAGTGCTTCCCTCCACAAATGATATCAAGATAGGAATAAGCTTGGATCATACACGTGTGACAAAATGTCACACGATTGGTCATCTATTAAAAAACATAAACGCGCAAACATAGTCGGTGTCTCAGCACATTCCTAACAAACAGTACTGTGCTCAGCTCGGCGCGTGCGAAGACTGGCCTGCAAGCTATTGAAATGAATTCCAATAAAATATTCTAATTTACTTTTAATAAGCCTATATGTCCATTATGACCCTGACACCCTTCCACTTCCCTAAATGTTGTCATACCAATTTATAATTAGGAGGGTTAGGTGCATAATCCGATTAATCTACTTTTAAGAAAATTATTAAACCAACTGAATATTAAAATTGGCATGTCGGGTTAATCCTTGCAATTGGATACAATTGAATTATCTTATATTAATAAAAAACATTCAATGAGTAAATCAATCACTTGACCACAGTGAACGGCAAGAATAATTTTCAATCTTTGAATTAATCGGTATGTAGTATACACAAGGTTAAATTAGAATCACCAAGTGTTATCGTTTATTAGAAATGCTGAAATTTAATGTAAACTTATAATTATACAAATTTCATTAAGTAATGGAACAAATAATGTTTCAGCTATCGAACACAGTATACGAAAATGCCATTCATTCATTTAATAATATTTACTGTATCCATAAATATTTGATAATATCTGGTATGTGTTCTATTGAATGCCATTCACCAGAGAAAAAGGTCTCCTGATACCATCTCATTAGGGCGACAAAAAGAAGAAACTCTCAGTTTATTTCGGCAGAGGGAGTCGGAATCAACAACCGAAAGGAGATTCCAGGAATAATTTGGACCCATTTTCCCCCTTTTACTATAACTACACCACAATCGAGGATGACAGAGACTCCAACTTAAACCAAATGAATGAATCCTTGAATAACAACGAACGAAACGAAATTATTAGAAATATCACATTAGAAGTGATAGAGTTGTCCCTTATGGCAGGAAAAACAAGAAAATCACCTGGTTACGACGCCATCCCACTGGAATTTTATAGAAGCTCCTGGAACATCACGTTACACAAGAATTTTTAAATATTCAATGAAATTTAGCATACTGAACGTTTGCCTGAAGCCTTCATGGGAGGCACAATACTCCTTATTCCCAAAACGCCACACACGAAGAATATTAAAACGCTCAACCCATAACGCTACTAAACTCAGATTACAAGATCCTGACTCGTATCCTGAAAAGTAGAATTACTCCCCTAATCACCAAAATACTTGGTCCGTACCAGACAGGCCCTAGGCCTAATCGCGGTGATCCAACACTCAATATTGGAATACAGAGTCATCATCTCCATGGCAGACAACCTGAAGCTAAAAGCGGGAATCCTTTTCCTCGATTTCAATAAAGTATACAACCATGTCGAATATCAATTCTTATACAATACCATGAGGAAAATGGGGAAGGGAACAAAATTCATATCAGCATTCAAGAAATTAAATAACGGGGCAACCACAGGAGTCTTAGTAAGCTTCCGAATGTACCGAGGGGTGAGACGAGGCTGCCCGCTCTCAATTTTCTTGTTTGCCGTATACATGGAACCACTATTACGGAGCATTCATTCCATGAATAAAGGTATAACGTTCCATCGCAAAAGATACACTACAAGGGCATACTCAGACGATTATGTTTTCTATGTAATCGACAATACCGATTTAGTTACTATTAACAACCAAATAAGGATTTCCGGCAATGAAAGCGGTGCCACAGTCAACATTAACAAATTTGGCATACTTTGTATTGGATTAAGAACACAAAACCTTGTAAATATAATTATATAGATTAAAACAAATGAACAAGCACAAAATCTTGGGAGTGTGGCTGGAAACTGACTCATTCAAAATGAGTGTAATCAACTGGCGGAAAGTGTTAAAACAACACAAGGACCATTCTACAACTGCACAAAACCAGATAGATCAACAACATACAATAAAATATTTGTTTAAAAAACATAAAAACCTCCTTAAAATAATTTTATACCTTGCTTAGAAGAAAGTAAATCTAAATGGACAATATTTTACATTGCTGTTATTGAAATTTTTATATTAATTAGTTATTTTTGGAGTCGGTGCCAGCTGTCATATCGAATTACTGAACTTTGGTGTTAGAGGCGAAACGGGGAGTACGAATAAAAATTACAATATGATGTGACCATAGCGGAAACCTTAATCTTTAAAATGATACCTCCTTTACTCGCTTTCGGTAGGAATATATATGATTTACCTAAGAAATGACTGCTATTGCTGAGGGTCATTTCTAACACAATCCCAACATATTTGTTTATCTGGGCGTCTTTTTGTTTTCTAATAACACGAAGATATTTCGTTTGGGAAAGTGATTTATTGTTTTATTTGCATGTTCATAGCAACTTGTGCGGAAGATAACATGGTACTTACAGTGAAGGTATTGTTTAAAAATCAGGACCATTTAATGTTAGACAGCGTGTAATTAATGTACTACAACTATTTCATTATGAAAGGAACCAAACGAAATTTTTGTTAAAACTCAATATGTGATCACCTGTTTAGTGAACGAGTTGAAGCGTTTTCTGAAAAGAAATTCGCTTATTGCACTGTCATTATTGGCAGTAACAGAACTTGCGTTGCATGGACGATATACTATATATATATGTTACGAAATGAGAAACTACATAAATGTTTAATGAATTAAATAAAACAATTCACTGTGTCCTGAAAGACAAATAGTAAATTAAAGTGGAATAATGATTTTTAAATTACTTCAATCGTTTCGTTTGAGACAGACGAATGGCATACGTTGCTATCTCTTCGAGATGCCATCCCCCTGAGTACACGTGGTTCCGTACTCTAACGACGTTCAGAGATGCGGATGTGGTGTGTAGGACGTCATCCGTTTGGCTCATAAACCACTAATTGACACATCTTAAGGTTAGGTAGCGGAATGCGTTCCACAGTCCCTACAATTGAGCGAGTGGTAACATAGATGTGGTATACCTGTTTTATTATTTAGTGTGGAGTGCCTGTCCTGTCGCGGTTAGGATGGAATGCAGCAATTTCAGCACTTTTTGGGGGGTGGAGGGAGGGAAACCATGAAAACCCAAATCTGGATGCCCGTAGGAGGATTCAAACCGGCGTCTTCCCGAATGCGAGGCCAGAGCGTTACCGCTCACCCAACAGGCTTGGTTTCAGCGTAATACGAATATTATTTTATAGCAAAGAAACAGAAAAAGAAAACATTTTGAATATTTCGTTTGCAACTTACAGACCATCCAATACGTAAGTGTCTTGAATATTTGTTGTTGAAATACGGATTAATTCTGACATGGTAAACAAATTCCATGTTCCTGGATTATGGCGTCTTTGAGCACACTTAATTGCAAAACTGGACTAAAAGGGATAACTTCGATGGCTTCTCACGTCTTGATTTTCCTGTGAAAAATGATGAGAAAAATAGAAACAATATGGTAGTCCTCTACGTGACTAACTCTAAGCAACGATTGATTAACCAACGTGGAGTGAGATAAAAAACACATTCTATTTCCTTAGCTTGTATGAACCCCACAAGAATTTAATTTCAAAACACTTTAAATGCGATATAAGGTTTTGAATCAACGCTCCATTTAAAAAGCGCATATTTAGTCAGCAACTTACTCCGTTTAACTACCTAAAGGCGTGTGATGTAAGGAAATATAGCAAGGTGACAGTGTGGAAAAAAAGGTCCATGGGTATTGATAGAGACGGCCGTTTATTAATTTTAACTTTTTACCAGAGATACTCTGCTAAAATCTTTGGCTCAGGTTATACTGTAAGCTGCTTTACAATCACATGACTCAAACCTTGTCACTACCAGCTTTACGCATTATAGAAGACACTCCACGGGGAAAGCAAATTAATATCGCTGCTGAAGTGTTAAATATGATGCAAAGCAGGAGTATTAGGCGTTCTCATCCGTCGTGAATTAAGCTAGAAACATTATGGCACTGCGTGTCTGCAGATGCCGAGGCTCACAATGGACGCGAAATGCCAATAGCTAATCCATAATCTGAAACAATAGCAAGGCGGTAAACCTATTAGCAGAGCGGCTGGTAGCAGCGCAAATCACCTCTCCATCAGACTCAAACCCGTGACCATCCCAAAACCGGACCACTAGCAGACGTTTGCTTTGTGAGGCAGGCTTCGAGAGGAATTAAATAAATGAAGCACTAGACAGGAGAAGATGATAATAGATGTAAAGGGGGACACTAATAGAAAAGGACGGCAATGAAGGGACTGTATATCAATCAAAACTAACGGACAATTGTGTTTCGAATGCACATACCGTAGCGGTTACTAACCTTTATGACTACTGATTAAATAATACCACAACCAAAAATGAAAGTCAATCATTTATATTAAAGACAGAATGATTATATCAAACATTTTTTACTTTGATGACTACTCTCGATCAGTGGCGGCCGAAGTGATTTGATCAGGTAGTGACAACAATAAAATGTTTCGACGGTTTACTGGTTATTGAAGTGAAAGGTGCCTGGAAAAACAGCTCAGAGCGACATAAAGATTTGTAACCTGTGAAAGTCTTTATCTGCAGTTACTGTCGGATTAAAGAAATGATATCGAAATACATCAAAGACAAAAAGACAAATGTTTTGAAATTGACCAAACATTTAGTGATTTGCCAAAAACCGACAAGTTGATCTACAAGCGGTGCTGGATTACCTAATATGCAGGACTAGACACGACTAGGCAGTAGCCTGGAACCCCTGAGTTTTTAAGGCCCCCTGAAAGTTTACTTTTTTCACTAAATAAAAATAATAAAAAAGAAAATCGTCCAAAATAAAACAATCAAAGTAATATGAAAGTCATGAAAATCATTATTTTTATGTTTCATTGTGGTCTACGATAAAAAGAGTAAGTTTCAAAATACCATAAATTGTAAAATTCGTGTGTTAACAATAAAAAATATGATAAATTCTATTAATTATCTATAAAACCTTTTCTTTGTACTTATAAAATACAGATAATTATTTTCAAAATTTTTAGAGTGCCTAGTGCCTCATACTTTCTTATCCGGCACTGCCTTTGATGACCACGACGACAATGAAATACATTTCACTTCAGAATCTTTTCCTGTTACGTGCATTCATAAACTCACATTATTCTCCTTCGAGAATCTAAGATACACAAGGACTATTGCCTGCTCGCACTGAAAAATTTTCCAAGCCAGCGTATCCAAACTTTTTTCAACCCTAGGAGCAGCAAAATTTCAAAAAGAATGCTGTGGGCCTCTAACTCACAATAGCTATTTTTTCCCCTTTTCTTTCAGCCGAGGATTACGCAACTTCGATTCCTCTTCTGAGTTTCCACTCTCCGTCGCCAGTTACGTCCGCAATTTTTCCTCTGAATAGTTCCCTGTCATTAATGTCTTCCACCCTGGGCCTAATTTTATTTTCCATATTGTTATTATTAACATCTCGGACATTATACCATAATAAATCTAAAACCATGTTTTGAATTCCTATGAAAACGCAGATATAAAACTTTATGTGGACTATCAAAAGTTAATTACACGTTAATCAGACCAAACCAGATAAATACTACAATCTGGACTACAGTATACCACCAGCCTACATGCATAAATTAAAATAAACGACGCTAGACCGTACGTCTTTTAATTTTGTTTACTTCACCACTTGCCATAACAATCATACCACCTACCGCGGTTCCTCATACCCATTAAAACTTTTAGTAAACCATCATTTACTTAATCTCTAGACCAGTGGTTCCCAATTATTTTTTCCCGAGTACCACTGCAAGAAGGAGCTCAACCACGCGTACCCCTTACAGCTGAAATGATAAATAAATGAATTCGTTTATCCCAGTAGAGTGCTTCTCACAACCACAAGATTACAATAATATAATCGACACAAACACAGTTTATCTTAAAATATATTTGGGTGATAGTAATGTTTCTTTTGGCTGATAAAAGTGGATTTTTTTCAATTATTTTAGTGATCACCTTAACCAAGAGACTACCGCGCGTACCCCCTGAAGAAACCTCACGTACCCCGGGGGGTACGCTTACCACTAATTGGGAACCACTGCTCTAGACGAACCGCGTTCTTTCTGATGCCATATGGTTGCCAGGTCATTGAAATATTCAAGGTTTTTAAAAAATTGGGCCTGCGAATATGGTATCAAAGTTTATGGCTGTGGAACTCCTAAACTGTGTTCACGGACCACCAGTAATCAATGAACCACAGCAATGTAGTCTTCACGGGTGTACCGCCGGATAGTGTTGTGGAAAAACAATATTTCGACGGCTGGCTCTGCCGTCTTCTTCAGGTGTAGACACATCTGTAATGGTCGGCTTGTGGGTCAGCCGACCATTACAGATGTCTCTAGACCTGAAGAAGACGGCAGAGCCAGCCGTCGAAATATTGTGTTTCCACAACACTTTCCGGCTGTATACCCGTGAAGACTACATTGCAGTCATACGCCGGGAAAGTCTTCGTTTTTACCACAGGTTGGCAAGCACTGTTCCAGCAGATGCTGCGCCCTACCGGCAGTGCTACTAACTTTATCGAGCTGCGTGTGACAAAACAAAGTTGTCTCCATTCGCCACTAACAAAGCGAACCCCAACCCCCAAATATTTAGACGAAAATGCTAGAGCGCATGCGCGATTGATGACACTCGGAGAGTGTCTCCACAACAGCGAAATACTTCACTGATGTGGCCAACAGATGGAGTTCAATGTTTTCCTTGCTGTCATAAGTTAACATAGAGTAGAGAATGCCACATTTATAAATATTTATTTTCTTTCACTACATTTATTTTTTAATTTATTTATTCTTGATTAGTGGTGGTGACAAGTCACACTGTCACTACGCCTAGAGCCGCCACTGCTCTCGGTACTGATTTACCTTTATATCTCAGATAGTGTTGTTACTCTAGTATAAACTTGTTCAAATGGGTGGTATAATTAAGTCTGTTGGAAACAGAATGTTGTGAAAAAATTAAACTTGTCGATGTAGATTGTCGAAAACAATGGTTGCAAATTTAAAGATGGATATTGTTAATAACTCATATCTCGATAAATACACAAAAAAAGACTGATTTCATTTTTGAATACTTGTTTAATAACACCTCAAGAAAAAGCATGCTTTTGTTCGGCTGTTTTTTTTTATGTTTTGCACTTTATGTAACGGATCACAAATCATGTATAGGTGGCAGAATTTCACATTTCAGCATAGAGTTAGACAGACAAAACTCGTAAGAGGACTAAAATATAACGGAAGATGGTGTGGAAAATTGGAAAATGCTGTACAACATTTGAAAAGCATAGTAAGAAAAGTAGATAAAAGCGCATGGGGTGATGAAAAAAAGTTGTAGTTTTAAGAACTTAATTTTAATGGTAATGTTATGGAACTTTATGTGAAGCCTACTACGGTGAAAATATGAAACTACTATTATTTTGAGACGGTATCTGCAGTACGGGAATAAATTATATCAAAGTATAAGGAATCTGATAAGCAAGACGGAAGTCGCAATAAGGTGTGGTAAAATAATATAATACGAGGTTCCCAAACTGACGTGTGCAGTTTAAGATGTGTGATGAAAAAGATCAGGCGAGAAAGAAATCAATGAGAAGTTTAAATTAATAGACCTATTATTTGGACATGTAAAAAAGGATAGAAGCGGAGAGGATGAATAAAGCTGGGGTATAACGAAAGAAGACGACAACAGTCACACAACCAGACGGTGGACTCAGTGAAGAACAGTATAGAAACAAGGACTCTGGTTTGGAACAAGAATGCTGGACGGAGAGAGTAAGACTGAGAAGTGTTGTAAGTATATGCCTCTACTCGGCTGGAGCTGGATAAGGAATGATGTGAGAATAGAGGATGATGTGAAAGTGAAGATTGTAAAAGATTCAGAACAATTAGCTACGCGGCAGTTAAACATCGTGATGAGATATATACTAAGGACTATGTTAGGACAGAAACATCCATGAAAATGAAAGGATTTATTTATTGACCTTTAGCCTTGTCGGCCTTTGTTAACTTTACATTGATGTGTACATAATATTTTCATTTAGTTATCAAACTTGTTTTTTACATAGGTTTTTCATTATTTACTAGACTAGTAATCTATATTACATCATTTCTGACAATTCACTTATGGGTTGCTCACACTCAAACATTATAATTTGACATTGTATACTTGTGTTCTCACATGTAAATAGGACACATTTAACAAGAAAATTCTAATTGATATAAAGGTTACTCTTTTGTGGTATGTATAAGTAGATCTAAGCTAGGCGTTTTACATCTTCTAGATGTATCATTTTCTAAAATTGAATGTTGTTGTCGATAAGTTATGTCTTATCTAAATTAACTTCCAGTAAGACGTTAATTTTAGTCGTTATATATTTACAATGAGTCTGCATCTATAGCACTCAATAAAGAGGTAGTTTTGAGCGTATAAAGTTTTAAGAGTTAGATGGGGAGAATTCAGATAAATATGTCTCCATCCTTATAATAAGTCATTAATGTCTTATAAATATTTTTGTCGTTGTAGGCTAGCAAGATAATCACATTCGTTTGTAAAGGAACACCGAGGGTTTTTAATCCTTTCAGAATTTTGTCTTGTTGTGTTCTATATTTCTGGCAGGAAAATAGATTGTGGTTTAAATCGCCTACTGCTGTATCTGAACAGTCTCATTGTGGAGTTTCTCTGAGCCGTATTCGATTTAAGTGGCTGGGAAAATTACCATGGTGGAAGCGACTTCTAATGATACCGCCTGTTGACATTCCATTTGTAGTACCAAGGCTTCGCGGGGATATCTGGTTGTATGCGGCCGTAGTGTGTACCTTTTAGATGTAAAGAGCTACTCCATTCCATTTGCCATAATTCTTTTGCTCGTTGTTTGATGGTTTGGTAGAATTCTGAGGAGTAAAGTTTTAAGTCTTCTTCATGTCCCGCCACTATAGCTTCCTTCGCCATCTTGTCGACGTATTCGTTGAATTTGATTCCGTTGTGGGATGGAACCCACAACAACCTTGTGGTGATGCCCTTTATGTAGTTGGTGTATATTTCGTGAAGGATGTCTGCTATTATGCTTGCCATCCTTGTGTTCCAACTGGGCTTTTCAATGCTTTTGATTACGCTCAGGGAATCGGTGATGATTATTACTTCAGTTTGGTCACGGTTGCCACTATATTTCAGTGCCTCTAATATCGCTTTTGCTTCTGCAAGGAAAATTGATGTTTGCTCCGGTAACGAGTATAGTGCCTGATACTGTGTTAGTGGGCAGTATATTGCGCATCCTACTCTGCTTTCTGTGCTGACCTTGGCGCCGTCTGTGTAGATGTGTGTTGCGTTCAAGGTTAAGGTGCTTAGTTTCCTGTTGAGGTTTTCGTTTTCATCCGTGTTCGCCGATTTTTCTAGGAGATGTATTTGGTTGCCGATTGTTCGTAGGTGGAATGGTGCTTGGTAAATAGGCTGTATTTCGAATTTCTCTATTTTGTCACTGATCTATTCCCAATAGTTGTACGCTTTCCGTAATGATATGTCGTGTTGGGTCGCTGGATCTAGATTTGCAAATTTTTCTACCGCTTGTTTTAATTTTTCCATCCGTACCCTCAGTGGATGCGTTTGGAGGTTTAGTTTGTCTACTAGAAACTTTTCGGATAGCTGACTTCTTCTTATATGTAGAGGCGTGTCCCCGGATTCCACTAGTAGTGCGTTGTGGGTGTGGACCTCATGGTTCCTACACATGTTCTGAGGCAGTGGTATTGTAGTCTGTCCAACTTCCGTAGTGCGTCTTTCCTGCCGTTAGCGTAAAAGATGCAGCCATAGTCTACTAGCGATCTGATTAATGCTCTGTATAAGAGTAGGAGGGTTTTAGGATGGGATCCCCACCACGTTCCCGCTACTGCCTTTAAGATGTTGAGTCTTTTCTCAAATTTGGCTATCACTTGTTGTATGTGTTGTCTCCAGGTAAGAGTATCGAGTATCATTCCTAGGAATTTGCATTGGTTTTTCACTGGGAAGCTGTAAGGTCCTAGCGACACGTTGTCATTGATGATGATTTTTCTTTTGGAGAATATTACTACTGTTGACTTATCAGTTGCGATTTCCATCCCATTGTTGAATAACCATATACTGAATTCCTCCAGTGCCTCTTTCAACATGAGAAGTACTACTTCCAAAGTTGAACCTTTTATATATATTACTATGTCGTCTGCGAATTGGAGGGTAGTTACTTTGGGAGAAAAGAGTTTCCCCAGGTCGTGGGTATATATTAAGTACAACAGAGGACTTAAGTATTACTCCCTGCGGGAGTCCTTTAAACACCAAGCGAGGACCTATCAATTTTTCTTTGGCCACTATCTAATATAGCCCTCTTTTTAATATTAGGGAGTAGATTCCTGCTAAGAGCTTTTGGGGGATTCCCAGCTTGCTCAGTTTCTGCATCAGAACGGGTATTATCACATTGTCATATGCTGCCGAAATATCCAAGAACACTGCGCCGAGGTACTGCTTTTGTGTGTATGTGATATTGATATCAAAATGAAAGTAGTGCATGGAACGGAAAACCCGGCACTCTATTTCAGACAATAGGGAGTAATAAAATTTTCTGTCCTAGGCAGGATCTGATATAAATTGCGAAGGAAATGCTGAGCTACGTGAAAAATTTTAAGACAGAAATACATAAAATGCGAAAGTAGACGATTGCGCGAGAAGTGTGAGAATTGGATGTCTACATCATGGTAGTTTATACTTCTGATGTCGAATTACACACCGGATACTTGTAAGGCTTCTTGATACTTCCAGTATCGGATTACACGCCGGGGACACCCTCGCTGGGAAGACGCAATTGTGCGAGATGATACCTTCGGACATTTGTCATTTCTATATAACTCACCCTTAATATAGATTAAACACGATATTCGAACGAAAAACATATAATGCGAAAATGTGAAGGCTAACTAGAGATACAGGCTTCTGCATATCTGCGTTAAAATGAATGAACAGGTGGGCCAGCGGAAGTATTAAACAGCGCGCATTTTCACTGAGTCATAGCTAGGCAGGAGTGTTTTACGTATAGAGTAGAGCTAACATGGTATAGGAGATGATGGAGGTGAATTCATAATTCTCAGATTGTGCAGCAGATACCTTTGTTAAACGCCTATGCGGTGTGTATTGCATTGAGGACGTAAATGATACTTAATTTGTCTAGCAAAAGAGCACGACTGAATGGACTAGTGTTCAGTTTAACCTTTTGCCTTATTTTATCTCTTATCCATGAAATCCACATTTAAAACAAACATTAACACGAACATTTATCGTTGGTTCTAGCAGAGTATTTCAACATCTAATACCTAAAAATGAATGTTTGTTCGTTTGTCTGTCTTTTATGCGTTCCTGTATCATTCATTCGATTACGATGAAACTTTGGTGAGTTATTCTGTTCGTGCCTGCAAACGTTTCTAATAATAATTTATAAAATCCCACCCGCTCTCTCCCTATCCACCCCTAAATTTTCTCCAATATTTAATATAAAAACCTACAGTTTTTATCAGATATCGATGGAACTTCGCACACATAAATTTTAAAACAAACAGAAAAATACTGTCTACATTTGGTTTTCAAAAACCACCTCTTTCGACCTTTACCTCCACTCCCTAGACATTTGGCAACGTTCTTCATACAAACATGTAGTTTTTATCCTATTTTGATGAAACCCTGCTATGTATACTTTAAAACAAATAGAAAAATACTGTCTGTGTTTGATTTATAAATCCTGACCACTCACCTCCTTTATCCACCCTTATTTTGTGCCAACGTTGTTCATATAAACCCGTAGTTTTTATCCGATTTTGATAGTACTTAGCACACATATACTTAAATATAGATTGCTATGCTAGCTCAGTGGTTAAGGTTCTAACTTCCAGAACTTTCTGTCTACTGTCCCGGATTCAAAACTTGTGCGAGCAGCAATTTTTATGAGCTGTATATGATCAAATGAGCTACACCGAGACCTTCCACGGTTGGTATTCCACATCATCTAATATATAAAATTTAATGTTTGTTTGTTGATTTTGTTTGTCTTCTATGCGTTCCTATACCAATAATCTGATTACGATGAAACATTGGTGAGTTATTCTTTGCACGCAAGCAAAGGTTTCTGACCAAAAAACCCCAGGTTTAGTGAGTTAATAGTGTGTGTTGGTGAGTTATTGTCTGTGTGTTAACGTAAGCTGGTGTGTTGTGTGCTGCGTGTGTGTGTTCTAGCAGAGTATTTCAACATCTAATACATAAAAATGAATGGAATTAGCTGAATGCATAAATGAAATGTCTGGTAAAGGGTGAAAAATACTCAGTGTGTATGAAAGCTTTGAGCTTCAGCAATCTGTGAAGACAGACATTTCGGCGATGATGACATTTTCTCTCTTGCTTATACGGTAAGTCATGCATTATAGATGAAGTTTAACTTTTATCTTCTTTCACGGAATGATCTTTAGAACCTATCCACTTCCAGACAACGGATCAGTCTATCCTTGTCGTGAATATAGCTGTCATGATTTGCGCACCCTCCAATATGGTTAATTTGAAGTGATGATGTCTTTTTGTGGTGAATTTACGCAGATATCGTGATTTTTAAGAAATTCACTAATTTTGTCAATTTCAGAGAGTTTTAATATATTTATGCATTTTCACAAAATTATACTAATTTATTTGTGAGTTTCTTGTCAGTGTGTAACTGAGGGAACATGGTAGGTTGATGTTGTCTGTGTGGTGTCTATAGGGGTGCATTTCGATGTTTTTTAAGATTATGTCTGTCAGTGTTGAGTGCTCGTGTTTTTGTGTTTGGTGTAATGTCTGTCAGTGTTCAGTGTGGCTTTTCCAGTCACTATATATATACACCTTAAACATGTCCGAGCGGTTAATGTGTTAGATTGAAATTCTGATTCCCGAGAGGGAAACATGGGTTCACAATAGTACAACTGACAAATTTTGCTTACACGACGAATTATTAAGTGTTGTGTAAACAATGAAGGAAGGTGAGAAAGAAGTCATGTTGGTCCTGATTAATTCTCCCGCTCCCTGTACTTGATTGATACTTTATTTTTTTTCCTCTCTTCAAATGCAGATTACCTTCCAGCTCAGTGTGTTAATGTCAGCTTCTGCTTCGGCTTGGGCTTCGCTCTATAACACTTAGCTCTATGATGCCATCATATATAGCTGTGGTTCATTACGCACCCCACTACCTCACCTGTCTCGTGATGGTAGTAATATGTTAGTGGGCCCTTCAGGGTTTCATCATTGTTGGCGACTGTAAAGTCTGCCAAAAAAGTCTATTTGTGCTGATATAGTCTTTTTTGAAGTTAACATAATTTTCACGATTTTTACTAATTTGGTGGAATTTGCTTAATTTTTCATGACTTTGCTTATTTTCTTGACTTCCTGCTATTTTTATATATTTTTAGAAGATTACAAAATTTCATAGTAATTCAAAATATTTGCAAGATCAAATGTGATGGGTGATCGGAGTTTGCTTGAACTGATTACAGATTTATGATGTGTAGTTCCTTTTCTCCTTGCGATTTTGGTGTGTGAATGGCTATATAAATGATGAGTCTGCGTGTGTTGCGTTTATATGTGTTTTAGTTTGGTGTCTGTGTGTGACTGTGGGAAAATGTTAGGGTGTTTGTTGCTGCGTGAGGACATGTATATATACGTGCCACTGGCATTGCCTGTGTGGTGTCTAAGTGGTTATGTCTTGATGTTTATAATCTTGTGAAATATGGTCTTTGTGTTTTGGGTTTCCTGTCATATTGACACCAGCTTAGTAAGTTTTCGTTATATTAAGACATCAATAGTGTTTCGGAATTGCGATAAATACGAAGCGTTTGTAGAAACTGACAACATGGCTAAAAAGTTATTGTAATGTCTACATCGCTTATGGTGAAGATGAACTATTGCTTCTGAAACTAGGTTAATTGAAAGAGATGAATATCGTCTTGTAGGAGGACACAAAATTGCAGCTAATGTACTAGCTAAATGTATTTGTCTAAAGTCTTCACCTTTATAATAATAATGAAATATCGTCGATAAGTGTTAGGTATCCTAACCAAATTTTCCTTTGTGAATCGTTGATCAAATCTTTCGAGGGCTATGACAAATACGAAGATGGATTTGTTACAATAATGATATTTTATGGGGATTCAACAATTTTCTTGATTTGCTCCTGATAGATCCCTCTGGTGGGTCTATGGATGAAGATTAATATTGCTTCCCAAGATTCCGGTCACAGTGAAAATTTCAGGATATATTACAACAAGCTAGTCATTGCGTTGCAAATAAAAATGTTCCAATTTTACGCTTCCTTTGGAAGGATACGGCTAACTTTTGAATTCCATACCATATATGACATACTCTTCTTATGGATTGGTCGTTTAATATTGGTGTTGCCTTTCCTGCTTGCTGTACATGTATTAAACACAACCATTGCCACCAGGACCAATTACTGTCAGAATGGTAGAAATGGTAGAAGATATTATCGTCTATAATGCTCCATCCTTCTATTATCGTTGCATGCAAATTAAATACCCACGTTTTACACTTCTGACCACTCACCATCCCACGCACCCCCCTTTTTAGGGCTAAATAAGGTGATAGAATTTCCCTCTCAGACATGAAAGATACAGCTGAAACCGAGAAAACTAAATAGTGATGCGTAGTTACCAGTGCCGCGACGAAATAACGCAACTTAACAGTACAGAACTACTTAAGGTGAGTGAGGTTTCGAACAGCAATAATTGGTGATATTGGTTATATCTTAGTACATGAAGACGATGGGCTTGTCACCTGATCGGAGGAATAGAAGATTAAGCCTTCCACTCAACTGTAGCTACAAGGAAAATTGTAATTATTATTTTTTGCGAATACCGTGAAAATATTCTGCTAGAACAAATGGTTAGAGCTTTTGCTTTTGTATACCGTATTTGATCAATGCAGTGTTAAGGATTAGAGATGAAATAAGGAAAAGTGTGAAGCTAAATAACAGTCCAGGCAGAATAATTACCATTTGCAATATGCAATAAGGTGATCAACCAAGTCTCTGCTACAAAATAATATAATTATGGATTCATCACCATCATCTCTCCCACACTGTTGAGTTTTACTCAGCACGTACAATACACTTGCCAACGAAATAGAGATTGTGACTCGGTGAAACCTTAAAGAGTGAAAACCCGAGTCGGACGCTGGTGAGTGCTTCTGTAAGCTCGGACCACACTTGACCGATACTGGCCCGCACCTTCACGCGTTATATGTTGATGGCGCTCACTCGATTTAGGTTAGTTCAAACGACAGTGCGTGTCGTCCGACACACCCTCCACCCTTCCCCTCCTCCCCCGTCGTTAGTTTGGTTTACTTTTTGACTGTGAGGTGCGGTGTTGGTCTGGAGGATGTTGCAAAGCGTATGGAGGGAGTTCAGAAATTTCCGGTCCTTTGCTACGAAATGCTGCTTTGGTGTTTATTGATTGTCTTAAAATATGTCTTTTCTATCCAACTTCACTTCCAGGTTCATGAGATGGTCGTAGAATGGAGATTGTATTATTATAAAACATTCATAAAATTTCGTTTTATATCCAACAGATGTTATAAAAGGAAATGTTACCTTTTTTTTCGGGAAAGATAAAAGTACGTTTATGTTTTACGATAGCAAAAAAAGCACATCACGTAGAAAAAAGGGAACACTTATTTTATAATGTTTGAATATGTTTTTCATGACTTATAGATTTGATCTGATGTTTCAGATGATTATGGTATGCGGTTGGCTACAAAAGGTTCACGGCTGCAATTTTTACAGGACTGAAAATTGCCACTCACACCTCTGCAAAGTTAAGATTTGTTAAAGCGCAGATGATAGGTTGCTTCATGGATGGTTTTTCAGGTTTCTTGGTAGGATTACCAGAGTCAGTTAGGTGACTACGATAGAGGTGCACTGCACAACCAGTAGAAACTCTGTGACTAAGTCTATAAGACAATACGAAATTATTATACAGCATTTATGCGGTCTGTATTTAAATTAAAATAACTAATGATCTTATTCTTTATTAACAAAAACTATTGAGTGAATCTAAAGTAACCTCAAACATAACAAATCCGTCAGGTGTGAAGTGAGTAATGTTTGACATTTCATTGTGGCTGCGTTCTGAAACGTGAGAACCTTTCAGTCCACTACAGACTGAGGATTTTATCAGGTTGCTTTGGCATACTAATTTCGTACGTAAAAGATAAATCAGTGAGGTGATAACGTGAGACGGATAAAAATGTATTTTAACGTACTTTATTACTTTTTTAGATAATGAACTACGCATACGAAACAGAAAGTACAGTTCTCGATAATAGAGTACAGGTGGCATTCATAGCAGTGGTACCTAACTCACATGCACGGAAAATTTTGAACACTGATTCTGTAAAACGACCATGTTAAAAACGGAATATGAGACTGAAGACTCAGGGTTTGTTACCGACTTCGCATTGCACCTCTAACTTGTGGTCACGGTGCGCACCAGTATCGGTCAAATCTGTCCCGTCAGTTCACAGATATACAGAAACCATTACGCTCGTCCGTATCTCCAGGTAGAGACTTCAAATTTTCGCATTACAAGTTTGTCGTTCGATTATTGCTCTTAAACAATATTGTTGGTGACTGGGAAAGTTATATAGAAATATTAGCTGTATGAGTCCGATGACTGACTTATTGTATCAAGAGGTCGTATGAGTGTCTGGTTTGTTATTTGAAACTCGGAGTATCAATTACCGTCAGCTGCGGCGTGTAATAATCCGACACTCATATACAAACTCTATTCTCACACTATTTACAGGACTTCCACCGGTGCTCCATAACGATTAAAATGAAATACGAATGAACATTTGAAGCAGCAAGCGGATATACGGTTGGCTCACGGAAACTTCTGAGTACTGTATTTCTATTTAAATATTTAGAATATTTTGCGGACTGATCATCGTTTATCGTCCATGGGAAAAAAGGGATTTGTCTACTTCCCTATGTTCTGACGTAGCAGATTTGATTATTGTTCTGACGTAGCAGATTTGATTATTCGACTGTATGGAACACAGGCGCATCTGTTGTGATAGGTGGGCGGATTTCTGAACGTCCTGCTGCGTCCCTCACTGATTAACTTCATGGTGTCGATGGAGGGAGACAACAATTTTGAGTATCGAGAGTTGGATGAAACAACGCATCTAGACCTCTGGAGGTGGAGGAATCACCATTAAACTCCTGACCGAACGTGGTGGGTGAGCGGTAACGTTCTGGCCTCGCATTCTGAAGGACGCCGGTTCGAATCCCCGTCTGGGCACCCAGATTTAGGTTTTCAATTTTTTCTCCAAATCGCTCCAGACGAACGACGGAAAGCTTCCTTCAACAGCCCATGGCCGAATTCATTCCTATTTCTAGTCCCCAGTCCTTAATTGGCTCCAATGACCTCGGTGTCAAAAAAGCGTCAAGCAGTAAAAAAAAAAAAAAAAAAAATGGCAGCTTCGATTTTTTCAAGCGCAAACTACTTCTCTTCCCAAGTCATAATGGGCTTGATGGGATGATTTATTCACATTGATCCTACGAGTTAATTTGATGTGTGGATCGGTGGCAAGCCATGCAGAGAGCACGAAAGTGAGAGTGTGAAAGTTCCGTGATGGTACCACAGGTGCCATAACTCGCGATCAAATGGTGAACATTAATCGCGGGAATCATGTGCCACCGACCGTCTAATTCTTCTTAGTTTGATTTTCATGAATTCTAAAAGCAGGCTGGAAAACGAGAACAAAGATTGAGTTCCGTTTCTGACATCATGTATATGGCGTTATTTCGATATTAAGTGTTCTATATTAATATAATGTTTATTTGATTTTTTTAAGGTGAATATTGCATTTATGATAGCAATTAATACAGGCTACCTAGTTAACTCACACCAACGCCACGTCGGTGTTGTGGTCATTAGAGACGGGAAACATATAGGAAAGAACTCTGACATAGCCATTTGAAGGACTGATCGCAACCGGTATTTGCCTGGAGTAATTTCTGGAAACCATTGAAAATCTAAATATCAGTTGCCGAATGCGACCTTGCTCGGTCCGCAAGTGGAAACCCTATCGTTCAATTACATATTAATGATTGATCAAAACAAATAATAATATTTTCAATTATACAGTTGTTCAGCGTGTGCTACCACAATTTGGTTGCCCAACGTAGAACTCGATAAAAGTGAAGGTCGTGTCATTATAATGTGGTTTAAAGAAATGTATTAAATAAAGTGTGATTGTATATTAGAGTATATCTACTTCAATAATAATTCTCAAAATGTTCGAAGAAAGGCAGTCTACTTTACCTGACAACAGTATCTGAGAGTACTAACAGGCTTTAAATAATGTATAAACCAGTGACTGAATTCAAGAATGATGATACCCCCATAATTCTTCCCTACAATTTGAGTAATTTTTAACTGTAAGGTCCAGGCTGTAAATGATGGAACAACGACCGACAAGTGTTGAAGAAATATCCGTCAGCTCAATATGGACCGTTGTAACGAGACCTAAAGTTCAACCCGAGCCGCAGTCCGGATGAGCGGACCAGATTAATCGCTTGCAGCTCCAACGAGGCCATGTGTCACCCGCCTTCCACAGCACTCAAATGAAACTCTCACACGCCGCGGTCGGGTAACCAGTCGCAGGGAGGCCTTGGAACGACGTATGTTTATCTGACTTGGTGCAATGTTCACATCGTTCTCACTTGTTGGCCGGTTTCAGGGCATATACGGCAGTAAAGATTTTGCGAAAACATAGAAGAAATACAGGGTGCTGCAAGAAAGCTTCTTAATCTTTGAAAGATATTCTACAGAACAGGTTAAAGTGTCAGTTTACTAGAAAACACTTGCCTCAGATAACGCCGTAGAATCTAATTCAGTTATCTGAAGAGGCAGCAGCATGCTCATTTAAAATGGCTTCTTCCACTGGAGTTACACGACACTAATTCTGCAACAAGAGTTCGAAGTAATTTTCGCATCTCCCACTAGTAATTTTCATTTCTGGCAACCACAGCTTCGTTGAGAGTGGTTTTCGGCTCTACATGAGAAATTACCAGAACAGTTAGTTGCCAACTACTGAGCATATTGAGGAAGGTTTGATCCGCAGTCCAAAGAAATCAACATGATGTGCGTTTCGAGAGACTAGCATTCGATGATCGGCCCATTAACCACCTATAAAAGAAGTGCATTTTGCACATTACATAACAATAACTGTTAATGCCATTTCAAAGGTCGATGGATTGTCCGTATAGGGGCTATCCAGACTTGATAGCTATGCTTTTGAATGAGATTTCATTAAAGATCGTAAGCATTTGTTCGCAAAATCGCTGTAAATATCAAACCCCGCAGTTACAGAAATGACTCTTTAATATGCCGGATCCGTTCTAAGAAAAACTGAGTTCCAGAGTTACGTTTGTCACATCACCAATAACAGTCACATAGAAAAAAAATAATTTCGATGTAAATGGTGAATTATTTTGCTACAGGATGATGTTTTAACCGAATTTGTAAAGAATTTTTATATGCTTCTGTAATGTTTGGAAACAGGCTCTGTGAGGCAAATGTACACTCTTTGGCGAAAAAAGTGGCTTCTGGCGTCAGAGACCCTAATGTTGCACAATCTAACAACATCGGACAGTACGTCTTCGGAGGAAACTGTAGCACCTCTGTTAGCTCCACCCATGTTGTCATCCCACTGGTGGGTATTAAAATCAGCGTGATATGTATTTCAGATAATTCATTTCCTTAAGTCAATGCGTGGAACAAAAAAAAAAAAAAAAAAAAAAAAAAAAAAAAAAAAAAAAAAAAAAAAAAAAAAAAAAAAAAAAAAAAAAAAGGAAGACTTCGCCCACTGACGATTCTTGGCGTAGTTCATCAATCTTCCCCTATATTTCAGTCGTCCCATCGAGTGGACGGCCGTATACGGGCTAATATCACTGACCAATCCCGAGATACATAATGTATTTTCCTGTCGAGGGATTGGTTGTCATATAATTTTTAGTAATACGAAACTACAGAAACGATCATAAACCGATTTTCGAAAAGTGTATTAGCATGGCGGGTTGAATGAAACTGTTTTCCTATACACGCGTTGTTTACACACTGCGAGTACTGTAGGCGCATGAGTTGTTTGGACCTTCGGTTAACGTTCTAGTCTTGTGAACGTGCGGTCTTCGGTTCAAGGCTAAGAATACCTGATTTCTTTTGAATTTATTTTTATTTCCTTTTTAAACTTATATAACCTACAAATTGCTCATGCATATAATATATCCTTGATTCGTACCTAGAGGCGTCAGGAGTAACATGTTTAAGCAATGTCTCATAATTGAGAGTATCCAATGTTTCTTAACCAACTGCCTAATTAACTATGAATGCTTTCCCATTGAAAGAAAGCTAGTGGGGATCCTTGCCGCGTCGAAATCACATCATCTGTTGACGTTCCGGGAGCTAGTTTTCTTTCGATTCCAACATATTTAGAAAATACAAAATGAGAAATGCACCATAGTCCGAACTCTTGCTATATATTCATATTTATTGTTACTAATATTTTTGGGGATGGAAGCTGGAATGTATAGAAAATAAGTGGAAAAAAGACACGAAAAAATCTCTATTTTTTATTTCAATTTAAGGGGGCATGCTCTCCCCCAAATCTATCTTCTTTCTACAAGTACTAATATTTTAGCCCAAAATCTACCCTTTTGTTACATATTTTAATGTTTTAGCAAGAAATATACCTTATTGCTACAAACGTTAATGTTTTAGCATTTTTCACCTCTTTAGCCCCACCGAAGAAATTTATCGAAGTTGTAGAACTCATTTTCAGTGGTAGAATGGTAATCGTTCACGTTTTTGCGATAAACGGCTGGGGAGATACGTATCAAAACATTCAGAAACAATGCGTAGAGCTCAGCCTAAGACGCTTTATACTCCTCCCCCTCCCCACCGCTTTTTTCCCTCTGTCTGCATCATTCTGCCCGCTTGGAACAGTGCACTGAGATGTTTGATTTTGGAATCATACATGTGGACAGACAGAAATAAACCTAGAAAATGGGGAAACAATTTGCAGAACTATAAGTTAGTGTACAAATTTATGAATCAAACATTTTTCATTAGTGATCACGTTGAAGGAAATTTAACGTTCAGCTTCACCATCGTCCTCATTATCTGAACCATTATACAAGACATTAACACATGCAGATTCTCTGAAATTCCCACAGATTAGAGAACCCTCCAGCCCAGAACGCTCCCATTCACACTGATTTCCGCAAATGCACTTGCAATTGCAGGAACTCAAGTTAAGGAGATCATACGGAATATGTGAGAGGCAGGTAATCACTGGCACTAGAGCTACGGTAACTAATCAATTCAACATCTTCGCTCACGGAAATTTATCCTTCAAGTGACTATCCAAGTGATAGGTTCACTGAGGAATGATTGTGATTATCAACGGAGGCTATCTCATTAATGCTGAGGTGTGGTCGAGATCAAAATTTTCGGTCAGTTTTTTTCAACTTATGGCGTTACGCCTCGTCAACGTCGAGGTCATTACAGTCGGGATGGGACTGGAACGGGAAGGAATTTGGCGATAGTTTTTTTTGAAGGAAGCATCCCAGCATTCGCCTGGAGTGATTTGGGGAAATCATGGAAAACCAAAATCTGGATGCCAGGACGAGGATTCGAACCGGCGCGGCGTCCTCTCGAGTGAGAGGTCAGAGCGTTAACCGCTCACCTACCACCCTTAGTTTCGGTCAGCTGTGCGAATTACATGAATATTTCGTGGTTAAAAAGTTATCTTCATTGGTGATGATCGTTTTCGTTGGACATGAAGATATGACAACGAAAGGGAAGTAGCGTCATCGACGTGTCGAAGGAAAACCTTCTGGCAACTTTTTCGCTCACCACAACACGGTGGTCACTCCACACAAAGCTAAGTTTTGATAAACAATAGTAACAAAAATCAGGTTGTCGAATTACTTGTGAACAAATCTATACCGTGGGCCATCGTATCCATTCAGTGCCAAAGATTTGAATTTAATACGACAGTGGTCAAGAGTAGCGGTTATCTCCAATGATACGGATGTTCTGGTAATACTGGAAGCAAGAGTTAATGAAGACAGACGGATAAACGTCGTGCACCCTAACGCAGCAAAACCACTATAGGGTGTTCAAACGCGGCTAAAGTCTGAAAATCCGTCGCAGACATGAAAAACTCTGCATTCTTTTGTCACGCATTCACTGGGTGTGATACTGCGACCATCCTTTTCGGCAAAGTAAAACAACAAAATTCTTGACGAGATATTCAGTAATAAAGTGAAGACTTCGTACATCTCAACTAACATAAAGAAGACGCAATATCCCCAGGAGAGAAGTTAGCCATTGCTCTCTACGAAAATTTTGACTGGACGAACTTTGGGTAGTAAAATACAGTCGGAAGATCGCAGCCCAACCAGTCACCGAGTCATTTCAACTTGCGTCCCTTCCACCAACATCTGCGGCATGCGAGTAGCATTCTCTGCGAGTGTGCTTACAAATTCAGGAACGGCTAAACAATTCTTTAGACCAGAAGGATTGGAAATGGAAAATTCCAAATGACGCTCTAGTGTCAGACCTGACTCCCACATACACCTTAACTTGAGTTCCTGCAATTGTAAGAGCATTTGCGGATATCAGTGTGAATGTGTGTGCTCTGGGATCGAGTGTTCGCTAATGTGTGCGCATTGTGGAGGATCTGCATGTGTTAATGTCATGTATATGAAGACGGTGCTAAAGCTAAACATTAAAACTCGTTCAATGAGTCCAGTAATAAAAAATGTTTATTTTTTCATAAGTTTGCTCATTAAGTTATAGTTCTGCAAATAGTTTCGTCATTTTCTAGGTTTACTTCTGTCTGCTCTCTTATATAATTCCAAGATCACAAAATCTCGGTGCACTGTTCCAAGCGGGCAGAATGATGTTAAAAAAGGGGAGAAGGGATTGTAACGGCGTTCTAAGCTGAGCTCTGCGCTTTTTTTTTTTGCTGAAAGTTTCAATTGTATCTCACCAAAAAATTATCGCAAATCATGACCGACTACCATTCTAACGCTGAAAATTCGTTCTACAACTAATAGGTCTTGATAATTTTGATAGTTTTTCAGCAAATTTAGGTTGAAGCATTCCTCATGGGTTAAGCACTTTGAAAAGATCGAAGAATACTTCAATACGGCGGTGAATTGCTCCACGTCATTCCGGTCGGTGGATTTGCAATTCGAGAGGAGGAGTATACCGCTAGCGGAGAGAATTATCAAGCTCTCAGCATCGGCAGTGCTGCGCGACCGAAAAAGTGACCTGAAGAAAGCGCATGAATTTCTGCTCGAAAAGGCTACCAAGAGACAGACCTTCAGTGTTGGACGGCAAGTTCTGGTAAAGACTAATCACCAATCGTTTGCGGAGAAGAAACTTATCTCGAAGTTCTTTTGGCTGTACACAAAACCTTTCACGATAAATAAGATCATTTAAAAAAATTGTTACCTTGTCACGGACGGATGCTCAAACCACGGCCCGTATAATGCACGGAACCTCAAAGCCTACCACGCAACGTAAGTGCAAAAAAATCGTTACCTGTTAAAAAAAAAAAAAAAAAAAAAAAAAAAAAAAAAAAAAAAAAAAAAAAAATGCCTGGAAGTAAGATCGAACGAAGCATCAACACGGAATATACAACTTACTTAAAGATAGCAGTCATCAAAACAATGGGATTAACTCACTTTCATCAGCTAAAATGCTGTGAGATTTATTTCAGGGCCGAGAGCGCATGCTCTTCGTGTTTCCCTATTCTGTGTGCGAAAGTAATTTTTCTACAGCCTGCAAACGAGTATGCTGCAGTGTTTGGTAATTGACAGTGGCGTTTGGAAGCCGTCAATATTTTCATAAGTATGTATAAGGGGATAGTACACAAAAACCTGCGGGTATGTTGCATAAAACACCCTCAGGTCACTTATACTTTTGTGCCACGGAATGCTTAACCATTTCAAAGATAAATTCCAATAGTTTTGAACATAATTGTTTAAGTTATGGAGAGAAAATTCTGATACACTCCACAGTTGATGTTTTGAAAGGTTTTAGTGGTAACTGCGAGAGAGTCTGGTTAGACAGAAATTACTGAGAATAAAGTCCTGACTGATTTAGTTCTTCCGATTTGTTTATGCTGAAATATGGCTGCTAGTTCCTGAATGCCGGGATTTGTTTGTAAATTCATCGGATCTTGTTTGCTTGCTGTAACAAAAGAAACTGCAATGAGAACACGTCGAACGCGGGTATATGGTCATGACTTTATAATGTGAGGCAAATGCCATTTCTTACGAAAGGTATTTCTGTTAAAAAAAAAATCATAGAAGTAATCAATTGGTACAAAGTAAAATCGTAAGAATCATTCAATTTTGTTTTTCTTTAAAGTAAAATATTGTGTTCTTGACTGTATGCACCGCTGATTTATAATTATATGTGATCTTGTGTTTTGTTTTTATTCTACTTACTAGTCATAAGCATTTTAGGATAAGTTTGTGCCCTGAGTGAATGTGGAGTAAATGAGATTTGTGAGAAAATTGCCAGAATCGCGCCAGTGAGGGGAAGTGTTTGCCATGATGTAAAATGCCGCGTGGGACTGTAGGCAAAATTTTCTTTAGAAAAATATAGAAAAGGAATGGGTGTCAAAGTAACTTCAACTCTATTGGAGTGTATATTAACATTGTATTTTAAATAATTCTAGACAATTAGTAAGTAAAAAGAAATATTGTTTTGTGTTTCAAATATATATATTTTTTTTGATGAAGGAGAACGAATATTGTAACGAGACTGCTGTGTCAGACACGTACAATTTTTTAAATAGTGAAAATAATTTATATTGAAAGGAGGGCTGCAATATTTTGCTCGAGAGTATTTTCGCTTAAAGTCTGGAGGATGACACCTGTTACGGAGGAAGCGACCCCTTTCATACCTGAGCTGAGAGGTGGCATTTTCCACAATAGCGAGGAAAGGCCCGCTAATCTTCGGCAGGTGCCAGCTTAACTGACCCTTCTCCGGTCAAGTGAATAATTCGGCTGGACAATCTATTGTGTCGCGAGATGAGAGATCCCCGCACCTAACGAAAAAGTATGGCAGATCGAGGTGTGAATCATGTGACTGTGAACTCCCAATCAACGTGAACGTTACAAAGTCAGAACAAGCCCTTTGGTGTGTTCTGGGTCCACATGTCTTACGAGCCCACGGATTGGATTTTCGACGGAGCTGGAAGGGGATTCCGAACCAACATCGCGAGAGAAGGTCTTGCGGGGGGGGGGTCTGGCGGACAGAGAGGTCAAGCCATAACTGGGTCCCCGATTACGACGAGACTTAGAACAGTACGGTTTGAGCCACCCATGGCTTACGGTATCTGTTGCTGTTGTCTGAAGGAAGTGTGACGCACCACAGCTGCTGCATAAACGGTAACGACCTTCAGCCATTAAAAAGAACTCAGTGTTACGCAGTCCTCGACCCGTGAATGCGTTTCTGGGCGTATTATTAGCCGTGAGCAACCTGATTTGGTACGGGAAGACTGTTATAAATTCCTATCAATCAGAAAATATTATTTTATTTAAGTCCAAGACTTAGTTGCGCCCTCTTTGAATTCATTTCTATAAACTTGTATTTGTGAACAGCTTAATAAATAAGCATCTTGACGTAGTGCTTAAATTTCACATAAATATGTCACTGTTGTTTGCTTAGAATTAATGTCTTATGCACCATATTGTAAGACTTGGTATTAATTTTTGTTTGAACATTTCATTTTCACGTATTAGATTAATTTAAAGTTAAATTTAAAGTCTGTAGGCATTCAATATTGAATTTGAATAAATCTGTCAGGTTATGACTTTGCATTAGTAATTCAAGATATAATATCGCTTGCACCCTCTTCCCATTTGATAAAAATCAAATGATTAGAATTATTAAATTGATGAGATCAACAAAATCATTAATATTAAAATTAATAAAATGGTAAATGGAATGCTATAAAGATAATTACCCAGCAAACCCCCTCTACTACCACAAGGTTAATTACAAAATAAGTCATGTTTCGTACCTGCTTCATAACAATTTATTAATACACTTTTACTTTTATACAATAATTATGCCTGATACTACACTTTTATGCAGCGGAAAACCTCTTCCTACTGTCAAAGGGTTCAATAAAATGTTACTGAGGCTGACATTTTAATTATTAAAACAAGTTTACACTGATTTGGCACTCAAATCCTTTGTAACTGAAAACCTATGGTGAGGACACCCCAGGCGTGGGGACTTTCCAGATTTGGGTTTTCCATGGTTTCCCCAAATCACTCCAGGCGAATGCCGGGATGCTTCCTTCAAAAGGCCATGGCCGAATTCCTTCCCATTCCTTGCCCCCATCCTTTCCCGTCTCTAAAGACCACGTTGTTAAAAAGGGACGTTAAACTGTTACAAAAAAAAAAAAGGGACTTTCCACGATTTGTTTTTTATGTACGAAGGAATGTCTGTGCCAAATTTCAGTTCTATTTTTTTTAGATTACCCCTAAAATCTACCTGGGCTACAAGGTACATGATTGCATCAAGGCCATGTTGCTAACAATCTGTTTCATTACAGCGGCGGGGAAAACAAAACTTTGTTCTAAGTAAAACTTACCCAAGTGGGGTGAAAAATCGTGTATTTTAAACTAGGGTTGTAACAGAAGTCATCTTTGTGGATGCGGGTGTTCAGTGCTTGACAATGTAACATATACGCTAAGACTAGTTTGTAAGTATTGTCTTTAAGTGACAATAATCTTTGGTCAGCGGACGCGGCCAAAGAAAATTATATATAGTAAGAGAGAGATGTGTGTGATCGCTGAGAAAAGAAAGGAGCACGGACTGTATTAAGATTGCAAAAGGTTATTAGTATCTTGTTTTTGAATAAACGTTTCATGTTGTCGGTGTTTATATGCGGTTTTTTCTTGTTTATTAAACATCATATCCAATTAAATGCCTTACATTAATATGCACAACCTGCCAAAACAAATAAAAGGCATCATCGACAGGTTATAACCTGGCTTTCCTGGTGAGGTCGATAAGAATATAGCCGGGTTATATTTGGCGACCCAGTACCAGAATTTACGGGTCATAATTACAACTAATGAGCATAGCACAATAAACGGCTGGTTTTCTAATGACGCAGTAGCAGAGGCGAGTTTCAGATGTTCATTCTACGCAGCGCGGCAAGTAGAGAACATTCCATTTATAAGTTCTAAGGTGGCAGTAATCATCAGTAATATTAAGAAAAAAAAAAGAAAAGTAATTAAAATTTGGACACTGAGTAAATAACGTACAGTAAAGAACTTGAAACTAAAGCAGTGATTGTTGTTGAGACTGTCTTTCTTCAGTAATAAATCATTTATTTTTTCGATAAGTAGTGTATAGTAAAGAAGTTAAATATTAAGCAGTAATTTTTGCTGTGAGGATTGGCTCTCTTGAGTAGTAACACTTTGTTGTTGCTTGTAATATATGTATTATATATAATAATTGTATGAAAGTAGCTAGAATGAGTGCTGAAGGTAATTTGGGAGAATTTGAAGGTAGTGTTTCCGAAAGAGAGATGGTAAGTGCAGAAATAGTAAGTTTTGTTGACAGCTATGTAAATTTAATGGGAGTCTTTAGCGACAACAATCTTATTCAGAACGAATCATTTGATAGTTCTATTGTTAGCGGGAGTAAATTTAAGATTCCAGGTTATGTGGCAAATAATAAACTCCACAATAATACTGAAAATAATGAAGAGAATAACATTAATGGCGGGCAAAATTTGATAGATAGTGCAGCTTCACCAAAGCCAGATCGACCGAACGATATTCGAGAAATGAGTACGGACCTTGAATTGGTATTAAATACCATAATGCAAAATAGGAAAGAAATGAAACAAGACATAGGAATAATTAATGAAAAAATCACGCAAGTTGTACAAAGGAATCAAGAATTTGAGAAAAGGATTACTGAAAGTATTGATCAGAATATTAAAAGGACAGAAAAAGAACTGAAAATAATGAGGGAAGATATTCTTGAAGTGAAGAAAGTTATGGAGCAAAATGTCGTTGTTTTCGTGGATCGCTAAATGGAAGAAAAGGAGAATATTATTGATGAAACGGTAGAAGGGTCATTAAATCAAATGATAAAAGAAAGTCAGGAAGATGTGGAAAGTAAAATGGAAGAAATTCTGGAAGGCCAGGCTCGAAGTAATACTAAAATACAAAGTGTATCAGAATACTCTGAAAATGTAGGACGACAAGTTAGTATGTTATCGACAGAAGTTGGACAAATATGCGGAAATATGAGTCATGTGAAAGAAAGATTAGAAAAGATGGAGAAACGATCTAACGCTGCAGGTAACGGTGTATCTAGTTATAATCAGCTAATTTTACCAGAGATCGTATTTAAGCCGGGCGATAAAGTGCATCCCGCTGATTTCATAAAAAAATATTCCAAAGCCCTACCGATGGAGTGGTCAGATGTAGATAAGATTCGGTATATTCAAAGTAAACTCAAAGACGAGGCTTTTTCGTGGAGCTGAGAAGTTTCGGAGAAATTTTCTGGATGTATTAAAAACTTTACTGAAAGAAACAGAGAGTTTGATCGGAGGGATGATAAACCGAGAGATAATCGGTATAATGGAAAGTCGAGTAATTCGTTGCAAAAAGGCCGTGACGAATATGGAAGAGGAAAAGAGAGAAATACGGCAATTTGAAAAGAATGCAGGAAACAGTGATTACCGGTATAATAACGCAACAGGCGAGCGGAACGATTATAGGCAACCGCACAAACAAGTAATGTATGTGAGAAAAGAAGAGAAAGCACAAAGTAATGATAAATCAGTGGCGGAAAACTACAGTCGGCAACTGTGATGGTCCGCACGGGGGCGGATGATGTAATAATTTCAGGACCATTCGGTATGTGGAGAGAGGAGATTACATGTGCAGATTCTATTAATTATGGCAAACAGAACAGCAAGGACAGGTATCTTGAATGTTGGAGATGCTTACATTTAATGGATAGTAAGGAGTGCAAGGCTGAGTATGTACATAAAGAAAACGAATGGGAGAGCCGAGGAATTTGGGAGTTGGCACAAATCGATGTACGGGATAAAATCAATCATGAAGAAGATGTTGAAGAAGAAATGAGTGGAGCAGAAGATCGAAACGAGTCGTTAAAAGATACATTCGAGGAAGAAGAATTAGTAGATAATGATAGCGAGCTACCTTTAAGTATTAACGAAAGTGAAGAAAGTGAAAATGTTCCTAGCAGTTAAGGGGAAGAGTACGAATGCAGAAGTAGCGAGGCTGAATATGAAGAAAATGACGAAAGTGGAATAAGAATGTTTTTCATAAGGAGTTATAACGAAGAAGAGGATGAAAATATATCCCATATAGGAACCGAAGAAAAGGCTAATGTACCAGGTAGCTATAAAAGAACTAATGTACTTTTCCGGCACGGTAATACAGACGCCGCTACACATGTTTCTTCCGACGGGAAAGATGAAAGAGGAGCGATGGAAGTATTGTTGCAGGACACAATCGATGACGGCCGACACCAAATTACTTCGAATTATTTGAGAAAAGAGTACCCACCTGATATAAGTACAAGAGAAGTAGTTGAATGGTCGCATCATGGAGTGACAAAAGATTTATTACAAGAAGATACCTGTAGAGAAGTGGAAAGTGAAATAAGACAACCATTAATAGACATAAAAATATTCGGAATAGATTGCCAAGCGCTTGTAGATACAGGAAGTGATTTGGCAGCAATATCCAATTCATTCTATCAATATATAAAAAAAGAGACGAGAAATAGATGAAATGCCGGTAAACTGTGTGCAGATTATAGGTGCAACCGGGAAGTTAAGTAAACGGTTGAAGAAGCAAATTTGGCTGGAGTTGAAATTGAATAAGCTACGGATAGGACACCGATGTATAGTTATACCTGGATTAAATATAAACTGTATATTAGGGATAGACTGGTTACAATAATACCGGGTTGTTATCGATTGCGGGGAAGGAGAACTAAAGCTGACTAAAGAGGGAACGAGTCATGTAATTAAATTCGGAAAAGAGAGAGTGAACGCTACTGGATTATTAGGTAGTTTAAAAGTACAGATAATGCAACAAGTTTATGAAGAAAAAGATGGATTTATTGACAGTGAAGGTTTTGAAGAGAATAACGAAGTGTCAGTTGAAAAAACAATAACGAATAAAATAAGCTAGTTGCACAACATTGCTTGGAAGCAGAAGGAATGTAAGAGAAGAATATTGGAGCGTAACGCCGATAGAATTTCGAATGTACTCTGAAAATAAAGCCTCTTGTTCCGTTTTTTGTCAAGCCTTATCCGGTACCCCTGGCCAAGAAGAGGGCTGTGGAGCAAGAAATTAATAAACGTATTCGATCAAAGGTGCTGACAGAAAGTATCAGGCACATCATCATCAGTAGGTTTACAAATTTACATAACTTACATTATCACAGGTTACTATAAGATTTTAAACTGTGTGCCATATTGGGGTAAGATACGTTAGCGTAGCCCAAGCTAGATAAGTCCACCCCATCTTAGCAGTAACTAAGGTTACTGTAGGCTAGCATATTGAGTAAGGCTAAGTTAAATCTCGATTGGAGTGTTAGAGTTATATGCGCCATTCACTCAAAATCGCTTGTGAAGCGTTTACTTCACGTAATGAAGGCGGGATAAGTTAGCGTAAGCTCAGATTAACCCTTATTTTTCACAAACTGGGAACACGTGAGAAGCGATAACTTTATATAATGAGGGTGGAATGCATTAGAGTATAACTCCGGTTTCAGGTTAATCAACCATCACACCCTAGCAGAAAATTAGGTTATTGTAGGTACCATATGATAGGTAAACCCAGCTAGTTACGTGTTAGCTCAGGTTAACGCGCCTTGTCAGAATATGAGGGTAATAGGAATAGAATAAGGACCTGATCGCTAACTCATGAAATAGTCGATAGTAGTCAGACAGCGTATTTTTTATGATTCTTGACACTGGTGTGTACAAGTTGTATATACTATCAGAATTTATGCTTGACGCCTTTCCTAGCTTGTTCTTGAGAGGCGCAGTTCATGAAACCAATCACCGCCAATTTGCATCTGTAACCGCTGTTTCTGCAGGAAGTATGCATTCTTCCATTTTTCCCTAACTGTGCTCTGTGCTGCCTTGTGTTGGGATAAGAACTGTCCACATCCACATCACGTTGTTCACTATGTGCCCTTTGGGGGTTGTACACGAGATCCGTTTACACTTCGGAGCAGACTAGTACACTTGCACTGATGAAAAATTTAAAAAATTATCTAATATTTTCTACAACATAGTGGAGATTATCTCCGGCGAATTCCTGTGTTGCGACCGTAGGGATTTTTAAAGCAGTGTAAAGTGAGATAATTTTTTACGCGTTTGACAGTCTACTAGCTGAAGAGTGAAGATCAAATGACCCGTCCACAAAAACGAAATTGTTTAAGGGCTTCTCTGCCCATCCCGAAACACATTACTGTAGGCTTGTTAGCCACGACATAGATGGAGCGCGTGGCAAATCCCACGTTTATTGGTGTTTTTGTTAGTAGGATGATTTATATATATATATATATTCGTAGCCATTTGAGGCAACTTTTTCTTGTATTTTTGGCCTAGAGTCCTCGAAACGTTATTCACATTCAAAAGTAACAGAGTTTCGACTTTCCACGCGCTCTGTCTATGTCGTGGCTAACAAGTCTACGGTAATGCGTTTCGATAAGGGCAGAGTAGCCCTTAAATACTACCGTGCTTTGTTCTTCACTCTTCAGCAAAACGCGTAAAAATTCTCTCACTTTACACTGATTTCAAAATCCCAACGGTCGTAATGCAGGGGTTTAAGGAGGAATACACCGAAGATAATGTCCACTAACTTGTAGATGATGACCGAGCCTGGTGGGTGAGCAGTAACGTTCGGATCTATAGTTGGCGAGGATATGCAGCACAGTTTTACAGTCAGGTTTTCTTTCCGTTTTCCAAAAATCACATGAGGCGAGTGCTGGAGTTTTTGTCGTGCTTTCAGAGTTATTGTTTTAAATGCTGACCTAAAGATCGTGCATGATGGGCTAGTTTTTAACGTTCGGGACTGTCATGTGGGAGGTTCGATTCCCAGTCCGGATGTTTATTATTATCTGTTGTAGTAGTACTTTAGACACAAATAGCCGTTTTTCGCCTAGATTCACTGCGATAACTTTGACAACGAAAAACGCGTTTAGTGGTGTTTTTGTCGGTAGGAAGGGATGATTTTTTATTCATAGCCATTTGAGACAATTTTTCTTTGTTTATTTGGCCGGGAGTCCTCAAATAGCTATTCACATTAGAAGGTAACAGAGTTTCGATTTGCCACGCGCTCCGTCTATGTCGTGGCTAACAAGCCTACAGTAATGTGTTTCGGGACGGGTCATTTGATCTTCACTCTTCAGCTAGCAGACCGTCAAACGCGTAAAAAATATCTCTCTTTACACTGCTTTAAAAATCCCTACGGTCGCAACACAGGAATTCGCCGGAGATAACCGCCACTATGTTTGTAAGTGACCGACCTGGCTATGTTTGCCTGCTAATGGGTGAGGGGTGGACGCTGGAATGCGGGGTGGAGGGGAGACGCTCTTGTCCAGGCAAAACGCACTGAGCTGTGGAAGGAAACGGCTTATGTATTTGTGTACAGTCCATGATGGTAAATAATAGTATTGTCGTACTGAGAAGTTGTGAATCTCTAGTACTACTACAACAGATAATAATAAACATCCGGACTGGGAATCCCCACATGACAGTCCCGAACGTTAAAACTAGCCCATCATGCCACATCTTTAGGTCAGCATTTAAAACAATAACTCTGAAAGCACGACGAAAAACTCCAGCACTCGCCTCATGTGATTTATGGAAAACGGAAAGAAAACCTAACTGTAAAACTGTGCTGCATATCCTCACCAACTATAGATCTGAACGTTACTGCTCACCCACCAGGCTCGGTCATCATCTACAAGTTAGTGGACATTATCTTCGGTGTATTCCTCCTTAAACCCCTGCATTAAGACCGTAGGGATTTTGAAATCAGTGTAAAGTGAGAGAATTTTTACGCGTTTTGCTGAAGAGTGAAGAACAAAGCACGGTAGTATTTAAGGGCTTCTCTGCCCTTATCGAAACGCATTATGGTAGACTTGTTAGCCACGACATAGACAGAGCGCGTGGAAAGTCGAAACTCTGTTACTCTTGAATGTGAATAACGTTTCGAGGACTCTAGGCCAAAAATACAAGAAAAAGTTGCCTCAAATGGCTACGAATATATATATATATATATAAATCATCCCCTCCTACTAACAAAAACACCAATAAACGTGTTTTTCGTTATCGCAGCTACTAAAGGCGATAAACGACTATTTGTTCCTATAGTAGTACTACAACAGATTGTAATGAACAGCCAGGTCGGGAATCGAACCATCCACCTCCACATGACAGTCCCCATGGTTAAAAACCCTCCTACCGGAAATAATAGCTAGATCGGAATATAAAATATATACTCTGAAAGGAGTACAGCACTAGAACGATCCCAGCATTCACCTCGAGTGATTTTTGGGAAACGAAAGAAAATCTGACTGTAAAACCGTGCTGCATATCCTCGAGAACCATACATCCGAACATTACTGCTCACCCACCAGGCTCGGTATTCTATGATCCACTTAGCTTTCGACATCCGAACTTCTAATTTACTGTTAAACAAATAGCGCTTCCTGTTAGTTGTTGCACCAAATTCTCGAATTTAGTTTCATTCATAATTCACTAAAATCGAAATACCTTAATTTTAATGCCCTTAGTTTTTTTTATAGTCTTAGCACATTGAGTCAGCTATTGATAATCCACACTAACTTCTATTTTCTAACCAGCCACTCACTCTTAGCGCGCAAAAGTAAAAGCGACTGTACGTGAATTATTTGAACCATTGCTGTTAGTTTAACTTTCATCTAACATTTCGATACACAGTTCGTATGCGCATGTCCCAGATGCAACTTTTCCTCAAAATAGTAACATAACTTCGTAAATGGTAAACGCAGGCAATTATGAGTTACAATCAAATGATTTAGAACGTCTCTTTGTTGTGCTTACGCTTTTCACCATATCTACATGACTAGTAACACCCACCTCAGTTTCCTGGATTCGTGTCATTACATTTTCATCTTGACTCCTGCTAGCAACCATAGCGAACAATTGGTAATGATGAACAAGTCAGAAAGGTGTATTTGAACCGCATACATCCTTCTAGTAGTAAATCGGTAGTAATTTCAGCTCCACTAGGAGTCCCGGCTTCTGACTTCTGACGCACACGAAAAGTTCCTGCTATTGAGCAAACTTTATGAAATAATATTTCTTGTACAATGATTGCTAGTAGGAGATGAAACTATTTCGAACCGTCTGTCACCAATATTCTGCGTAGGTTTCTGCGAGGCGTTGAAAGCACAAAGAACCAATTGAATGCCGCACATCAGCATTTAGTCTCTGCGATAGAAAATATTAACGGTAATTCTAAAGTAAAGGAAAACGTACTGGGCTTAAGATTTTTTCTTTTTACTTATGGTTTTACGCCTCGTCGAAGTCGAGGTCATTAGAGGCAGGAGACAAGGAACTGGAAGGTATTCGGCCATCACCTTTTTGAAGAAAGCTTCCGCTTGGAATGATTTAGGTAAACCATTAAAAACCCAAATCTGGATGCCTGGAAGGGGATTCGAACCCGCGTCCTCCCGAATGCGAGGCTAGAGAGTTAACCGCTCACCCACCACGCTCGGTCCGAGCCGTAAGAATATGCACAAAACTTTGTCCAAAACACTCGCCGTCACAAACGTCTTTCGCCGAACTTCGCAGTTAGTAGGTCTTGGTCACTAGGAAACACGTCTGCATCCGTCCTGGGAACATTTCTTAGTACAGGATGATCCTAGTGGAATTGGTATATTCCACCAAAATCATTTATTACAATGCAGCAGCGGCAGTAAATTTTCGAATCAAGCTCTACGTACAACCGTCAACGACGCTGCGTGAACGCTACTGCGTTGTTTGCGGAGTTTAATTTTCTAAACAGCCACTCACTCTTAGCGCGCACAATTAAAAGTGAAGTACTTTAAGTTTCTGGTTGAAACCTTACCGAAGGAGATATATTGGAGATAGGGTGGCTAGTTCCTTCCTACCTTATCTTACTTTAGGGCACCTGCAGTTTAACGTAGAAAAATGAACCATGAATACTTCACAGCAAGCTATGTCTGGTTACATGCCTATGAGTATCCACCACCGATACGGAAATTCGAACCGGGGACCTTTCAGTCTCCAGTCAGACGCTTTAACCTCTAAGTCGCTCTGGCGCTAAAAGATCCGTAATTATGTGAGACGCTTTTATAGTAACAGAAAGTAAATACCATAGGAGTTAAGAACTATCGAGGAATAAAATGGAGACAGTAAAATGAAATCCCCAATACGTACCTAGTCATAAAAATTCGTCAGAAACTTTCACCTAGCTATTTGATGACTGTTAGAAAAGTTTCACTATCCTTAAATATATTTTGTACCCTAGAACTACGAGAGATGAAAGTGAATTTCATTAACTAATTGAAAATACATGCAGTGTAGTCCAGGTTGGCGTTGTTATCATTATTTTTAATCTCATTCATCTTTAAATAACTAAACTCACGAAAAATAATTTGATGAAACTTTGTAAAGGACACATATTTTGTAATGCTGTATGTGCCATTGAAAATGTATTTTTAACTGCCCAACGTGGGTGAAATAAAAAACAAATCAAATTAAATACAATGTGTTTTTTGTTTATACAAACAGCTAAATTTATAATTATTAAACTTCAATTCATGAATGTCCTAATTCTTATTAACATCATACAAAGGGAGTGAGACGACTAGCCAGGCGTAAATACGTGATCGTCTTACCCCAGCATGTTTCCAGGTAGCGAGAACCGGTTTTTGCTCGCCCGCCCGCTCTACAAACCGGTTTCTTGCGCGGCGTATCGATTACAAACCGGTTGCCGGCGAGGGGTTTCGAATTCAAGGCCAGAGGCAAGGTATCAGGTTACAACAGGTTTGTACCTGCAAAGGGTATCAGGTTACAGTGGAACACCTGCATAGAGTATCTGGTTTCAAGGCCAACGGCAGGGTTTCAGGTTACACTGGAACACCTGCATAGAGTATCGGGTTTCAAGATCAGAGGCAGGGTATCAGGTTACAAGGAGGGGATGGAGGGGTTATCAGGTTACAAAGAGGGGAAACTGAGGTTTCAAGGTCAGCGTTAGGGTGTTAGGTTACAAGGAGGGCAGGGAAGGAGGTATCAGGTTACACTGGAACACACCTGCAGGTTTCAAGGTCAGCGGTAGGGTATTAGTTACAATGAGGGGGAACTGAGGTTAGTGGAGAGGGGAGGGGGGGTTTCAATGTCGCTGGAAGGGTATGAGGTTACAAGGAGGGTAGGGGGCGGGGCTATCAGTTACAAGGAGGGGAGGGGGCGGGGCTATTTATTACACTTTTTTGGTCCGGGGGATGGGCGCGCACTCTTGTCCATAAGAGCCCATGTAGCCCCGACACAGTAGTCCCTATTACTGACGATCATTAGAATCTGGAAAAGACGGGGAAGTAAAAGGAAGCTATTCAGTTATGAACCCTTTGGACTATTCCTCCTTGCATTCGCCTGAAGTTATATCTGGGAAACCACAAAAAATTGGAGTGGTTTGTAAATGCTGCGTAGGTAAAAGAGCCTTCATCAGAAAGAAAATGCTTTTATTTCATTGACGTGGGTGGGAAAGCTATATGTGGGAAGCATAAATTTTATTAAAGTATGTATTTGACTACAGCGTTGTAAAAAAGAAGGAAACTTGAAGAATCTGGAATGATGTGCTGTAGAAGGATTCTGATAATGAAGTGGACTGATTAAGTATGAAATTTAGATGTTTTGGAAATGGTGATTGAGGAAAGAAATAACGGAAACGTCTTGCAGGAAACAGGGACACGATAGTAGTTCACATATTAGAACCTATGTTAATGATTAATTTGTTAGTGGAGTGGAAAGCAAAAATTGTGCACGAAGACAGATATTAAATGAATAAAGCAAATCATTGGGGTTTTTGTTTTACTGTGTATGTTGAGATAAGGAGCAAAAGAATTACGGATTGTATCTATCAAGTCAAAGTACAGAACTAAAATCACAGTTACAAGTAACAAGCGTTTTGTGATTTAAGTTTTAATACATTTTCTGATACAGAAAAAAATTAAGACATGAACGAGTTACTTTCCATATAAAAAAGAGTACGTTACCTCTAGTTTGTTACACATGGACGTGAAAGTGTTATCGTTGGTGGGGTGTTGAGAGTTCAGCCTTGGGCCTGTTTCGAGTTAGTCTTCTTGCTATGCATGAGCCCTGATGGTAATGAGTCAATCAGCTATCGAGTGGCCATCTCGTGTCGGGGCGATGTTGTACCACCAGTCATTACAAGAATAGCGTAGTCTATATAATCTGCTCTAATGTTTTCAAGTTAAATGGCCTAAGGACGCCATTGGAAAATTACTGTCTTCGTTGAAGTATTTGATTCAAATCGTTGAACTCCCTCATGAAGAAATAAACATTAAACTTTTATTTCATGTTGTAAAGATGATATAACAAAATAGGCCTACTCTAAGAAAATACTCGACAAAGACATAAGCTTTACATAGGATTATTGAGAAGCTGTATAACATTAAAATACATGAGAATTATAGTAACATTTTTATATATATGTGATCACTACTATGCACCTGTTCATATTCCATGCTAATATAATTAGATGATATATTTGGGAAAGCTACGTATAAATAGTGTCTTCCCGCAGGGAATATAATCGTGGGTAATTAATTGGTGAGCGATATCTCTCCTCACTCCCGCCGACCACAGGCACCCGAAATTCGGCAGCAGCGATTCGGCCAGTAATAGCGCAAAAAAAAAAAAAAAAAAAAAAAAACAGAAATCCACTCACCTTATGATTGTAGCGTCGATTTGCATGTTCAGGCAATAACGTGACACCGGCTGTTATTTCCAGCAAGATGTAACTAGGATGCACTGGATCTGAGCTGTAGAATACTCTTTCCTCTGAAACTTGGCATAACTCGCCGACAGTTAAATAAGTAGCTTAATTCGCTACTATGTTTATGCACGCAAACTTAAACGTGGCGGACGTGAGCGTAACAACAACAGTAACTCATAAAAAGAAAAGTTACACATATATAATTTCCTTGTGGAACAAGGCACGCAAATATTGCATAGGCCAGTGGATATCTGAATTACGCCAGGCTCACCTTTAATCCGCCGCGAACATAGATGCCCGCGGCCGACGGAAAGAAAAATAAGAAATCCCTCAACCAATAATGTTCCTACCCACTCTAATACTACTCATCGAATTAAGAAATTGTATCACTGTTGGATTTAACATTAACAGGGATGTCTTAAGATTGTAGCCGGTGATGCAAACGCATTCTCTGCTGTAACAGGCTACAATGGTTTCAAAATAAGGTTTGTAAGGAAAGTAGGGAATTACTATACTCAGCGTAATTGCATTAACGTATAACTTACTAATGCACCACTTGTGGTAACCTCCGGCAGGAGAATCGCTGTGGAGTATCACTACTAGGGGAGAATGTGTGTGGGTAGTACGTAACTAACTGATACGACAGTAAGAGAAAATAACTCAATGGATGGTTACAGTATTTGCTAAAACTGATTACGAACAACTATGGCTTCCTGGAATTCATACACCCATTCTGTGCAATGTATTTATATTTATTTAATTCCATTTATATTGATACGGTGTAGAAACTTTTGCCTCCGAAGAAGAAGACCATAGTGATCTAGATCAGCGTTTCCCAATTAGTGGTACGCGTATCCCCAGGGGTACATGAGATTGCTTCAAGGGGTACGCCCAGTAATCTCTTGGCTAAGATAATCACTCCGATAGTTAAAAAAAGAATTAGGAAAACAGTACTCGCCAAAAATATATATTAATACAAACTGTGTGTGTGAATTATATTTCTGTAATGCTGTTGTGCGAAGCATTCGACTGGGATTACCGCAATTATTTATTATTTCAACTATAATTGGGATACGCGATAGTGAGCTCTTTCTTGAAGTGGTACTCGAGAAAAACTAATTGGGAACCACTGATCTAGATGCCTCAAGATGGTGGCGTACAGGAGGATATAATAGAAGGAATATTTCTATCGCAGAAGAAGGAATAAAAGAAAAAAATCCTCGTTTTTTGCTGTTATCAGCCTTTTGAATGGTTTGATGTGGCAACAGTTTTTTTTTAAAAAACATAACATTCCCTTAGAGTTTTCAAAATAACTCTTTGCTATTACGACTGAAAATTGTTTCGCGCTAAACTGTAGCTGAGTCTAAAACCCCATGACAGATCAAAAAATCTAAAAGAAGATTTGTGGAATAATTACTGTCTAAATCTGAGGCTTTGAACTTCTCGTGCATGGTATTATTCGCTGCTGTCCGACTATGGGAATGATGAATTAAAGATTGCTTGCCATTTAAGGAAGTGACTGGTGAAGGAGGAGGGTAATTAAGTCTGTTTTTATGTAATACTGTACTGTGGGAAAATTGGGGAGCGTTTCATAACTGAAACGGATACAAGACTGGGAATAAAGCTAATACATCTTCTATGGAGATATTCCTACCCTATTTAGCAATAATTATAACAGCTGAAATATATTTTTTTAAATCATTTTAACGACTCAGAGGAAGTGTGTAAGATCGAAACATGAACAGTAATTTTTTTTTTTACAGTTCATTAAATGAAAATTAGTTGTTGAAACTGAAATTGCGTGACAAGTCAAAAACGATAAAATATTTTGATGTAGATATTACAAGCACGCGAGATTTTACGAGTATGAACAAACGGTGTCTAATTAGGGAAACAAAGATTAGAATATTCAACTCGTTTATAAGACTAACAACGATGTAATACAACTAAAAATAAAAGAAAAAAAAACAATAGTCATTAAGTGTAGCAAAGTACTATGTTATAAGATTGATAGTAATGAGGTAGATAATGTATTTTAAAGGTCAGTAAAGTATTGGCTAAATGAAAAAATACAAGAAAATATTTCGCTTAACTCAACGGTGAATGAAGCAGCTTGGTGAAAGGAGTTGAAAGAATTCTTGGTGCTGGTATTAAGCGTTTGCTATATCCGATACGCAGGCGTGGCCACGTACAGTCGGGGACAGAATTCGCGAGACCCTTCGCCTTTCGATTATGCTTCGTTCTAGACACGAATACCGCATGGGACAGCATAACTGGTAGGTGGTACACTAAATTCATGATAAAATAGACCTCTCTTACTCAGCACTTTACTCAAGACTAAAAAACTGAGCCCGCGCGGCAAGATACTCGCAGACGCTCAGAGGCAAAGTTCGGAGTTCTACAGTAAAAATAATCACGAATATCACCATTTTAGTCATAATAATTATTGAAATAACCAACTCGATTGATCATAGAGAGATGATAACACTTTTTTCGTAATTTTGATAACCATTGTGTATTTTTTTCCCCTCGAAGAAACAGTTAACAATTCGTTAGCAAATGCAATTATATGGCGAATACCGAAAAAATCGCAAAATTACTCACGGAAAACCAATAAGAGAGTTTGAATGGACTTAGTTACACTTTCTAGATCTGCAGCGTTATAGAACTGTGTGTGACAAATACACACAAAGGTTAAGGGTTAGTAGAAAGAGCATTTACGAAAGAACTCTAATGGTAAACTATGTCACGAAATATAAATTAACTATTTCTAGATGATTAAATGATGCGGAATATTAACACTGAATTTTGTTTTCATCATACCATATTTAGAAGGTAAGCTAAATTTGAAAGCAGTGGCAACAGTTTTAGTAGTCATAATAATAATTAAGAACAACAAATAAATCCGCCTGCAATGTGAATTAGCGGATCCACATTTTAAATCTGGAAGATGGAAGTAGGAAAACTTTCATATCTCTCTTTGTTTCTAACTTACACTGATGATTCTATAAAATTTTCAGTCAAGCTTTACTTCCTGCCTTCCAAGCTCGATGGTTTATAGGTAACACTGTTGCCTGGCATTCGGGAGGACGCGAATTCAAATCCCGTTGGGCATCCAATTTCAGTATTCCATGATTTTCGTAAATCTCTCCAGCTGAACTCCAGAAAAGATCCTAAATTCTTACCCGATCCTAGTTTCCAACACCATCAGCATTCATATCACAATGGCGTCGAAGATATGAAGAAGACGAAAAAAAAAGAACGTGGTGGTATCACTCTAATCCGGCTTTCGGGAGGACTTGGGTTCGAAACCGCATCTACCTATCCAGGTCAGCGTTTTAGATGGTTTCCCCAAATCACTCCAGGCGAATGCCGGGATTGTTGCTTCAAAAGGCCATGGCCGAATTCCTCTCCATTACTTGGCCCCAGACCTCAATTAGATGTGAAGCTAGAAGCTAAAAATAATTTCTCAAATAAAAATAATTACATCTCTGTGGTGTGTTTTGGAGCTTTTCCTTGTTGGATTTATCTTATTCAACGGCCGAGAATGGTAGCGAAGGGACTAGAGTGCTATTTCCATATGTGGAGAGTCTCTAGTTCGGTGGTGTTTTAGGGCTGGTCGACGTCGAAATCATTATAGGGGAAAAAGGACTGGGGGCATATTTCTGGAAGGAATTCAGCCATGGCCATACCAGAGAATCATCCCAGCACTCTCGGAGTGATTTCGATTCAATCATGCAATAATCTAAATACGGATTTCAACCCCTGTTCTTCCGAATGCGATGGCTTGAGCGTTACCGGGACTCTCGGTCACTGGTGCGATTATGGCCAGGGGCATGGGTGTTAAAGTAGGTGTTGTTGTATGTCTTGTGTCGTCTTTCAATTGTATGAGCAAAAAGCATTTGGAAATACATCAGTACACAGGATAAACACACCAAAACGGCTTAGCTGGATGAATGGCTATCGGGAGGAATGCTATTAAAATATTTAAAGACAATTTTTTTGAACCAAAAGGCAATTGGCTGCCTTCAAAAATATCTCACAGGTCCACCTCATCTCACAGAAAATATTCTTTGTTTCGTGCCAACTAGTAACATAGCTAAGTTCTCAAAACATATTAGGATAAAAAAATTGGAAAAAGGAGTACTGTACTGAAGCTCTTTAGTGCACACGGGAGGGGTATTTAATTTCAGTTGAGTGTATAGGATTTAATCTCTTTAACATTATGTGTGGTTATTTCGTAAGGAGAAAATCTTCCTGCTGGCTCAGTTCAGACGCAAGGAGGAAGTAACCGTCCTGACAAACGTTTCGAGGAAGTGTTTATTTACCAGTGGCTCTGAGGAAGTGAAGAACACTTGTTCAGTAGAATTTGCTCTTATACGGTTTGTGATCATGATCATCCGTACTCGAAATGTGCACATTTTCGAATCACGAGCACCTACAAATACAGTGACAGCCATTTGCCGAAAGTTACAGAAACCACCTCATATAACATATTATTAAAGTTACTTGATCATAGTTAGAAGACCGATGAAAATGTTGAAAAAACATTGAAATAATATGTATTAGTCATTGCTTCTCGAGGATTTTGACTTCAGCATACCCTCATTGAATGTTCTACTTGCACTATTTGATTACGAAATGAATTGATCAATATTCCGTAATAATGGAGCTATTAAAAAAAAACCTGGAAGTGCACGTTATTGAAAATTGACCTGCCTCCATCTGCTGATCTAAATATTTTATGACCTTCGGTGCCTTTGAACATTTAACCAGCTGACTATTGTGTCAGCCTTTGTTGAGGTAAGGTGGCATTGTATTGTGAAATCAACATAAGGCGAACGCTACACTCATTCAAAAGCAGCCATATGCGAGGAAGAACTCGAATCCGTGGCCTTTATTATTATTATTACTCCGCGATTCACTAAAAGTGTGTGGCGGAGGGTGCATTGCACCTATCCGAAAGGGCAATGGTTTGGAAGGGATATGGCAGAAGGCCTTTACAATGCGATGTCAGTGTTCTAGCCCCTACATTGTTAGCGCCAGCTTAAGTATCTTGGTCGGGACTCTAGCGAAGGATTTTGTGAATGTGTCTGCTGTCGTGGTTTGCTAACACGGAAGACAATTCCGTAGGCCCACACAACAAGGAAATTATCAGACATTTCAGGCATGCGATTTTCCTCTTCCTCGTTCAACTAACTTGCTTATGTTGCTACCTGAGGACGTTGTCTCACACAGTTAACAGACGAAAGAATTATACAGGAGTAGAACCGTATACCCTCGAGGAACCAGGGCTTTCTGAACTTTTTTAAATTTGTTTCCAGCTTGACTTCTCGACTTCGAGGTCATGGGAGACGGGAATATGGGCTTTTTGATGGAACTATCCCGACGTTCGCTTGCAGTGATATGGGAAAACCGTAGAAAATCTAAATCTGGATGGCCAGAAGGGGATTTGAAACCGCATCCTCTCGAATGCGAGGCCAGAACATTATCGCTCGTCAACTACGCTCAGTTTTTTTAATTGACCGTAACATATAGATATATAGGAACAATAATTACAAACTGACTCGGCCATGAATCTTTTTGTAATATACATATTTTTTTGCAGCCTAGTCGTAGACGCACAAATATTTGATCAAGTAAAGATGTCATATCTTAATCACATCGTTTCTCATGAACCCGGAAACAACCATAATACACCCACTTTTATAACCACATATGTAACCTTTCAATTAGTTTTTCGAAGATAACATCATTTTTCTTTTACAAATTCAGCTTATTCCAGTTTGACTAGCAATCATCCATTTCCTTCAGAATACAGGCATAATAATTTAAAAAGCTCGACTGCATATGAAATTAGCCAACGTCATTAACTGTAAGACTGACAGCGGTCTTTTTCCAAGACCATTCTTGCTTGCAGAAAATGCCATGGTGTCTCGCAAAGTGAGAAGAATTATTGAGCCGGTTCAAATTCCAGTCGGCTATAAGATTTCGTTTTTCCATGTTTTCTCAAAACGTTTGCAGATGATTCCACTGGTAGGCATTGATCAACATGTCTTGTAATCTTTGTTCACAGTTCTTTCCAATATTTATTTACCTCTACAGTAACGAGGCATTTAGACCTATATATATTAAAAATGGTTAATGTATAAAAAAGAAGAACTGATGTGCAGTTTGCAGAGGTGAAAATTAAATTCCAAAATACTGTAAAATATTAATTTGAGATATACAGAAATTATTATTATTGTTATTATTATTATTTGTATTGACAGGTATTTGACGAATAAATGAAAAGCATGTTTTTCAATCGTCGTTCATAAAACAAGAGATCAGTATGTTATTATCACAGCGAAATGTGAAAACTTATTTAGGACATTTTTAAAAATATTATTGTTTAATAGGCGGGATTAGGGGTAATAAACGATTCTTGTTTAATTTTTCTGCAGCACGTCACAGTGCCTAGTATTTAAAAGTTATTCACACATCGAAACGGGATAGTTACTTGCAGTTATCAATTTGTAAAAGAATCTTATCCAGCAGTATTCTTGTTAAACTTTTACAATTATAAAATGTTATTTTGTTACTCCTTTGTCTATCCTCTAATGAAGGAAAATGTTGTTTGATCTGGATGGCAGATAATTCCGAAGTCACAGTAGAAGGAAATACGGATAGTTTCCTTCCTGAAGACTTCCTCATCGAATGTGCGACTAATATTCAAACATCAGTATCCATCGCTACACCAGCCACATCGAGTAATTTAAGTGATTTGAGAGGGCGGCAATTATCAAACGGTTTTCTTACTAGAATCATGAATATAAACAAATAAACAGTTCTATGCTGTTTATTTGGGTTTCCAAAGGAAATAAATGTCATTGAACAGTCCCACACAAACACACCACGCAAAACAACATCTGGCGAGAAATAGGCCTGGCAGCAGCTTTCTTTTTTTTTCGTTCGCTGATAGCTACGGTCGTGTGCACTTCCTGCAGCGCTCTACCTTACCAGCTCGCCTGTGCTAGCAAGTGTTTACTTCCGTGCATCGCTACAGTTAAAGTCGTTTCTATACTTCGGAGTGTTAGTCAAAACCGCATATCAAATCTTTATCTTTCAAGTTCTCATCACTCATGGTTCTCGAGGAGCCGGACACAGGGCAACTAGTTCGCTCTGCACTGAATCTTGTTCACAACGTCAACGAAACACAAGAGCTACCTTCACAATAACCTACGCTCCAATCAACCATTTCTCCAGCGGCAGCTACTGCATCCTGGGCACAGTTCACCATGCCAACTACATCAGACATCCCGATGGAAACCACCAGTCCTCCTTCAACTTCATTTTCCAATGGTAGACGCCAAACGAACAGCTGCTCCCTTAGACTCCGATCCCAAGTAATCTGGAATTCCGACAACCCCGCAAAAAGCATATTGTTCCTGCCTTCCTCTGTTAATCGTAAATACCAAGTTAACCTTACGGCTGTGCATAACAAATTCTCAGTGTTAGACTCCGTTGAAGATCAACGTGAGCCCACTGATGCCGCATGTAACGCAGCAGTCAAAATAGTGATCCCCCAATTTTTCTGCATGATGTTAACAATTATCAGCAAATTCTGAAAGATCTGTCCACCTTAACGAAGGATGATTTCACGACCCAGAAACGTGGGTCGATGATCAAAATTAATACTAGTTCTACCACTGACTACCGCGCTGTCACAAAATTCCTAGACGAAGCCCAGCTCCCCTACCACACCTTCAAAGATCCTCAAAACACGAAGCTAGAGGTAATCCTTCGCAACGTCCCATTTTCATTAACTGATGCTGAAATACTAGAAGAGCTTCAAGCTCGACAGTTACCAGCTACAAAAGTGACAAGACTCCTTTATAAATGTCAATGCCCCTGTGCGTCGTTCAATTAGATGACAACCAGCAAGCAAAAGAAATTTTCCAATTAACTAGTCTCTTCCATGCTCTCATCTCTGTAGAATACCGTAGAAAATCTCCCACAATCCCACAATGTACTAAATGTCAACGTTTCGGACATACAAAAAATTTCTGTCATCTTCCTCCCAGTTGCGTAAAATGTCCGGAAAACCACCACTATTCAGAATGCCCAAAGTCTAAACAAACCGACCCACAATGTGTCAACTGTGGCGGTAAGCACTCTGCTAATTACCGAGGCTGTGCCTATTACCTCACCATTAAAAGAAGCAAACAATCTACCCTGCCACCCTTGAACAACCCATCTTCCACTGCCCCTTCGCCTTCACAAACATCTCAGGCACCGCTCCTTGACGAACGAAATTTTCCTGCAATGCCAGGCAGCTCCCGCAAGCAGCACTCTGTACCACAATGGCCTCCCAAACATCCCTATCACCGCAAAGAATCCACAAATCCCACAAGCACTTCCTCTTCTGCAACATTGGAAGGACTGTTAACCTCTATCTTGCACTCCTTCCTTCACATTATTCAGCCATTTTCCTCGCTTTAAATCATTATTATTTAACTTCGTCACGGAGCTACTGCGTAATGACTAATAATGTGCCTCCAGCGTTTTCTTCTCTCAAATTCTTAAACTGGAATGCCAACGGAATTAAATCTAAGCGACAAGGTCTTCTTGAGTTTCTGTCCAGACACAATATAGACATTGCCTGTATTTCCGAAACACATCTACTATCACAAGAGCGCTTCACCATGCCAGGATATTCTATCTATAGGGAAGATCGCATTGCTGCTACCGCCTCCGGCGGAGATGCGCTATTTATCAAAAGGAACATCTCCCACCATCCCATCTTTCTGGCAATATTGTCAAACTTAGAAGCTTGCGCAGTCAAGCTCTCTACGCGGAACGGACAATCCCTAACCATCATAGCCGCGTACAAACCGCCATCGAAACGCCTCGAACAGCAAGACTTCAGTACATTATTCACAATGACGTCTCCCACTATACTAATGGGAGACCTGAATAGTAAACACGCCCTCTGGGGATGTAGAGTTACCACACCTAATGGTCGTCGCCTTCTACAGGCAGCAAATGACTGCGCATTCCATATCCTCAGCCCAGACCAGCCAACCTATTATTCCTATAACCCTCAAGTACTCCCAGACATTCTCGACCTAATACTAGTGAAACAAATTTCCCATCCTATTCATATGCAAGTGCTACCCGAACTCGATTCTGATCATTGCCCAGTAGTAGCCACTTTCGAAATAAATACCCCCACCTACTCACTTAGACCCTCACTTCTAATGGGGCGCGTTGACTGGGCTAAATTTCAACGTCATCTCGAAGAAGATCTTCACCCTAATACTCCTCTACGAAATACAACCGACGTTGACATGGCAATTTCACAGTTCACCGCAAGTATAATATCCTCTCTAAAGGCAGCTTCATCAACCCCTCCACGGCCAGCTAGACCAATTTCTTACCACAAAACCCTACCGTTAGAAATTGTGAACCTGCTGCAAGCCAAACATCGCATGAGAAGGCTATGGCAAAACCAACGACTACAGTGGCAACGTACTCGTCTGAATCAACTAAACCGCCAAGTCAAGCAAGCTCTGGATTCATACCGTTTCCATACTTATCAGCGCCATCTCTCAAGTATCTCTCCTCACGACGGCACTCTGTGGAAGGAGACTAAAAGAATCCTTCGCGAACCCCTCACTATACCCCCCCCCTCCGACAAGGAACTAGCTACTTAACCAGCCATGAAGAAAAATGTGAACTGCTTGCTGATCACTTCCAATCATCCTTCACTCCAAACACAGCGCACGACGAACAATCAGCAACTGAAATAGAAAATCTTCCTCACTTTTACCCCACCGCTCCCCTGCCAATATCATTGACCTCACCCCGAGAAATCTGTTTCTTTCTACACTCACTTGTTTCCAAAAAAGCCCCCGGCCACGACCAAATTCCCAACGTGGCCCTCAAACACTTACCTGATAAAGCTATAGCCTTCCTAGCATCCATATTCAACGCACTACTCCGCCTTGGTTATTTTCCATCCTCCTGGAAACACGCGGAAATAATTGTCTTCCCCAAACCCGGCAAACCTACCAACCAACCAGCCAGTTACCGACCAATAAGTTTACTTCCGGCGCTATCTAAAATATTCGAAAAAATCATCAAGAAACGCATATGCAAATTCCTCAGACAGGCTTCATTCATACCCATGTATCAGTTCGGATTCCAAACACAGCACTCTACCACCCATCAACTCCTCCGCATCACTGAAATCATAGCACGAGCTTTTGAAACTAAACAACACACGGCCGCCGCCTTCCTAGATTTTACCCAAGCTTTCGACAAAGTGTGGCACGCAGGACTGTTGTATAAACTGCGCAACATTGGACTTCCCGATTACCTGTATAGAACCCTCCACAGCTTCCTACTCCGACGCACCTTCTCAGTAAAAATTTATTCAGTCACATCCACTCCCCGTCCTGTCCTAGCTGGTGTTCCTCAAGGCTCTGTCCTCGGACCAATACTCTTCAATATTTACATCTCTGATTGCCCCGATCTGACCACTTCAGCCACAGCAATGTACGCCGACGACACAGCACTGTTCACCTCCCACGAAGATATTCAAACAGCTGTTCGCAACCTTCAAGCGGCCCTCACTGCCATAACTAATTGGTTGAACATGTGGCGCATCGCACTGAATCCAACTAAGTGCGAAACTATGATTTTCACTCTCCGACGCCCAGCTCAACCAACTGCGATCGTTATCAACGGCACACCTGTACCATGGAAACGTCCAGACGAGACCGTCAAATACCTGGGAGTTCATCTGGACCGACGACTCACCTGGAACGCCCACATAAACTCCAAACTCAACCTCGCATACTACCGGCTCACTAAATTATATCCTGTTATCAACCGGAAGTCTTCACTCAAAAGTAACACCACCATCCTACTATACACCACTCTAATGCGTCCTCTACTGACCTACGCCTGCCCAGTCTGGGGAGGTGCCGCTGCCAGCAAACTCAAGAGAATACAGTCGCTCCAAAACAAAATCTTGCGGATCTCCGTCGATGCTCCATGGTTCGTCCGCAACTCCCAGTTGCACCGCGAACTCGGACTGCCTACCATCACGCAGTTTATCCAAGAGCAAGCACGACGTTTTTATCAACACCTTTCCAGAGCGCCAGGAGCCGCATATTTCTCCCTGGGCACCAGATCCGACAGACCTACAAGAATCGCCAGGATCTTCTCTTCCAGATAGACGCTTAGACTACTTCTATTCAGACATCACCCAATAATGTTATTATAAAACCATCATGTTTAACGTTATTATGTTTAATGTTATTATATTTAATGTTATTGTGCTTAATGTTATTATGTTTAATGTTATTATGTTTAATGTTATTATATTTATATGTTATTATGTTTAATGTTATTATGTTTAATGTTATTATGACTAATGTTATTGAGGGACTCGATGAGTTAACCTCACTCAAAGTGCCGCGCCGTTAAATATATACTTATCCTTTTTTCAATTCATGACTGTATTCCACCCCAATCTGAAAAGCGCAGATACGCTGAACGATTGCAATAAAGAAATTAAAAAAAGCTTTCTTTTTTATAGAACACTAGCTGATACCCGTGACTTCATACGCGTGGTATAAGAATTTCTTTGCCAGAATTGAATATAGAAAGTTGTTGGTAACGAAGGATCGGTCCGAAAAAACACCGAGTCGGCATAATATGACAAGAAAGCCATCACTATATCATTCTACCGTCGAACCTGTCTCTTGAAGAGAATCAGTTTCCAACATATTTAAAAACAGAAAAACAAACGAAGAGACTGGGTGAGGGGGGGGGGGGGGGTGTTAACCACAGCAGCTTTATTTTAGCTTGGGTTTCCTTCTTTCTTCAGCATGAACACAGATTCTTGGGTTCTAATAACTTCAGCTGCTCGTGCTTCAAAATTATGAGACAACATGTGTTATTTATACAGCAAATTTTTCAATCAAATGTAGACAGTATTTTTCTCCTCGTTTCAAAAGATAAGTGTGCAAAGTTTCATGGAGATCGGATGAAAACTAGTGATTTTTATTAATAACAAACAAACTAACAGACAAACAAACAAACATACATTCATCTTTATATATATAGATTACAGTTTAAAGATACATTAAGGATTGTTGTTTTCAATAGAATATTCGTCTACGAGGCGTCGCGAATAATTCAGCGATGAGGTCAAATATTGTCATTTGTAAAGGTGGGGTATTGCGAGACAGTCATCTGTGACCAACTTACTTAAGAAAATTGTGAATCTGTTCCGTATAACACGATGTTACCATCTATAAGGCTCTGATTTACGTCGCCCATATCATGTCCCATCAGCACAAATATTTCGTCCACCTGACACGCCTATTTTAGATGTTTGCTCGAGTAGCCAAAGACGCAGGAAACTGATTATCCCATCAAAAACGTTGACATGAACTCAGTAGTTAGCGTTCTGGCCTCGCATTCGGAAGGACAGTGGTTCGAATCCCCGTCCGGGCATCCAGATTTGGGTTTTCCATGGTTTTCCCAAATCACTCCATGCGAATGCTGGGATGCTTCCTTCAAGAAGGCCATGGCCGAATTCCTTCCCGTTTCGTGTCCCCCAGTCCCATCCCGCCTCTAATGACCTGCCATCTCAATCCCGTATTTATCTACTTATCGTTTTCCACATCTACTTTGCATCCCCTCCCCCTCTCAAAGCTTTCTGGACGGACTATAAACATTATTCCAAAAAGGAAGATTTAACCGTCAGTAGACGGAACACGTTAGCTGCTAGATGTGGCTGGTGTAGCGATTGATACTAATGTTTGAATATTAGTCGCACATTCGATGAGGAAGTCTTCAGGAAGGAAACTATCCGTATTTCCTTCTACTGTGACTTCGGAATTATCTGCCATCCAGATCAAACAACATTTTCCTTCATTAGAGGCTAGACAAAGGAGTAACAAAATAAAATTTTATAATTGTAAAAGTTTAACAAGAATACTGCTGGATAAGATTCTTTTACAAATTGATAACTGCAAGTAACTATCCCGTTTCGATGTGTGAATAACTTTTAAATACTAGGCACTGTGACGTGCTGCAGAAAAATTAAACAAGAATCGTTTATTACCCCTAATCCCGCCTATTAAACAATAATATTTTTAAAAATGTCCTAAATAAGTTTTCACATTTCGCTGTGATAATAACATACTGATCTCTTGTTTTATGAACGACGATTGAAAAACATGCTTTTCATTTATTCGTCAAATACCTGTCAATACAAATAATAATAATAACAATAATAATAATTTCTGTATATCTCAAATTAATATTTTACAGTATTTTGGAATTTAATTTTCACCTCTGCAAACTGCACATCAGTTCTTCTTTTTTTATACATTAACCATTTTTAATATATATAGGTCTAAATGCCTCGTTACTGTAGAGGTAAATAAATATTGGAAAGAACTGTGAACAAAGATTACAAGACATGTTGATCAATGCCTACCAGTGGAATCATCTGCAAACGTTTTGAGAAAACATGGAAAAACGAAATCTTATAGCCGACTGGAATTTGAACCGGCTCAATAATTCTTCTCACTTTGCGAGACACCATGGCATTTTCTGCAAGCAAGAATGGTCTTGGAAAAAGACCGCTGTCAGTCTTACAGTTAATGACGTTGGCTAATTTCATATGCAGTCGAGCTTTTTAAATTATTATGCCTGTATTCTGAAGGAAATGGATGATTGCTAGTCAAACTGGAATAAGCTGAATTTGTAAAAGGAAAATGATGTTATCTTCGAAAAACTAATTGAAAGGTTACATATGTGGTTATAAAAGTGGGTGTATTATGGTTGTTTCCGGGTTCATGAGAAACGATGTGATTAAGATATGACATCTTTACTTGATCAAATATTTGTGCGTCTACGACTAGGCTGCAAAAAAATATGTATATTACAAAAAGATTCATGGCCGAGTCAGTTTGTAATTATTGTTCCTATATATCTATATGTTACGGTCAATTAAAAAAAACTGAGCGTAGTTGACGAGCGATAATGTTCTGGCCTCGCATTCGAGAGGATGCGGTTTCAAATCCCCTTCTGGCCATCCAGATTTAGATTTTCTACGGTTTTCCCATATCACTGCAAGCGAACGTCGGGATAGTTCCATCAAAAAGCCCATATTCCCGTCTCCCATGACCTCGAAGTCGAGAAGTCAAGCTGGAAACAAATTTAAAAAAGTTCAGAAAGCCCTGGTTCCTCGAGGGTATACGGTTCTACTCCTGTATAATTCTTTCGTCTGTTAACTGTGTGAGACAACGTCCTCAGGTAGCAACATAAGCAAGTTAGTTGAACGAGGAAGAGGAAAATCGCATGCCTGAAATGTCTGATAATTTCCTTGTTGTGTGGGCCTACGGAATTGTCTTCCGTGTTAGCAAACCACGACAGCAGACACATTCACAAAATCCTTCGCTAGAGTCCCGACCAAGATACTTAAGCTGGCGCTAACAATGTAGGGGCTAGAACACTGACATCGCATTGTAAAGGCCTTCTGCCATATCCCTTCCAAACCATTGCCCTTTCGGATAGGTGCAATGCACCCTCCGCCACACACTTTTAGTGAATCGCGGAGTAATAATAATAATAAAGGCCACGGATTCGAGTTCTTCCTCGCATATGGCTGCTTTTGAATGAGTGTAGCGTTCGCCTTATGTTGATTTCACAATACAATGCCACCTTACCTCAACAAAGGCTGACACAATAGTCAGCTGGTTAAATGTTCAAAGGCACCGAAGGTCATAAAATATTTAGATCAGCAGATGGAGGCAGGTCAATTTTCAATAACGTGCACTTCCAGGTTTTTTTTTAATAGCTCCATTATTACGGAATATTGATCAATTCATTTCGTAATCAAATAGTGCAAGTAGAACATTCAATGAGGGTATGCTGAAGTCAAAATCCTCGAGAGCAATGACTAATACATATTATTTCAATGTTTTTTCAACATTTTCATCGGTCTTCTAACTATGATCAAGTAACTTTAATAATATGTTATATGAGGTGGTTTCTGTAACTTTCGGCAAATGGCTGTCACTGTATTTGTAGGTGCTCGTGATTCGAAAATGTGCACATTTCGTGTACGGATGATCATGATCACAAACCGTATAAGAGCAAATTCTACTGAAAAAGTGTTCTTCACTTCCTCAGAGCCACTGGTGAATAAACATTTCCTCTAAACGTTTGTCAGGACGGTTACTTCCTCCTTGCGTCTGAACTGAGCCAGCAGGAAGATTTTCTCCTTACGAATAACCACACATAATGTTAAAGAGATTAAATCCTATACACTCAACTGAAATTAAATACCCCTCCCGTTTGCACTAAAGAGCTTCAGTACAGTACTCCATTTTCAAATTTTTTTATCCTAATATGTTTTGAGAACTTAGCTATGTTACTAGTTGGCACGAAACAAAGAATATTTTCTGTGAGATGAGGTGGACCTGTGAGATATTTTTGAAGGCAGCCAATTGCCTTTTGGTTCAAAAAAATTGTCTTTAAATATTTAATAGCATTCCTCCCGATAGCCATTCATCCAGCTAAGCCGTTTTGTGTGTTTATCCTGTGTACTGATGTATTTCCAAATGCTTTTTGCTCATACAATTGAAAGACGACACAAGACATACAACAACACCTACTTTAACACCCATGCCCCTGGCCATAATCGCACCAGTGACCGAGAGTCCCGGTAACGCTCAAGCCATCGCATTCGGAAGAACAGGGGTTGAAATCCGTATTTAGTTATTGCATGATTGATCGAAATCACTCCGAGAGTGCTGGGATGATTCTCTGGTATGGCCATGGCTGAATTCCTTCCAGAAATATGCCCCCAGTCCTTTTTCCCCTATAATGATTTCGACGTCGACCAGCCCTAAAACACCACCGAACTAGAGACTCTCCACATATGGAAATAGCACTCTAGTCCCTTCGCTACCATTCTCGGCCGTTGAATAAGATAAATCCAACAAGGAAAAGCTCCAAAACACACCACAGAGATGTAATTATTTTTATTTGAGAAATTATTTTTAGCTTCTAGCTTCACATCTAATTGAGGTCTGGGGCCAAGTAATGGAGAGGAATTCGGCCATGGCCTTTTGAAGCAACAATCCCGGCATTCGCCTGGAGTGATTTGGGGAAACCAACTAAAACGCTTACCTGGATAGGTAGATGCGGTTTCGAACCCAAGTCCTCCCGAAAGCCGGATTAGAGTGATACCACCACGTTCTTTTTTTTTCGTCTTCTTCATATCTTCGACGCCATTGTGATATGAATGCTGATGGTGTTGGAAACTAGGATCGGGTAAGAATTTAGGAGCTTTTCTGGAGTTCAGCTGGAGAGATTTACGAAAATCATGGAATACTGAAATTGGATGCCCAACGGGATTTGAATTCGCGTCCTCCCGAATGCCAGGCAACAGTGTTACCTATAAACCATCGGGCTTGGAAGGCAGGAAGTAAAGCTTGACAGAAAATTTTATAGAATCATCAGTATAAGTTAGAAACAAAGAGAGATTTGAAAGTTTTCCTACTTCCATCTTCCAGATTTAAAATGTGGATCCGCTAATTCACATTGCAGGCGGATTTATTTGTTGTTCTTAATTATTATTATGACTACTAAAACTGTTGCTACTGCTTTCAAATTTAGCTTACCTTCTAAATATGGTATGATGAAAACAAAATTCAGGTGTTAATATTCCGCATCATTTAATCATCTAGAAATAGTTAATTTATATTTCGTGACATAGTTTACCATTAGAGTTCTTTCGTAAATGCTCTTTCTAATTACTCTTAACCTTTGTGTGTATTTTTCACACACAGTTATATAACGCTGCAACGCTAGAAAGTGTAACTAATTCAATTCAAACTCTCTTATTGGTTTTCCGTTCGTAATTTAGTGATGCTTTTCGGTATTCGCCATATTATTGCGTTTGTTAGCGAATTGTTAACTGTTTATTCGAGAAAACAAAAATACGCAACGGTTATCTAAATTACGAAAAAGGTGTTATCATATCTCTACAATCAATCGATTTGGTTATTTCAATAATTATTATGACTAAAATGGTGATATTCGTGATTATTTTTACTGTAGAACTCCGAACTTTGCCTCTGAGCGTCTGCGCGTTTCTTGCTGCACGGGATCTTTTTTTTTATTGTAGGGTAAAGTGTTTGGTATGAGAGGTCTATTTTATCATGAATTTAGTGTACCACCTACCAGTTATGCTGTCCCATGCGGTATTCGTGTCTAGAACGAAGCATAATCGAAAGGCGAAGGGTCTCGCGAATTCTGTCCCCGACTGTACATGGAGGCTGTGATAGTGTGCCTGTTCATTGTAGTGTGATTTCTTAATAAGAGGGAGAACCCACATCGCGGCTCATTCAAGACAGTAGTCTTCCAGAAGAGAGCAAGGGAATCGCTAATTCAGTCCCTTTCGAAGAACGAATCATCACCAACAGTGTCGACCGATATACCGGAGTTATGCAGTCAGTTATGTCTTCCCCTTTACAGAACTTATTCAATGTAGTGTAATGAATTAAAAAGTACAGTGTTATTAGGCACCAAGTGTTCCCACGGTATGTGTGAACGTTGGCGGTGCGGCATGCCAAACGAACAGATACGTGACGGAACAAAGCGTCCAGAATTCCACGTCTGGTGGGTGAATAAAAACATTCTACCTGACTTTAGACATTTCAGTGAATTTATAGCCACCATAAATAACGAAGGCCCGTGTTCTCTTCGGGGCACGGTTCGGATAAGACCCGCCGAAAACTGGTGCTGGCGAGCGAAAATGTACCTTAGTGCAGCTTTCTTGCAAAGAGGCGCTTTCTGAGAGTGGTGGGAGACGATCCAGCCAATAGAGAAGCTACCAACAACTTATTAAAGTGTTAATTTTTTGTTTGTTCTGGGAGCCAATGAGATGCTGGTACTTTGTCGTGGAGTGCTGTTCTCCAAGGGCAGGACGACACATCGCAATGCGAAGCGTACAGTCTTGTTCGGAGTAGAAGAACGGAGAAGGAGACACTCTGGTTCATATCCTCATCTGATCAAGCAACACGCAACCAGCATGGGTCTGTGTGGGGAGAGAGGGCTCGCAGCTCGACGGGCCTGGACACCGGCAGGGGACAACACCAGACCTCCGTGGCGCCATTCATGCGAGGGTCCTCTGACCTCGCCAGGAGTGCATCGGTAAATCTTCGCTCACGACGGTAAGTGAGTAAATTTCTGCCATGTAATGAAATAGAAGTCAATACGATCTGTGAAATTATATGGATTAAACTCAATGTTGCTGGGTCAAAACTCGTCAAAGGCGCCTTCTACGGGTCCACCCGATTCCGACATAGATATTGCCGAGCAGTTAAGAAATAACGTAAATAGTATAGCTAGCCGTTTTCAGGATCATGCTATGATTCTAGGAGGCGGCTTCAATCTGCCTTATATAGACTGGCGTAATTACGTTAACATTACAGGTAGCAGGGATAAGGCCGCTTCTGAAGTAATTTTCGATTTTTTCTCACATAATCATCTCGAGCACCTAGTTAATGAACCTACGCGGTGTCATAATGGTAGGGAAAACATTTTAGATTTGCTGGTTTCGAACAGGCCAGAATTATTCACAGACATTTCTACGACCAAAGGAATAAGCGATCACAAAGCGGTAATTGCGATTATCCAATTAGTAACCAAGCGGAAAAGGAGAAAAGGGCGGATTGTATACAGATTCAGTAAAGTCTCAAAGGAGTGCTTTAGAACCTTCCTGAGGAATAATTACCTTAACGTCAAGTCAACAAAGGACACCACTTAAGAGATGTGGCATCGATTTATACGTATACTCAGGGAAGGTATGGAAATACATATACCGAAGCGGACACTAAAAGGGGAGAATGATCCACCGTGTTACACATGTGAAGTCAAAAGATTACTCAAAACACAAAGGAGGTTACACGCACGCTCAAGAAGGAAGAAGTGTCGCAGTGATTTAGAAAACTTTAGCTGAGTTAAGAGGACGTATTAAGAATGTGATGTGCGAGGCCTTCAACGATTTTCATTCCAACTCTCTCTCTAAGAGTCTCACAGAAAACAAAAAGAAATGTTGGTCGTATATCCGAAAAGTCAATTGTACCAACAGCAATATTCCAGCACTAATTCGTGAAGGTTCCGAGGTTAATGAAAGCCGCGATAAAGCTGACGTACTAAACTACTGTATTCAAAAATTCATTTACTGATGAAAATAAGGATAGTATTCCCGTCTTCCCACGCCGTGTCGAGTTGGCGATGGAATCATTACGAATAGATACTGCAGGTACCATTAGGCAATTAGAGCTCCGGGCCTGGATGGAATTCCAGTAACAGTATTTTCAGAGTATGCGGCGGAAATAGGGCCATTTGTGTCTGATATATTCAGTAAATCATTAGAAGAGCGAAAACTACCTTCATACTGGAAAATCGCGCAAGTAACTCCGATTTTCAAGAAAGGTGATCGAAGTGATCCTGGAACTACCTTCCCATATCTATAACATCTGTTTGTAGTAGAGTTATGGAGTACTATATTATATGCTCGAACATCGTGAATTTTCTAGATGAAAATAATTTGCTTACAACAAATCAACACGAATTTCGGAATAAAAGATCATGTGAAACACAGCTGGCCCTATTTACACACGACGTAATGAAAGTTATTGATGCAGGTTCCCAAGTAGATGCAATTTTTTAAGATTTTTCAGAAAGCCTTTGACTCTGTGCCACACAACCGCCTTTTAGCGAAGCTTCGAGCGTACAGTATACTGGATCAGCTTTGTGAATGGATCAAGGATTTTCTAACTGGTTGGTCACAGTATGTCGTCGTTGAAGGAGAAAGTTCTTCTAATCTAGATGTTACATCGGGTGTACCTCAAAGAAGTGTAATAGGACCACTTCTTTTCTTAATTTTTATAAACGAACTCTGAGACATAGTGAAAAGCATTTTTGATTGTTTGCTGATGATGCGGTTGTTTATAGGGAAGTAAGGAATTTGACCGATTGCTTAGAAATTCAGCGTGATCTGAATGTTATTTTGGTTTGGTTCGCTGAGTGGCAACTTACACTAAATTGTAAAAAGTGTAAGACAATGAGCATAACTAACAAAAAGAACCCAATTGGTCAGAAATACGAGTTAAACAATTCAGTTATTGATATGGTTGATTCAATGAAATATTTGGGAGTACAAAGGAACATGAAATGGGATATACACATTAATTCTTTAGTAGTTGCAGCTTATTCTAGGCTGCGATTCATGGGGTCGAATCTTGAAAAATTGTAATGAACAAACAAATGAGATAGTGTACAAATCTCTCGTGCATCCACATTTGGATTATTGTTGTGCCATTTGGGATCCGTTTCGTAAGGGGTTGATCGAAAGTATAGAGAAAGTACAGAGAAGAGCCGCTTGATTCATGACCGCTTGCTGCAGTCCTTATGAAAGCGTCACAGAACTGATTAGTGGACTAGGCTGGGAATCTCTAGTAGATAGACGACGCACGTTTCGTTTAAACTCATTGGTAAACATGTGTACTCCCACTTTCACTTACGAGTGTAGTGAAATACTTCGTCCACCAACCTATTTGAGCCGGAATGACAGGAAAGATAAGATTAGAGAAATAAGGTGCCGCACTGATTCTTGTATGAATTCTTTTTTCCCTCATACTATTAGGGATTGGAATGCACAACAAAGAGATTATCTTTGGTGCTGAGCACCACTGCCACCCACAGTTTTGTGAATTGCAGAGTATATATGTAGATGTAGAAACTTCTGCAATCGTTCCACCCAGTATTTTTTTTTCTTTTCTTACGGCTTTACGCCTCGTCGACGGCTAAGGTCATTAGAGGCGGGGTGGGACTGTGGACAAAGAACGGGAAGGAATTTGGCCACGGACTTTTGAAGGAAGCATACAGGCATTCGCCTGGAGTGATTTGGGGAAACCACGGAAAACCAAAATCTGGATGCTCCAACGGGGATTCGAACCCGAGTCCTCCCGAATGCGAGGAAAGAACATTAACCGTTCACCCACCACGCTAAGTACCTAGTAATTGATGCTGAGATTTTGCTCTAACTGTTTGACTTTAAAGACATTCAACGATATGTAATTGTTTTTATCAGAATTAAACAAACTTCATGTTTGCATAATTTCACAATGATCAAGTTGTAATAAATTGTACACTCTTTTTTCAGTTTTCCTATTAATTCAAATAATATTTCATGTGACTAGCTAAAAATTCATTGTTATTTTGATATTCGAACTTAATAATTTTGTTATTGTTGAAACACTATGATACAGAAATCACATTCCCTAAAACCAGATGCCGCAGTAGGTAAACACAAGACGGTGCATAAAAACAGATCCTTGTTCCTCATGAGTTCATTCTTCAGCCCGAAAGCTGTATACCTCACACGAGCGCACATTTGAAAACAATAAAGCTGACGTTCCACGACAGACAATTATTCTCTTACGAATATTAAATCTGTGTGCATTAGAAATCAGAATAAGATTATTGTGGGATTTTTACTTCAATATAATAGCGAGTGGTAACCACAGTTTTCACTGAAGCACTAACATCACAAACCTCCCTTTCATACCAGCATTCTCACATCAGGATTGTTAAGGGTATGATGTGCTATGAGAACCTCCAGGTGGAGAACGAGGTCCCGCCATGTACTGAGCTAATTAAAAGTTAATTACACACTCGCCCTCACTCATCAGAGCTGAGTTAATTGGGGAGAGGTCGGAGTGCGTGAGAGCAGCAATGCGTCCACTTCAAACGCTCAAATCCAGCATCCGAAATTAAACTGGTGCTCCGTGGTCTCTACTACCAAATGATAAATGGTTCAGCGGTATAACCAACCTATACTCTCATTGCTATTTTCATCCTTGAGCACCCAAGAGATAGCTGCAAAGAAGGAAATGACAAATATACTGCAAGTATTGCGTCATTTAGCATGTCCTTACGCCCGGCAAAGTTATTCTTCTATTTCCTCTAAACATTATTAGGGCCAGCGAAGTGAGCTCTTACACCATGCGACGATTTTTACATTTTTGTGGTACACTTTTTGAAAAAACTATAGCACCTATAGACATGAAATCGAATAAATCAGAGTTATTTCCACATGTGTCATCAATCATTATTTTTGCAAAAAATAAATAAATTGCAATAATTTTTATTAATAATACACACGTATGTAATGTTATGTAATGTGCTGCATCTGCCGAATACGTAAAGTTCTGCCATCTCGATTATTTTAAAACAATTTTAATAAAAAATAACGTTGCCACAAACTGAACAATGAGAGAATCCTACTAAATAACTGATTTACCGTATATGTACAAAATAAAACACACCAAATACAAGTTTTGAAAACTGTTTAACGCTGGTAATATGTTTCCTCATAACTGAACATTACCAAAAATGTTTGCAGTTCGGTGGTTTAATGAAGCCAAACAGGAGAACCACAAAATATTAGATTATATGATAGATACTATGCAATCAGGAGTAGCTGCCTCGACAATGGTGCCTGCATTTCAAAGCATTAAAAGTAATGGCTCCTCGTCAAGGTTGCCGAGTCACTGATTATAAACTATCGACTACTTTCTGTCTCGTCAAAAGATTTTTCATCTCAATGTGTTAATAAATATATTCCGTGGTTTTCTTTATTGTTAGTCCCTCTTTTCGAATGCCCAGTATTGAGTGATAATCACTTCTCTGTCGGACGGCCATAGCTATTCGCGGTATTTACAAATGTTCGACAGTCAGCCTGCCAACGCTGGGTTGCGTGTTGCAGCCAGGAAGAGTGCGGTATTCTGTGTTGATATCTAATTATGTGTCATGGATTTTTGGTGTAGTGAAATGGCGAGTTGTGCTCAAGATATTCGAGACTTATGTAACGTTTCAGATATAGGTAAGTGACAACAGCGGATTATTTTTATTTTCGACTATATTCGTCAATATGAGTAGTTTTTGTCTTATATGCTAGCAATATACTGGTAGCTATTCTGCTCCGAGACAAGTCCCCTGACTTTTGTAATGGAAGCACAATGGCTGTAATCTTTATCTGCCACTGTTGGTCATAATTTTTTGATGAGTTGAAGAACAAAATTTATTCCGTTGAAGCAACGAGGCGAATAAACATAACGTATATTTCCAGTCCGTCTAACCACAATTCAAGCAGTCAACGTCCAGAAACATTAAGCCAAAACTATAATAAGTTTACTGGAAACAGAAAAATAAAACACAACCCCCAGATCGCGCAGTTGACTGTACGGTATCTGTAATTTTTCCTACAAAACATCGTATACATCATTCGGTAGAGAATTTCGTTTAGCTATGACCAAATATGCATTACAATAAGATCACACATTCCGTACCTAGTGTAAAAATGTTTGAAGGTGAAAGCAAGCGAAAACATTAGGAATTTTCTGGCTAGAAATGAAGTTTAAATTTTTGTAAGTAATTGAAGTAGTATGATGACATTTCCGTCATCTGGTGCATTCTCCCATCTGTTCAAAAATATTGTATATTTTCTGTATCATTCCGACAAAATGAATGTCAAAAAATATTTCGAGATATACTTGAAAGTATTGGGAACGGTGATAGTACAATTGAAGACCATGAAAAATTAGTTAGACGTAGTCTACAAACATTTCCATTACGAAAACGTAATTTTTTTCAACTGTGCCATTGGGCTATTTGCGCCAAATAAAGATGTAAAAGAACTTAATCATCAAAAATTAAAAGAATTGCGTCAACCTGTTGCTTACATTTCAGCTGTTCGTGATTGTTTTGCAGCAAAATCAGCAACTGCTGACTTATTAGGTGAACTAAAACCAGTAATAACTTCGTTCACTGGATCTAAAGTTATGTCAATCACTAATTTATGGGTCGAAAATAGATTAATAAAAGGAGCTTTAGGTTATGTCGAAGAAATTATTTATGAACAGAATCTAAGTCCGTCTTATCAAATTCCACGATTGATAATGGTTCCTTTCCAAAATTATTTTCACTCAGCTTATGGAAATAGCTGTTGTGTTACTATTCAACGGAGAACTCAATTTATAAAAGAGGGAATATCAGTTGTTAAAGGAAATATTTTCCGTTAAAATTAGCTTTCACAAATACAATTCTTAAATCTAAATGTTTAACATTGAGTAAAGTTGTTGTAGATAATGCAGAAAAAGAAGCTTCTGTTAGTTTAACATCTGTAGCGTTTTAGGGGGTAAAAACTCTAGGACTAGCATTAAATAGAAGATTTTTTTTTACGGTACAATTAGTAATATTAAAATTTCTAGATGTTAGGTTTTAGAAAACAGGAAGAAACTCGAATAATAAATTTTCTATATGATTAAAAACAAATTTAATAAATGGATTTTTTTATATTTGAAGATTGTGTAGTAGTGTGGGTTTGGGGGAGTGAGCCCAAACAAAAGAACTGTCAAACATTTTCACACCCATTGTTCACCCCTTCCCCTTCCCCCTCCCACCCCTGCCCTCCCTCCCCTCCCTACCTCCCTCCCTCCCCCACCTCCCGTCACTCCCCTACCCGCCACACCATGCCCTCCCCTCCTCTCCCCTCCCCCTCCCCTACCCCCATCCCCTTCACTAACCTCTGTTTCACATGCCTTCCCCACCCTAGCACCAGCTGCCCACTCTATTGCTCTTTTGCCAGGCCACTTGTTTGAACATCTGCCTTTCCCTAACCCCTCACTCCTCCCCTCCCTCCCCTTCGCTAACCTCAGCTTCACCTGCGCTCCCAACCCTAGCACCAGCTGCACATTCTATTGCTCGTTTGCCAGGTCACTGCGTTGTCCACATGTTCTCTCATATCCCTCTTTGGGTGCACTCAAGCGTCACTAATTTGATTACTTAACCTATCCTTCACCAACCCACAAGGTGTGTAGCGAAAGCTGCTTCGTTTCCGCAACAGAAAAAAAAATCGTTGTTTGACGGATGCCTTTCCTCATTCGACTCTATATACTGACGGAATTAAAATATACTCTATATTGAGCGCTAAATAAAATAAGATTCAAACCAAGTTCCAATCATGATTCCTTCATAAGGTAAGAATTAATGTCTTTAAACGCGTTACGAAACACGTCTCAGAATTTGTCAGACCACTGCAGTGACCACATGTCCCCCCTAACCCCAGTTTGACTCCAGAGCGTGGTGAAGGTTCCTTGTGTCGTCTCCATATATTCCTTCCTCCATGGGAATAACCCGCTTACAGAGTCAAGCGCTTGGAGAGGCAAAAGGTAGACATTCTGACTTTTTTTATCTATTATACTTTTTTTTTTTAGTTATGGCTTTACGCCTCAACGACGTCGAGGTCATTAGAGGCGAGACGGGAATGCACACAATAAAGAGGAAGGAATTCGGCCATGGCCTTTTGAAGGAAGCGTCCCGGCATTCGCCTGGAGTGATTTTGGGAAACCATAGAACACCCAAATCTGGATGCCCGGACAGGGATTCGAACCAGCGTCCTCCTGAATGCGAGGCCACAGCGTTAAACGTTCACCCACCACGCTCAGTACGAAATCGAAGGATCTCGGGACTAAAGTAGATACAGTAAACCCAGATAATATAAACTTGATGTATGCTTCCTGTATTACGCACTAGGCAGAAGTTTTAAATTTTGAACCAGGCTTGATCCATAGGGAGGGTTCTGTATTTTCCGAGGTAACTCGCAGTTAATTCAGTAAAGTCCTCTTTAGAAAGTCTGTGGTAAATCATTAATTAAAATACGATGGTTAAAATCACCGACGCCTTAACCAGTCCACTTATTGAATTGGCGACAAAATCTATAGCACATTTTGCAGAAGACGAATGTTATTTAACGTAAAATTAAAAGGGGCAATTTCTGTCCCAATCGTAAAAGATACAGAAATAAAAAAATAGATCACGTTCATTCTAAAAAAATAAACTCACCAAATATCCTATAATTTTTTTTTAAATAAACTGTTATTTCTGGTAGCTAGCCAAAAAATTTCTCCAAATTATAGGAGTATCAATACTCTCAGCCCTTGACACTAATGCTCACAGCTTCAATTGTTATTCCAGCAGCCTCGTATTCACGAATAAAAAACCTGCTTCAGGCGAGCGAGTGTTCTTCCACATAACGCCATTATGTTCAAACAAATGTATTGCAGATGTTTGCTGACCTTTATGAACCGCATTTGGCGATACGCGTCTATAGAAATAAGCGATTGAATTTATACGCTCCCCTCAACGGCAGCCTTTTGTGGGGATCATTAAGGCATAGTGGCTTTATACGGTTCGGCTGCTAATGTATATGACAATCATGTATGAATCCACGATGTCCCTCTGGGGAACCTACCGTTCTATTGTTAAGCCGCATGCTCCCTCTAACCTTTCCCACAGGTTCGAAGAAGCAGCTGACCCTTGTATTGTTCTATTGCTAGGCCAACTGCTCCCTCTAACTGTCACATCACCCGCCTCACGTTGCGAAGCAGCAGCTCCCCCTACCATTGTTCATTTGTTAATCCAACTTCTCCCTCTAACGGTCATCTGCGTTCCCCACAGGTGCGAAGCAGCAGCTCCCCCTTCTATTGTTCTATTGCTAGGCCAACTGACCACTCTAACCATCACATCACCCACCGCACCAGGGCAGCTTCCTTGTATTGTTCAATTGTTAGGACAACTGCTCCCTCTAACCGTCATCTGCCTTCACGCGGAGTTTGCTGGGTTATGGGCAAAAATGTATGCCTTCCGGCTTGAAACCGACGGAACCTGTAGACGGGCTAAGGGTTTGATCTTTTCCTTTTTTTTTAACTGCTTTACGTCTCTCAACAGCGAGGTATTTAGAGACGGGAAAGGATGGGGGCAAGGAATGGGAAGGAATTCGGCCATGGCCTTTTTGAAGGAAGCATCCCTGCAGTGATTTGGGAAACCATGGAAAACCCGAATCTGGATGCCCGGACGGGGATTCGAACCGCCGTCCTCCCGAATGCGAGGCGAGAACGCTAACCGTTACACTGCCACGCTCGGTTGATCTTTTGCGTCACCAGCAAACTTACAATTGAGGATTCTATCAATTGCCTCCATGGAGAAACCCCTCGTTACGACCTTCAACACAGAATTTCATCAGACCTCCACGTCGTACCGTACAAATCTCCAAACTGGGTCTGTCTAGAACGGATGATAAGCGGTATATTTTCCCCGGCGGGGTAGAGACCCTCCCGTGGGGGCACACATCTGTACCTAGTTGAATGTTTGTGTGTTATAGTGTATATAGTGTGTGTGAGTGAAGAGGAAATATACCGTTTATCCATGTATCTAGTTTGTAAATATGTACATTAGTTAGGACGTTGTAAATATATTTGTATCTACTTACATAAAATCTCAGTTTATCAATGTTGTAAATATGTACATAAGTTAGGACGCTGCATCAAAATAAATAGGGTGCTATTAATACTTTGATTAGAATCAATAAATTATTTTTCATGTGCTTATTTTTCATTGGCTGTTGGAGGGTGCTGCTGAATTGCTTTGTATGATTTTTTTTTTTTTTTAAATAAATTGTACAGAAGAAATGCTGTACATAGATTGTAAGTTTGCTGAGCCGTATGCTCATTTGCTTTATATTAACGAAATTGAAGAAAAAACACACAATTGTTAGAAATATAAAGTTTATTTATTAAGAAAAATGTATTTTACATTTTAAATAAATCTTTTTTATGAATCCATGTGTTATGAGATTTATCAAAACCCAACCACTTAACCAAGATCATATTTTTCCTTGTAGCAGAATGACCAAATATGGGTCATTCCGTACATTTTCATATATAATATTTTGTATATTTTTATATATAAAAAGAATAAGAAAGGGAATTATCGGAGAGGATGGTCAGTGATTGTGGTACCTGAGCTAGACGCGCCAGAGTGTCGCGACAGGCCGGCGGCTGCCAGGGACAATGGACACTAGCTACCCCTTTCACACGCAGTTTGTCAAGCGTATAATTCCTTAGCTCCGGGGAAACCGTACGCTGGGGTGAATAAACTATCCAAGCCCCAGGTCACAGGTGACGAATAAGTCCGAGGCTATCCCGAGTTCGCACGAATCGAGAAAGACAAGGTTCGCCTATCGTGACAGCCGGAAGGAGGAGCTTAAAAATGGCAGAACCAATCGAGAGAGACTATCCTTTGCATTTTGTAATGCCGGTGTATTTTTTTCTCTATGTAAACCACGAGGGACGCTGGAGGGGACTGGACTCCGTGCCTTCAGACTGGAAGGAGCGGATCTTCCGAAGCTGGAGATCACTCCGTCTTGGCATCGAACCTGAGGGTCGATAAGCGTGTCTTGTACAGTGAGGTCACTGTGCGCGCATCCATTACGCTTGCTGACGGACGTGGTGCATTGTCCGCTATAGCCAAGGGGCTATAGTAATTCCGCCGTCGCGGGAAATACATCGCCGTCACGGTAATAATTCTACAAGTGCAGTGTGGTACTTTTATTCGGTCATTTAGTACAGCCCTGTAACGATCACTGAATGATTAGGAGTTCTCGCACCCCCAAATATTGAGCTAGCTGGGGCAGACTTTCTTAAAGCCACACTTGGTGGATAATTTAAATTATCCTGGCGCCCGGCATTTGAGATCGGATACAGTTAATGTCAATACTGTGTTTGATTTATGGTTCCCGATCATTGTGAAGGGAACTTTCATTTGAAAAAATCAAGTGTGTAGCTTTCTTGTTTGCCAATTAACATTGGGAGTTTGTTTCAAGATTAATTTTAAAAGTGGTTGTATTTTAATGCTTTGTTTATTTGTTAATATGTATTGTCAATTGTAAGAAGAGGCTTTGCATAGTTCTTTTTATCATATTTCAATGTGTCAATGTTAACAATAAATAAGCCTCGCCTGTATGCCATTATGAGTACCCAATAAATTAGCAGCCTAGGGTTTCTTTTATATATAAAAAGAAGTAAAAGGTTTTCACCCTTACCTCCCCAACGGCGCATAACCGCCACAATTGGCTAGACCAACGTTTGGCTTCGATTTAATTAATCAAGCGATTAAAATATCTCAATGACTGGGTTTTAAAAGTACACACTGTTCTGGCTATTTTCAAATTTTTGTGTAGCTTGCATACTTTTGTGTTTTATAATAACGTTCAATTTGCTCATGTTTTCATGTTGCTTTGATTATTTGAACAATCCATTCATAATTTTTCAATGATGATGGGAGTTTGTTTTTCAAAACACTCCAAGTGTAATTGAAATTGATGTGTTTGTGCAGAGTGTTCTGTCCACGTGCACTTGGAAGTGTTATGTTCATGACGGCGTTACTTGATATCTGTTGTGTTCTGTTTTGCAAAATCTGTGGTTGCATTTTTTTTATTGCATGTTTGTGATGCAAAATTTGCTGAATTTTTGTATTGAATCGCGGATTGATGTTAGATTTCCGATTTGTTTTCGTGTTGAGCGGGGAATTTGTGTAGTTCTGTGATTTATTTCGTTTGTTTGCGGGAGTTTCATGTTTGGTATTGTAGATTCTGTAAATGAAGCTTAGATCCGGGATTGTTTTAATGGAAAACATAACGGTAATTTCGGGAAGTAGTGAGATGATGAATGAAATAAATTCAGAGACAATGCATCAACGAATTATGTCAGAAACTGAGACGAATACAAATGTTGATTTAGCTTCTGAAGGGTGTTACTGCTCTCAATCCACGACAAGCATTGGGGAGACAGATATGGAAAATTTTCCAAATGTCTCTGATAGTATCTCAGAAAATATCTCAGCTCCACCCATTGCTGCAAACACTCACAGTATAGAAAACACAACTCCAGTTGAACAAGAACACACACCACAACTGGGCGATATCATGGCATTTCTAGCAAAAATGCAGTCACAGTTGTCAGAGAAAATCGATACACTTGACAAGAAGCATGAGACTACTCTCAGGATGGTTGAAGAACGATTATCCAGCTTTCAAGGGCAGATCTCGGAAGAGGTGAAGAGTTTTAAAGCGGGCATTAGGTCTGACGTCAATAGTTTCTCCCAGACCACAGATAAATTAGCTGAAACATGTGACTCGTTGGAAAATTCAAATGATGAGTTATGTAAACGTTTAGAGTCTACTAACCAGTCAGTTGAAAGACCCCGAGCTGAAATCAGTGCAAACCTCGGACAAATTTCCGAATTTCTACATTCAGTCAGGGACCAAACCGAGGCTAAGTTCACGAAAGTGAACACTGAAATCGAAGTTCTGTCTGGTTCAATCGAACAGATTAAAGACGGCCAGAAAGAGCTCCAGATTTCACAGGAAAAGTTTGTGCAGGATACAGGGTCTAAGTTGTCCTTATTTGAAAAGAAAATAAGCAACTTAAATGATTCTTGCGCGAGTGTTGGATCGATAAATGCAACGTGTCGACATTACGCTGTCAGCAATGTCGAGTTTAAAAGTCCACGGTTTGGCTCACGCAAGACTATCAATCAAAAGCATATATTTCTGAGGAGCTTAGTTGCCCGCACCATGACGACGAAGTGTCGGTTCTTGGCGAGCAATTAAACGAGGAGATAGGTTCAGAAATCGTGGAAGTCGAAAGTGGTGATTTCAGTCCTCCACAAAAATCTTCTCATGTTGCGGTTTGCAGACTGGGAATGAGTCGGTGGTTAAGGTCACCACCCATCTTTTAGTTAATGAAATTGCCAGTCTGAATTCAAAAGTCTCTGAGATCAAGAGATACTGCTGTTTAGGTAGTCTTGGACCCACAGTCAAAAGAAAGCTGTCAGTGAAACATAAGACATTCGTAGGGCAAGAGAAGAAAGATGTACAGTACATGTCTTTCTTTAAAGCCAGACGAGAGATGGCTACTTTTCCAATCCTCGGAGAAATGCGAAATCATTATCAGAATCCACGGCCGATCAACAGCGCGTGGAGTTTTTCTACCCGTGATTTAATATGGAACTGAGCCGTGCGCGGCTCTCTGTCGCTAGGCGGCTGTTTCATATCGCTAACTTCTCCGCTAGGGCGCGCGGCGGCCAGGTTCCGGCCATCTGGTGGCGATTGTCATCTTTCGCCGGCCGATAGAGAGCGCTGTGAATGTGAGTGCCCTCTATCGGTCTGTAGAGAGGATTTAAGGGGCGACCCGGCTCAGGAAAGAGGTCAGTCTCTGCGGTCAGTCTCGGCTAGGAAGTGAACAGTCTGAGGAGGAAGTGGCGGTGTCGGAAGCGGCAGTGAAGAAGGCGACGTGCTCCATGCACGGGCAGCAGTTAGGCGGAGCAACGTGATACTTGGCCGTCGACGAGGGGTTATTGACGGTGCCTGGTCTGACAAGCAGTTCTGAGTGGCCGTAAACTGTGTCGTCGCCTCACATGCCCAGACTATATGGCAGTTTGGGGTGTCCTCGTAAAGTGTGCGCTTTGGCACCTTCTGGAGCAACCTGTGCCTTCATGTTCCACGAGTGGATAGACTGTTAGAGAGTTCGTGGTATTCAGACAATTCAACTTCGTTGTATTTTCTGCTTCCTCGGTGCAATTGGAGATTTTCTGTTTGGTGTTCGTGCTTGCGTGGGACAATCTATGTCACTAATGGCTGTTCTTTCACATGAGGGAAACAGTGTATGTATGTTTGTCTGTACCCTTGAGGGGTGCTGAAACATTAAAACAGACCAGTGTTGGTTGAGCTCAACTGATATAAGTGCCTTGAGAAGCTCGATCTTTGGAAATCCTGTTTAGGAACTTATAGCACGGATATTCTACCATTATTAAATTGTTGTTTAGACATAAGTAAATTTAAGTGTGTAAATCCTTGGACTCTTGGGCCATCATGGATCATTAAGGCCAACTAGTATTGTGGTTATTTAATATAAGTATATCTTGGGGGAATTTTAAGTAACCGATTGGTAATTAAGCTTATTACATGATATAGTGTGGAAATCTTATGTTTGAAGTTGTTGATATTGTTGTGTAAAGTTGTATTGTATTTGGTATTTATTGTAATAAACAAGACTGAGACAATTGTAACCATGCGCCCACATGCTTGCCAACCTAACTACCACCTCAAATGGTAGCAGAGCGTGGTTGCATTGGGTAGTCTCAAGTCTTGTTGTTTTCATTGCTTTGGATTCTCTATGGAAGGCACACGTTTTGTAGGGTGGAGTTACCTTAAGAAAGAGCAGCTCCAGTATGAGCTCAGGATTAGGGGATTGTCTGACGATGGTGGTGTAACAGAACTTATTGAACGTTTGCGTACTGTCGGTCCTGCTCCGGTTACCGTTCCGCCAGAGCGGATTGGGGAGGTTTGTGATGCTGTTTCCGCTTGTGTAGTGGGGTTGCAGGAGCTCGGAAGGAATGTGGCCTTCCTGAAGGAGAGCAGCCCAACCAGACGTCAAATTTATAGAATTCAAGCCCAGCTTAATCATTTTAACGATCGTCTGACTGATTTAAAAACCTTGAGATTAGATAAAGATCAACTTTCTGTTGTAAACCAGTTGAGTGCCGAATTACAAACATTGTTACTACAAGTTAATTCCCTGGGTCTAGAGAATGACACTTGTGGTGATTCAGTAGAAGAGGTAGCAGTAAGAAACGGTGCATCCTCAGACACCCCAAGTGGTTCCCGAGTATCAGGCCATTTCGAATCAATTTGCCAAATTGCCTAATCCTTTGGGTGTGTTGTTAAGAGAAGTCGAGGAACTTTCAGTGGATGATATGAGACAAATTGAACATTTATTATGGCTTACAGTTCGGTTTGAGAGGCACGCCGACGCTCTTCAGGTCCCTCAACATAGTGTTTTAGCCTTGTTGTATCCTCTGGCCAAAGGTCCTTTGGCAGATTATCTTGCGGAGATTGTGCAAGTAAAAGGGTCATTGAAGGATTTAAGACAGAGGGTAATTCGTGAAAAAATACCCATACGTGCTACTGAGAGAGTTGGAGAGAGTTCATTTTTGGAGAGTGCAATCCATAACAGAGTCATTAGGAGAATTTGTGGAGAGAGTTCGTATGGCCGTTACAGCGTTGCAAATGGATATTTCTGAAAAGGATATAGTTGCCAATATTGTTGAAGGTCTTCGCCCTGAGGATAGGGCTAGGGCTGTGTTTAATATAAAACCAGTGTCCTTTCTGCAGCTTAATCAGTTGATTACCTCGATTGAGGCCTTGCGACTTGTCGATCAGCAGAGAACAGAAGCCAGAGCACAGGTTATTAAGAAAGGTGAGAGGAATTCTAGGGGTTTGCGTGCTAATGATCACTATGTTGCGGGCAAGTGTTTTCGTTGTGGCGCTGGCGATCATTTCGTCAAACAGTGCCGAGTGCCAGCGGTGCGACGAGCTGATACCTGACATAACGCCTCTCAGCGGACAAGTTCCGCTGGTAATAAGTATTGGTGCAGTAGTGTTCGTCCAGGTGGGGTTGTTAAGCGATGTTTTCGTTGTGGGTCTGGTCGACATTTGGTCAAAGAGTGCCCGGCGGCCAAGCGTCAATTGAATGGGAGTTTAGCTGGATATAAAAGGAGCCATTCACGGCTTAAAGACCTTCATAAACGTATTGTGATTCCTAACACGTCTCATCTGCCCTTTATCTGTGCAACTATTAATCATGAACCTGTTTGCGTTCTTATTGACTCAGGGAGTTCCTTCTCTCTGGTCGATTATAACTGGTATTTGGAATTTCGTAACATCTGTTGCTTGCCTGCACTCAGAACCCCCCCGCAGGGATGTCGTACGATTAATGGTCAGAAGTTGGGTCTCGTAGGAGTGTGTCGCGTTTGGGTGCGGGTGTGTAATTACACCTGGCCTTGCGATCTGGTCGTCACAAAGGGGTTATCAATACCCGTTATATTGGGAGTTGATTTTATCAGAGCCACTGGTCTAATTATGGATTGTAGTTCGAGCACTTTTCATTTTAAATTTGATCCACAACATCAAATAGCTCTTTGTTCTTGTCGTGTCTCGTCACGGGTAAATGCCGTCCTTACTCAAGTAGGTGACTATAAGGTGGGCCATCTGCCTCAGGATCAAGCTCGTCAGCTTTTGCAAATGTTGGAACAATTTGGAGATGTTTTGGTGGACAAATTGGGAGTAACTCATCTTATTGAATATAAAATCCACCTGTCCGATGATGTGCCGGTGAGGCAGGGGCCCTACCGTTTGTCTCCCCCAAAGATGAATTTTCTGCGAAAAAGGATCGATCAGATGCTCAAGGAGGGAGTTATCAGGCCCTCCACTTCACCCTATGCTTCGCCTATGTTCTTGGTTCCCAAACCTGAGAAAGGGGATTACAGACCCGTGGTCGACTACAGGGCATTGAATCAGAAGGTCGTTTTAGAATCTGTGCCCCTGCCTGATCTTCACAATGCTTTTACCTGGTTCGCCGGCGCCAAATATTTTTCTGTGTTGGATCTGAACCAAGCATATTACCAAATTCCCCTGAGTGAGGATTCGAAGGCAGCTACTGCATTTTGCACGGATTGGAATTTGTTTGAGTTTAACCGTGTTCCGTTTGGTTTGGCCACTGGGGCCGCAGTGTTATCCCGTCTCCTTGATAGGGTCCTAGGAGATCTTAAGTTTCGATTTGTATATAATTATTTGGACGACGTGGTGGTCTATAGTGAATCCTTTGAGCAACATATGGATCATCTTAGACAAGTCCTAGTTAGGTTCAGGGAAGCTGGTCTGACCGTCAAGCCTTCAAAAATTACTTTAGCCTGCCCGCAGGTTTCCTTTCTGGGGCATCTTGTGTCATGTGATGGCATTAGAGTGGATCCTGATCGCACCAAAGATCTCCGAAATTTCCCCCCCCCCCTCGTAATGTTAAGGGTGTCGCTAGGTTTATTGGTATGGCCAATTATTTTCGCCGTTTTGTGCCTAATTTTGCCCATATCGCTGCCCCGTTGAATGAACTTCGTAGGAAAGGCTGCAAATTTGTGTGGGGAGCTAGCCAACAGGCTGCCTTTGACGCGCTAAAATCTGCGCTTACCAATCCACCTGTTTTAGCCATTCCGGATTTTAACAAACCCTTTGTGGTACAGACGGATGCGTCTAGTGCTGGCATCGCGGCCGTTCTTTTGCAGGACGGTGATCAGGGGAGAGCCCCGGTGGCTTACATTTCCAGAAGGTTGGCTGGTCCGGAATGTAAATACTCAGTGTACGAGTGTGAGGCTCTTGCTGTTCTCTTTGCCTTGGAGAAATTTGGATTTTATCTGGAACATCGCGAGTTTATTCTGGAAACGGATAATCAAGCCTTAAGTTGGGTCCTGGCGCGTCCCCGTAAAACTGGGCGCATAGCGAGGTGGGCCGTCCGGATCTCAGCTTTCCGCTTTTCGGTGCGACACATTCGGGGGGCTGATAACAGCGTCGCAGATGCGCTTAGTCGCATGTTTGAGGAGCCGGAAGGGCCCTCGGAAAGCAGTAATCAGGGTTGTGACCTGGCAGGCGGCGTTTTGACTGAAGTTCCCTTATTGTTTTCTGACCTCCGGGTTAAACAGAGATCTGATCCCTGTCTGGGTCCCATTTATCAAACTCTTTGTAAAGGTGAACCATCGCCAGGTTTCGTCTTGAATAAAGGTATTCTGTGTCGTCAGGTAGGAAGAAGAAAGCAACTTAGAATATGTCTTCCTAGTGAGTTAATCTCGTCTGTTTTTTATTATTTTCATCATTCTTTGGCCGGGGGCCACTTGGGCGTACACAAGACCATACACAAGATTCAAGAATGTGTTACATGGCCTGGATTAATAAAGGACGTCCGCAAAATGGTGGGGGAGTGTCGTATTTGCAATATGTCTAAACCGGACACTGGCCCCAAGAAAGGCTATCTGTGCTCTCTGCGGGAACAAAACCCTATGGATAAACTGTTCATCGATCATGTCGGGCCACTTCCCCGTACTAAACTGGGAAATAGGTACATCTTAGTGGTGGTTGATGCATTTACTCGTTTCTGTTGGCTTGTTCCTGTTCGGACTACCTCCACCTCGTGTACTGTAAGTCAGCTCCAAAGAATATTTGCCTGGTTTGGACCTCCTCAAGTCATGGTGAGTGACAATGCTTCTACATTTCTTTCTCACCAATTCAAAAGGTTTTGTTTTTCTCAGGGTATCAAACATGTCACCACTACCCCCTATCATCCTGAACCTTCCTTTGCAGAACGAGTGAATCGTAATTTGAAGGCCGCATTAATTGCTTATCACGCTAATTCGCGTTCCAAATGGGAGGAGTCCATCTCGTGGATTAACTTAGCCTTTAATTCTGCTCGTCATGAGGTCTTGAAGGCCTCGCCCGCTAGTCTGATGCTTTCTTTCCCGTTGAATTCCCCGCTGTCCAATTTGTGGGACATTAGGGAACTCTTGCCTGATAGGATTAATTCACAGACTGTCAAAGATAATTGGGATAGAGCTCGTAAGAATATTAAGTTGGCCCACGAGCGTCTGCGTAAAAGGTATAACACCGGTCGGGTTCCCTTTAACTACAAGGTCGGGGACGAGATTTTCGTTCGTAACCTAAATCCTCAAGGCGGCGTTGAAGGCGGGCAATCTGGTAAACTGGCCTACAGATTCATAGGCCCTTGCGTTATACGAAGAATATTATCGCCCGTTAACCTGCTAGTTCAAGATTTCAAATCCAGAAGACTGATGAGGGTACACCTGTCGCAGGTTAAGTGTAAGGTTAGGCCGTAATCTCTTGATCTCCCGGGGTCTAGCTTTGGCGGGGGAGGTTGAGCCGTGCGCGGCTCTCTGTCGCTAGGCGGCTGTTTCATATCGCTAACTTCTCCGCTAGGGCGCGCGGCGGCCAGGTTCCGGCCATCTGGTGGCGATTGTCATCTTTCGCCGGCCGATAGAGAGCGCTGTGAATGTGAGTGCCCTCTATCGGTCTGTAGAGAGGATTTAAGGGGGCGACCCGGCTCAGGAAAGAGGTCAGTCTCTGCGGTCAGTCTCGGCTAGGAAGTGAACAGTCTGAGGAGGAAGTGGCGGTGTCGGAAGCGGCAGTTGAAGAAGGCGACGTGCTCCATGCACGGGCAGCAGTTAGGCGGAGCAACGTGATACTTGGCCGTCGACGAGGGGTTATTGACGGTGCCTGGTCTGACAAGCAGTTCTGAGTGGCCGTAAACTGTGTCGTCGCCTCACATGCCCAGACTATATGGCAGTTTGGGGTGTCCTCGTAAAGTGTGCGCTTTGGCACCTTCTGGAGCAACCTGTGCCTTCATGTTCCACGAGTGGATAGACTGTTAGAGAGTTCGTGGTATTCAGACAATTCAACTTCGTTGTATTTTCTGCTTCCTCGGTGCAATTGGAGATTTTCTGTTTGGTGTTCGTGCTTGCGTGGGACAATCTATGTCACTAATGGCTGTTCTTTCACATGAGGGAAACAGTGTATGTATGTTTGTCTGTACCCTTGAGGGGTGCTGAAACATTAAAACAGACCAGTGTTGGTTGAGCTCAACTGATATAAGTGCCTTGAGAAGCTCGATCCTTGGAAATCCTGTTTAGGAACTTATAGCACCGGATATTCTACCATTATTAAATTGTTGTTTAGACATAAGTAAATTTAAGTGTGTAAATCCTTGGACTCCTGGGCCATCATGGATCATTAAGGCCAACTAGTATTGTGGTTATTTAATATAAGTATATCTTGGGGGAATTTTAAGTAACCGATTGGTAATTAAGCTTATTACATGATATAGTGTGGAAATCTTATGTTTGAAGTTGTTGATATTGTTGTGTAAAGTTGTATTGTATTTGGTATTTATTGTAATAAACAAGACTGAGACAATTGTAACCATGCGCCCACATGCTTGCCAACCTAACTACCACCTCAGGAACACTACACAATTTTTTTATTCCTTGAGATCAGAAAGGACGCAACTGTCAGCAGGACCCATTAGTGAATGGGGTCGCTCCACGAACAGAATACCTGTTCCAGGAATGCCATTAGCCAGCAGGCATGGACCGCTGGAAGTCAATAATATTGTAGGCCCGAGGTTTCACGTCGCCCAATGTTGTGTTGAATATGGAATAGACAAATATTCATAAAACAAAATTATCTTCCAGAAGAAAATTCATGGGTGCCTTAAAGTTGTCATGTAGGCTAGTCGTCTATCGTGCCAAAAACGATGACGAAAGGGCTAACTTTGAATTATCCGATTTCGGATCATTCAAATTAGTTTGTACAGAACAGTATACATGCTTTATCTTAGATTCATTACTGCAGTGTAAATCAAGCTTAAAAATACGCAGACGCCAGTTCCGCTACTTTAAACAATTTGTTTTACTGGAAAAATTAAATACGGAGAATTCAACGAAATTTCAAGTTAGCAAATTCGCGGCTATATTGAAAAGCTACTTACGATATTTCCATATTCGGAATTTTAAATGCTTGCTTTACATTTCCGAACTTTATATCTTGTCCACGTGAAATTTTTATACCCAAATTGACTTTCACGGTGTTAAGTGGACGTGATTGGATAAAATTCCTGAAATTTTAAATGATTTACTGAGCCATAAAAAAATTGAAACGCAGTCGCGGGTAAAATGAAACGCCGTTGTTGCTCCCAACCTCTTATCTTCAGCGATACACATGTTGTGATATGCTTTCTAAGAATATTCTGTGACATAAACCAAAAGGTTTCAACGTTTTGTGATGAATCAGTTCGATGTAACGTTTATACCGCCAGGTTGTTACATGGCATTTTTCTGGGCAGGAGCGAGCAGCGAGCGCAATGTCGCTTTGACTGTAGTTGGTCGAAGATCTAGTGTTATCTCGGCAACATATTTTTAGCTTTTTTTTGTGTGTCTATTAGGGATGGCGTAAGTGCCGTGAATAATGCCCCATAAAACACGAAATTCTTGCCGGAAAGAGTTTTTCAAATTGTGTTGGTCATCACAGGAATAAGGAATCATAAGTTGAATGATTACAGGAACACTGGGGAGTTTTCGCGACACTTTGCTGCTATTTTGTTAACGGTTGAGCGAGGTCAAAGTGGAGTAAGTTACAGTTGATTGCATTTGTAAAGGCTAAATGGAAAAATTTTGTTTATGGGATGAATTCAATAATTCAGCTAACTTTGCATGTTAAGGCAATTATCTTTGATACTAACTTCATTTAAAAGGAATGTTGATTTTTATTTCAGTTGGTTTGATTTCGTTCATTAATCCGGCATTCATTGGCGGCAGAAGCGTCATGAACACACGCAGAAAAGTTGACAAGTTTGGGCATGTAGCTCAAAAATAAGGTTTACTCACCATTTGCAGTAATTACAACAGTAACTTCATGTGCATTTTTATATTATGTTTATCATGTTTTTTCTCTGTATTTGTCTGTGTAAATATTTTCTTATTTTATCTATAGCTACTTGTGTATAGATTTAAGAATGATTTGTTCTCGCTAAGGCTCTGCATCAGGCTACATGTAAATCCTTTTTAAGAAAATGGCCGGAACAATTCCAATTCGCTGCGCGTGATATTTCCTTGCAGAATAATAACTTGATTTTATAATCACGAGCGGAATGGAGAGAGTGAAAACCAAAGTTTCAAATATTGTTAAATTTAGATGATTATATCATTAAGTAAGAAGATAAGGCAATAAGCCGCAAAACAACGTATGTATCGAAATTGTGGTTATTTTATTAAAATTATCGTAATAGACAATAATTTTAAAATTAACTGGGTGGCATATGTAGCAGAATGACCAAATATGGGTCATTCCGTACATTTTCATATATAATATTTTGTATATTTTTATATATAAAAAGAATAAGAAAGGGAATTATCGGAGAGGATGGTCAGTGTTTGTGGTACCTGAGCTAGACGCGCCAGAGTGTCGCGACAGGCCGGCGGCTGCCAGGGACAATGGACACCAGCTACCCCTTTCTCACGCAGTTTGTCAAGCGTATAATTCCTTAGCTCCGGGGAAACCGTACGCTGGGGTGAATAAACTATCCAAGCCCCAGGTCACAGGTGACGAATAAGTCCGAGGCTATCCCGAGTTCGCACGAATCGAGAAAGACAAGGTTCGCCTATCGTGACAGCCGGAAGGAGGAGCTTAAAAATGGCAGAACCAATCGAGAGAGACTATCCTTTGCATTTTGTAATGCCGGTGTATTTTTTTCTCTATGTAAACCACGAGGGACGCTGGAGGGGACTGGACTTCGTGCCTTCAGACTGGAAGGAGCGGATCTTCCGAAGCTGGAGATCACTCCGTCTTGGCATCGAACCTGAGGGTCGATAAGCGTGTCTTGTACAGTGAGGTCACTGTGCACGCATCCATTACGCTTGCTGACGGACGTGGTGCATTGTCCGCTATAGCCAAGGGGCTATAGTAATTCCGCCGTCGCGGGAAATACATCGCCGTCACGGTAATAATTCTACAAGTGCAGTGTGGTACTTTTATTCGGTCATTTAGTACAGCCCTGTAACGACCACTGAATGATTAGTAGTTCTCGCACCCCCAAATATTGAGCTAGCTGGGGCAGACTTTCTTAAAGCCACACTTGGTGGATAATTTAAATTATCCTGGCGCCCGGCATTTGAGATCGGATACAGTTAATGTCAATACTGTGTTTGATTTATGGTTCCCGATCATTGTGAAGGGAGCTTTCATTTGAAAAAATCAAGTGTGTAGCTTTCTTGTTTGCCAATTAACATTGGGAGTTTGTTTCAAGATTAATTTTAAAAGTGGTTGTGTTTTAATGCTTTGTTTATTTGTTAATATGTATTGTCAATTGTAAGAAGAGGCTTTGCATAGTTCTTTTTATCATATTTCAATGTGTCAATGTTAACAATAAATAAGCCTCGCCTGTACGCCATTATGAATACCCAATAAATTAGCAGCCTAGGGTTTCTTTTATATATAAAAAGAAGTAAAACGTTTTCACCCTTACCTCCCCAACGGCGCATAACCGCCACATCCTTTTCTTTATCACTCTTCAACCAAAAATGTACTTGTAAGTTTTGTTAGTTGTAATTCTTGCTGGTAAAATGCTCCTGCAATAACTTTACCTTAATAATTTTTAAGTAAATAAGTTACAGGATTTGTTGATTTTACTTTACAGATGGTAAAAACTTCATTTGACCAGTAAGGCATGTAGCCTTTCTCAAACTTTTCTTTAAACCTACTAATTCTGACATGGTCACCAATTTTGAATTTCGCAGGAGTAGTCATCTTAATATGGCTGTACACTGTTGAAAGTAGTGAGTTGTCTTTAACATCGCACGGTTTCATCTTGATAGTGCTGTGCCACTTATTATAATCAGACATTAACTGAGGAAGAAGTTCAATCCACCGATGTGAACCAAGTCTACTGAATTCCTGCCACATTGCATTTTTGGTTGTCCTGTTGAGACGCTCAACTGTTGATGCTTTCAGATGAGTATATGTTGAGTAGTGATTAATGCCATAGTTAGTCATGAGTGTCTGAAACTTGGAATTGTAAAACTCATTCCCGTTGTCGGTCTGTAAATTTTTAGGAACACGATCACCAGTTAGTATCCTCTTCATATCGTCGGTAACCACACTAGCCGTCTTGTTCTTGAGAGGTAGAGCCCATGGATACTTTGAATAAGTATCGATCACCATCAGTATTACTTGCAGCCACTGTTTTTACGTGAGTATGGGATCATTTCTACAATATCAGCTTGCCACAGATCGTCAAGTCCTTTGATTATCACACGCCGTCTTGGAAAATTCCTTCTTGCTTGTTTATGGAGTTCTGCCACAACTTGATCCATGTTAGACGATGATGTCTCTCTCACGAAGTTCTTCAATCAAGGATAAAATTTCGTTGGAGTGCGCCGTATGTCCTGCTGATGCAGATGCGGTAAGTATTTTAGTCTTTCAACGAGCTCGTTCGGATCATCCCAATACACATATTCCTTCATGGGAAGAAGACCAGAACCCGACCGATGGTTAAGCTTAGAGATTGTTTTTATACTTACTGGACTTATTTTTCAAAACTTTTTTGGATGGGTCAAAATTTACTCTGTGGGCACTAGTATTGTTTAATATTTCCAAATAGCTATTCAAGTCTTTGTCAGTATACGGTTTTTTTTTTTTTTTTTTTTTTTTTTTTTTTTTTTTTTTTTTTTTTTTTTTAAATACAACCTCATTAATCCTTGTGTTCGCTCATATTCATTACCATCGATCTTCTTCAATAATCACAGGGAATTTTCCAATCATTAGTGAATCATTCTTCTTTCTGACACCATACATTGAATCATAAACTCTCTCACGTCGACTGAGTAACTTCAAAAAGTCATTGCTGCTGTGATGTTGCTGAGGTAAGAAAACATTTTCAATCGGAACCGTCACAGGCCTTAAAGAATACTTGAAAATTTTTTCAGCATCAATTTAGAAAGTTTTTAGTTTAAGCAACTTACGCCGAATAGCATTCCTGGCCTTTATGATGCCACGTTTAGTTGTTGACGTATCCATATTTAAGCATCGAATGAAGCTTATACGAGTTTATTGTACTATTTTATACTTGATAGTCAATGTTGCTGTATATGGTTTGTGGGGTTGGGCATTTGGGAGAAAAATAATTTTATCACCTTGCTTCACAAAGTGTAACCTTGCAGTTTTAATCCAATTCAGTATAACATTTACCCTGCCCGGTTTGGATATTGAGAGGATTATACCATTGACGGGAATTTCATAATAGTTAAGACCTGTCTCTAGAATGTATGCATTATCTTTAATCAAATCTGTTACCTCAATAGTTACAACCATAGTAACTACTGTCGATTCTAATTCCTTCAGAAGCACTGCTGCATCGGTAGTTGCCTTGTCAATGTATTGTTCGGATGCAACATCATCGTCGATGGGGTCAGCTACAACTTTGAGTATTCTACCTTGACAATCCAAATTACCGTCCTTTGTAAGAAGTATGTGTTGGGGTGGGTGCATTAACACTCACTTGCTCTGTAGCGATGATGTTCTACCAAACTTGTCCATGGTTGTAATGATGACTGGACCTAGTGAGCTTGGCTATTTATTCAAAAATGAGTCAAATCCGTTGCGGTTCCGTCGATGATATATGTCGCTGTCCTTGTCAATAACCGTGAATCAATGCTTGCTTGTATTCCAGCTGGAGCTACATAGGTTTTTAAACTCGTTGAACGGCATGTCAGTATTTAACGTGGTAATTGTAAATATGCCTGAGATTCTTGTCGTCCTGTTTAAATAGCACGACCAAGTTAGCGTTGTCTCTAACCAACTGTTTTGGTATCCGTCTATAAGTCTGGCACAAATAGAATCTTCTGACCTATACCTCCCCATACAAAAGTAATCACATATGTTATTCTGCTTCTCACATGAAACATCGTCAAACACAAAAACTGAATTTGGCAGAGCTTCAGTAAACGGGGGTACACTCTGATTATCGCTAAATGTCAAATACTTAATCCCGTTAATGGGTTTTAGTATTTCACCTAACAACTGATACTTTGGTCGGTACAACGACTTGGAAAACACATACATATTTTCAAATCTATGTCCGTTGGGGTGTTACAAAAGGGATAGCACAATATTGGTTTTGCCGTAGTTTGATGATCCACACACTATCGCCATCACCGTATCAGGAAATGGCGGTCCTTCTTCTTCCGCTTGGAGTTGGTGTCGGCAATATCTGCATTACTCAGTGGTAATGTTTCCCGTTGTTTGACGAAACACATATTGACGGGGATCGAGTATTGTTCTGGCTCTATATAGGCGCGCGAACATGTAAAAGCAGTTAGTCGATAACAATGCCTCCTACGAGGAAGAAGAAGATGGGTCGTGGTTTCTTAAACAAGATAATCGACAAAATGCCATTTGAAGCACACATTCCAACATACCAGTTCTGTGGACCTGGGACAAAACTGGAAAAGCGGTTGAAACTCGGTCAAACGGGGATCAATCCACTGGATGCTGTATGTAGGGAACATGACATTGCGTATGCGCAGGGTACTGATAGACGCAATGCAGACCGCGTACTTGCGGAGAAAGCTTCAAACAGAATGAGGGCCAAAGATGCAAAGTTCGGTGAATGGGCAGCTGAATTTCTAGTTAACGGAGCTATGCGTGCTAAGTTAAAGTTGGGTGTAGGCATTAAAAAGAAGAAGACGAAGAAGGGCGGCATCCTACCAGTAATTCCTATTTTTGCTGGATTGTCGGCTGCCGGAGCTCTTGCTGGAGGAGCCTCGGCCTCTCCAGAGCCATTAAAGCAGCTAAGGAAGCAAAAAAGCAGTTTTCTGAACAGAAATGGCACAATGAAACCATGGAGGCAATTGCTATGAGGGGTAAAGGCCTTAATTTGAAACCGTACCGGAAAGATGGATTGGGATTAAAAAAAAAAGTCGGAGCAGTCGTTGACGGATGATGATATACAAAGACATGTAAAGCGTTTGCGTATACCTAATTTTCGCGGCGTCTTCATGCGCGATGCATTACCTAAAAAAATTCAGGAACATGAATGTGGAATTGTGAACGTGGACATTGCTGAAAATGCTAGAACACACTGGGTAGCATACATCAAATACAAGAATGGTGTAGTGAAATATTTTGACAGTTTTGGTGACTTACCTCCACCATTGGAATTGCAGCGGTACTTTGGAGGTAACAGAATACTGTACAATGTGCAGCGACACCAGGAATTTGGTACACACATATGTGGACATTTGTGTTTAAAATTCCTGCATCAAAATGTATAACATCAGTCTTGCATGAACCTTGGTCTGGGTAACACACATGTCTGTGACACTCTGCTTGTCCGGCAATAGTTCTGTCTTGAGCTGTGATTACTTTCCACCGATAGATTTGAGCGAAGGCGAGTATACAATCGGCTTAGTTGATTTTCAAACATACAATTCGATTCCGAACATTGATGAGACAAATAGTAAATTTCATTACTCGAAGAATAAAGTGATAGATATACCTACAGGATCGTACGATATTGACGATTTGGCAAATTATTTGGCTCGGTGCGCAAATAACGAGAAACTAATTATTAGAGCAAACAACAATTCGCTCAAGTGTGAGATACAAACACCTGTGGAAATATACTTCACGAAACCAAAATCAATTGGTTACTGCTCAGATTTTCGAGACGTATATTAAAGCCTGGATTTCATGCCTCAGACTACACTGTGCAGATATTCATAACGCGCGATACGTGTAGAATGCAGCATATGTACTGAAAATTACGTCAACGCTAAGCTGGGGCATACTCTACATGAGTTTTTTCCAACAGTACCACCAGGGTACAAGATTGAAGAACCTGCAAACGTCATCTATCTCCCCATCACTGTGAAAACGCTAAGCAACATTCACATTAGAGTTGTAGACCAGGACGGCAATTTAGTGGATTTCAGAGGCGAAACTACGTATTATTCTGACACTACATATAAAGAATGGGCGCTCGTTATAATAATAAGCGTCAGACTCCAACAGTTGTCAGTAGTGAACCTACATGACTTTGGACTTTAAGAAAAACCGAACAACAGTGTTGTAAGACATGTATGCAAGATTCCAGCAGGCTTACTACGAACGAGACCACCCCTCACCGCTACTAGACTGAGAAGACTTTATTGCCACTTCTCTTATGGCTATAATTGACTGTTCGCATCAAAATGAGTCGATAAAAACAGGGCCTGTGGATATTCGTATGGAGTTTGATAGCACTGACAATTTTCCAGCCTACACCACCGCATATTGTCTAATCTTTCACGATTGTGTTGTGCGTAAACTCACATAAAACGGTGTAGCACCATCCAACGACGCTCATTATCATGACGATCATCTTCCTGGACGCGCAAGGATTCAAGACGAGAGAAGGAGCGTTTATCTTTAAAGAAGTTGCCGTGTGTGTAGTACAATCAGACAACATTATTGCTACACATTGCATCTCTGTAAACTCACCAAGACGTGGAGGTAAAGACCCAACAGTGAGATGGTTGACACATAATTACCATGGAATACCTTGGAATGTTACTGGTGTTCCTTTTAGTAGACTATGTACTATTTTACATGCAATCACCAATACAGATGACGCAATCATACGTGTTAAAGGACTGGAGAAGGCTCGATGGTTTCAGAAGATTATCAGGAAGAAAGTCTGCAACAATATAAAGGATTTAGGATGTCCACCTCTACGAGAACTCAGGAAGAATAATTCGATAAAATTTTGTAAAGGACATTTATTTTGTAATGTTATATGTGTTGTTGAAAATATATATTTAATTGCCCAATGGTGTGTGAAATAAAAAAAAGAAATCAAATCAAATACAATGCATTTTTATTTATACTTTTTATACATGTATTTATTAACAAAATTTTTCATATCAATGTACACATCAGTTCTTGCATTTATTGTCCACAGGCATTATATATGGTCCACAAACATCATACCCAGGATTGTAATTCTTACTTACAATGTTATTAACATCGGGTAATACAAGTTAATTTTTATATGCAATAAGTTCATATTTTCGTAGATTATAATCCAATGACGAACTAGGCGTCACTTGAGCCACATAAACATCGTTAATGTACATATCAACCAGTTTTTACACTGTGGCCATATTAAAGTCTAGTTGCACTTTACTTAACAAAATGTCCACACATTCTATGTAGTATCTTGCAACTAGGTATCCCCACCTCTTCTTGACGGCCAAGGCGCTTGACACAGCAGGCTGCGTGTCGACGAGGTTCTTCCAAGTCGAATCTCTGAAGTAGACGCCGCTGGCAGGATATACTGTTTTCACCCCGGCAACCTTACGGCAGGAGACGGTATGCTCACCAAGTGGAATGTCGGTCTGGTCGCTCGCTGTGTTGAACAAATGTGACACAACGTCCAGTACTTGAGCCAGCACGACCCATTCTTCATACGTTAGTATTACTTTGGTGCGGTATCCAACTTTTTCGAGCACTACTACTGGCTCAAATTCGTGCTTGGACGATAAACCTATCGTCAAACGCTTTGAGTCACCAGCGTTGATCTGATAAACGGCCCAGAACAATAGTACTGGGCGAGACATGTCTGAACACTGAGGTCAGCAGGCCGGTTGGGCAGTCTAGTCCTGCTTACTGGAGCCGTGGTGGGGGGTGAGCCTGTTCAGACCTGTCGATGAAACGACGCATCTGTCGCCTCACACCTGGTGGGGTTGGGGACGGTTAAGTGGCCTAACAAAAGAACGATAGAATGGGTAACTGATGCGCTATACCTGGTGGGGTTGGGGACGGCAGATGAAACTGGGGTTAGGGAAAACGTGTGGTCGCCGCAGTGGTCTGACAAAAGAGCAATGGTAGGGCAGGAGAACAATAGGACCCCGAGAGGCAGCTGGTGCTAGGGCTGGGGTGGTGAATTCGTGTGTTCACACAAGTGGCCTGACAAAAGAGCAATAGTAGGGGAGGAGAACAACGGACCCAGAGGGCAGCTGGTGCTATGATTGGGGGGGGAGGCAGATGTTCACACAAATGGCCTGACAAAAGAGCAATAGTAGGGGAGGGGAACAACGGACCCAGAGAGCAGTTGGTGCTAGGGTGGGGTAAGGAAGGCAGATGAAACTGGGGTTAGGGAGAATAGGTGGTCGCCACAGTGGTCTGACAAAAGAGAAATGGTAGGGGTGGAGAACGATAGAACAATAGGACCCCGACGGCAACTGGTGCGACACAGCTGTGGGAAAGGCAGGTGTTCACTCAAGTTGCCTGACAAAAGAGCAATAGTAGGGGAGGAGAACAATAGAACAATAGAACATAGGCCCCCGAGGGCAGCTGGTGCTTCATGCCTGCTGGGGTGAGGATTTTTTTTTTTTTTTTTTTTTTTTTTTTTTGTAACAGTTTAACGTCCCTTTTTAACAACGTGGTCTTTAGAGACGGGAAAGGATGGGGGCAAGGAATGGGAAGGAATTCGGCCATGGCCTTTTGAAGGAAGCATCCCGGCATTCACCTGGAGTGATTTGGGGAAACCATGGAAAACCCAAATCTGGATGCCCGGACGGGGATTCGAACCGCCGTCCTCCCGAATGCGAGGCCAGAACGCTATCCGTTACACCACCACGCTCGGTGGGGGGGGGGGGGGGTGAGGAAGGTTAGTTTAAGTGGCCTAATTAGTGACGCATGAGTGCACAAGTTTGTTACAATGTATCTAATTAGTGACACACCGAAACAATAGAATGGGGGAGGCGTGGGAAGGAATCGGTTACAATGTATCTAATTAGTGATGCTTGAGTGCACAAATTGGCAACAATGTATATAATTATTGACGCATGAGTGCACTCAAAGAGAGGTAAAACTGAGGTTAGTGAAGGGGTGGGAGGGAAGGGGGAGGGGGATGATTGACAGAACAATAATAGGGGGCGTGGCCAAGAACACTAGGTGTGAAAACGATTGACAGTTCTTTTGTTTGGGCTCACTCCTGTTAACAAATCAAAAAAGCATTTTTTGGAAGTAATTTGTGAAGTTTAGATATTAAAATTCTAATGATTGTCATTTAATTTCTTTATATGTAAATAACATTTCTTATAACACAACTTTGCGAGCCACCACAAAGCCATGTTTTCAGCTAGTGTTTTTTTTTTTAACCTTGTATACATAATACCGTACAAAATCCTTCCATACACAGTAGATTGCTTAGTTACTCTTTTAGGGAAATTATAACTCTTGAACAGCTTGTTTGTGATTAGATGGCCTTGTTTACTCGGCTAACTCAAACGCAATAGCGTTCCAATGGAGCGGTTTCATTCAGAGGAACTAAAGTTTTCACGAATGTTCAAGGCAAAGTGCTTCTTTGTCAATTGCAACAAGCGATGATTGGAATGGCAGTCAAGAGTGCATTCCTGGAAAATGTACGATGCAAATCGGCTTGCCACCTAAGTCAGTAATGAAGTGTCAGGGAAAAGTCATACATGTAATGTGTCGCGTTCATCGTGTGACTTCAGTCAGAAAGAAGCCACAAGACAATTATGTCGAAGTCGACCAGTTGTAACCTCCAAACAGTTAAAATTCATCCAATTGAAGTCTAGCAAATCCCATTAATTATTTGCTCGAAACTGTGTAGATCTTATGGCGACGTGGCCCTAAATAAGTCGTCTTTTGATCCACGTACACAGAGTAGAGGTCATTTAAAGATATTCAATGGTAATAAAATAGCTCATCAAATGGTCGCTAATTCTACCTAAGTTACAACACCAAGTTCTTAGCGTATTTTAATAAAGAGCCAATTCAAAGCTCGCAACCAAAACAAAATATAATTATAGTACAACACTTCTCGAACTACTATACATTCATATAATGTTACTGCGACACAGTCCAACACCTACAGCTTTTTACACACACACACCTTCCTTCTTCTTTTTCTTTAAGAATCTCTCACATCAGACCAAAGATTTTCTATCTCATTCTTTTCAAAGATATACTATCCACTGACAATGTTTGTTAATCTTGCTTAATCGAGCTTAGAAATTATATCATGTACATTATTACAATCAGTATTTAAATGATAATTAATTACAATTAACAAAATAATATTTAAATGATAAATAATTACATAATTGGGGTGGTAGCATATGTTATACAGTCTGTACATTGATGCACAGCTCGAGACGATGCGGACAGCAAGAGGGGGGTAGAGAAAACTGAGAGGCTCGCCCTAGTCAAGCCTCCATTGCAGTCATTACGGATCTCCGACGAGTAATGGTTTAATATTGTATAAGATTATTTTTTCAAAATTAAGCTCTTATTCCATTTCCGTTTGTTCATATAAAAATACTAGAAATTTGGTAGAAACGGTGACGTTCAACACAGTAAGGATGTCAGCAGTAGTAGATCCTGACGGGTTTGTGAAACCTCGTCATACAGCACTGGCAGCTCAACTCATCAACCCTGGAAGCAACACTGAAATATCAACCACCAACGACCGCTATGGTCACCTGGTAGCAGAGAACGCTGCCACTCCTAAGTCACCAGAAGTAGCCAAGCCAGCACCTATTGCGGTTACCTTCAAAGAGGTGTTCTCGGCATATGACAGCCTACTCAAACAACTTTGTAAGGCTGGCCATGAGATAAAGTCCATTGGCCGCGAGCTGTACAAATTAAAGACAAGAAATAAAATTGACAAGATGGTGGTGAAAGTGTTTCTCAGATCACGGAATGCCAATCTACACCTAAGCATCGGTCCCAGAGAAATTTTTGAAGGTTGTGATAAGAGGCCTACCCTTCAACAGAGCATTATAAAGAGGAACTTGAAGAAGCCGGCTGGCAGTGAGGACTGTGTTTCTCCTCCCCTGTAACCCATTAAAAGTACCGATCTTTTGGTGGTACTTATAGACACCGTAAAGAACTGGGGCATCTACCTGATGATCTCCCTCTGTTAAGTAAAGATATCAACAGGAAACCAACGCAGCACAAGGGGCCCGCCATAGTACCTTAGATGTCAAACTGTAAGACACGTCCCAAGTATGTTGGAGATAACACCACTAAGGGCTGCAAAGATGTAAAGGGTGCGACTCCTCCAAAGTGTGCTACCAGCTACAGAAAAAGACTTTTGTTCAGTTCAATAAGAGGTAACAGAAAAATAACGCTACGTATGCAGCGTTAACGCCAAAAACAAAACCAACTCAACCTTGAAGATTTACCACAACAGAAGCCGCCACGGAAGACACAAACAGCGGGAAATCCACGGAGCAAGCCAACAACATCAACCAGAGTAATGAAAACCTTAGCTAGTAGGCTAGCATTCGACGAGGCAGAGATACATCAGCAGTAAAAGGAAAAAACCGTCACGAGAATTTTGACTCCCCGACGCTTACCAGCCTCATTCACATCAAAACGAATCGTTCTGCTACTACACAGTCGATGTAAACCATAGTAACTAAATCACAGGCCTGTCGCGGTAAAATTGCAGCTACAGTGCAGACCACACAACGAAGCTCAATAAACGTGGGCGCTAATGACCTCGCCGTCGACGCGCCCTTAAACCACCACAACAACAACAACAACATCAATAAACGCGGAACAACATGGGCAATAAAATTCATGCGATGACCATATGTGAATAGAAAGCCAATGGCATGTCGAAACAAATGGCGGAGTTCACTGAATTTTTGCGTAACGAACAAATTGACGTATACTTCACGGAAAAATTCTGGTCTAGTAAATGAGACCCACCTAAAGCAAGGAGTACGTGCTACTGCCAACAACTACATTTCCTATCGTAACGACCCCCGGACCGTCGGAGGAGTACTGATATCTATATATGCGTCTCGGTCTAACGCCATGAGGTCGCTCTACTGCAACTTGGAATAATAAGAGCTATACCCGTGTCTGCCAAACAACGCGGGCCCGGTTGCTTAATTGCTGCCTGCAGCCGCCGTCTAAATTGCAGCTTAAATGAAGAAGACACAGGTAAAGCTTACGCGATAACATCTTCATCGCGGCTGACTTTAAAGCCTAACTGACGAGCCATGATTCTAACGGGGTTTCACTGCCTCAATTATGACGGTGCGAAAAGCTTTTCGGAGTCCTAATCTTTTTATTGGAGCAGATCGTCAGATGTTTGCTTAACCCGCTGGCGGATGGGTCACCACCGGTCGCAGGTGTACTTAATCCCGATTGTATTATCTCGCAGATGTTCCAAGCGTTTCATGCGTTGACTTATGGTAGGCCCCTACTTAGCACAAGCTGCACTGACGCACTGTATACTAAAAAATTGTTACAGTACCTGCTCCACGACTGAATTTCCACTGAACTACTTAAAAAATATTGAGATAAGTTTACATAACTGCTTCCATATATAATTAATTAATTTCTTAGACGGCACAAATATCCCTCCATTGGAGCATTCCGTACTTGTTTCAAAAACCTAGTTCATTTTTAATCGGCCATTTAAAATAGGAGCAAAAGTGTTTTAAGAGAATTCACTTAATGGTTAAGCTACTAAGACTTCCAAGACCTAATGTAGATATTCCTGTTTGTGACGATTAGTTCGTTAACCACACCGATGATGTACGATTTACCAAAGGTAACCAACGGTATCGTTACTAATCTAGGTTAAATTGGATAGGGAATACAAGCTGTGGAAATTGTCTATTAATGTTTAGAGAAGAAAATATTCATAAACTTGGTCTTATTATTGGATCCAGTGGCAGATAGAGACGTCGACTGTTCAGTTTTTTTTTTTTTTTAATTATTGCTACCGAAGATGGACCTAGCGGTAATGAGATAACTATCCGTCACCAAACTATATGCAACGCAGGCGTATTCCAAACACGACCTTACAAAGACTATTAAATCGTAGCAAGGACGAGTGGTCTGCGCCCCATGACCTACAACACATAAACTTATGAACTATCAGTCTTTAGGGCTCTTACTGTCACATCTCTAAGCTGTGCCAGCCAGCTGATTCTGCTGTCAAATATGCTGCCCCAGGACGGTTTCATTAAAGCTGTGAACTGTGTATTAAGGTAAGAGGAAGTTCTCCGAAAATACTACGACTACTAGTAAAAAAACGCAGTTACACGCCTCTAATCAAGTAATATAGATACTGATGATCGAGAGTAGGCTCCTACCTTTTGATATATGCGGTGGATAAATCTTACTTCATCTATGACGTTTTTGGCTCTTACTCTTGCAATTAGGAACGCTATTAAGTTGTCAGGTGTCAATAGCAACCTAAAATGAAGCAACGCCCGGCAGCGATTCTGCGTTCTTGAAATTTTTGAGATGGAAACATCAGCCGCATTGTGAATCACTACCGTGCGCTAATTCACCTTCTTCTCTGTGTTGTCACAGTGTTGTAGAACAATAAAATGGCGGAAGAACTGCCAATCAGCTTTACTAATGTTCTATTTGCGTCGTGTTTTAATGGGAATGTGGAGATCACGATCACGGTCAATCTCCAAATGCACCGAGTCTACTAAGAAGGAGGGTACATCGAGAAGGGCGAACAGGAAGCAGTAGTTCTCCGTCATTTGACCATTGCTGAGGACGCAAATAACCTCTTGCTCTATCAATCTATCGACCAGACCGCCTCAGAGGCAATCGCTGGTTGAACTTCACACTCGGACAAACACAGTCAATCCCCTTTCACTAGCTCACCTTGGGTATCGACCTTCCTATACCTTCTTCGCACCATAAAACCATTAATGTTCCAATGAAATGTGCGATCCACAATAGCTGTTTAAGTTCACACACCCTGCTTCTGGTGGTTACTCGTTCGTATTCTTCTGGGGACTGAAAACTTTTAGGTCCACCAACATTTTACAGTCTTCAGAGTCCGAAGAAGCAATAGACATCTTAAGACTCTGTGAAGGCCTCGACATGAGGTTTGTTCTTTCGCGTGAGACTTTTCTCCTTACTGCTAGGTGGACTGAGCTGTTATGTTGAAGGGGATTTGACTAAATTGACAGAGTACGTGATTTTAAACTTAGGACGGACCTCGGTTTTTTCGCTCAAATTGCCTCCTATTACCCGATGTTGATATTGTTGCCGCCGCACTTCTGATGATATTGTTTCTGTGTTATGAACAGGTTTCGTCTTCGCGGAGAAATAAGGTAGAAACTGTCCTGATTAATGCTAAAGTGTTGCTGGTTGACAGTGACAACACTTTTACAGTGGAAAAACTGGTTTAGCACCGCATTTGCACTAACACGAGAAATTTTTATTAGTGCTCTCACTTGTCGATGATGGCTGCATGTCAACGCAGGTTTCAGTTCCATCTGGCTCAGATAGCGAAAGGTATTTATTTCTGTCAATAGAGGGAAAGAAGGCACCGACAGTAGGGCAAGAAGTGTTAAAACCAGATCATGAACATAATCTAGACATTTGTAATGATAATCTGTTAAGGCCCTTTCAAGAGCTAAGCTAACCCCCTTCTTCTTTAAAGAAAAAGGCGACACATATCTGTATATTTTCTTGCTGAACAGAAGCGTTTTCCACAATGAAGAAAAATATTCTACATCAATTCAACAATTTTTTAAATTATTATTTGAGAGGTGATTCACTTTACCATAAAATTTGTAGTTATTCGAGGAATATAAATAATAATAATTATTATTTTTGTATCAGGAAGGAAATAAACTGGATTAAAGCTTTTAAACAAATGTCAGTATCAAACATATTATATTCTTTGGATTCAGAGAAAAGGTAATTTATGTCAGCTTATGTATTATTTGTCACAATCCACGTGGCATTTTAAGTCAAGAAATGGAAAATTATTCTCCTCTACCGTAAGGACGTACGACGAATTAATTATTTCGTTTTAACTTTCTGTTTCAGTTAATAAGAACATAACTGTTAAATAAGAGAAAATATAAACTATGAATAAGTGTGTTTTAGATATTACGATGACAAATAATTACTCTTAAGACATAAGCCAGAAGACAAACGGATATAGTGCGTAAATTTTTCTCTCTTCGGGTTTGGGATCAAGGGTACAAATCATTTCCATATCTACTAAGCAACATAATCATTTAGAAGCCCTAAGAGTGTTTATTTTAATTAAAGTTTTATCAGTCTGTTTGCATTTAAGAACCAACGATGAGAATGAATGAATATTAATGGGTCTCTGCAGAAAGTTTGTGTGCAGAAGAACCTTATAAGCCGGTTAGCATGGATAAAGCCAGCTACAATCTAGCGATCGCAGAAATACTGCACCATACTGCACACTCGACCACTTTGTCCCTGGTGCGAATACAGGATATAACAGAAATTTTCATCAGATGGTATTTTGCCAAGATGATAAGAGCGATTTGGCCCTTAAATACCGCCATTCAACCCACGTACGCGGACAGAGGAGCTACTTAGTTCCATTAAAAGGTTCTTATTATCCAAATAAGACGTCTTAGCTTCATACAATCAATAATTTGCTATTTTATTGATTAAAGCCCGATTACTGCTCTTAACAACTTTATTTTTACACGAGGCACAAAACTACAATTGAAAATACACTCGTTCTGTATATTAATAAACAATCACTGATTCATCTGGCATAATACAAAATATTAGATCGCCGCTACAACTTTGGCGCACGACCTCTCACTCACGCTCACGGCCAGAGACACTTCACACCTCTGCACACACTCAAAACCATAGATGTTAACATCACTTATACTACCCTTTTTTACATGCTTAGTATCGTCTGTGATTTCCGTGAGCATAAATACAATTGCTTACAATGCATATTCATACATTTATTTTAATATTATAATATATACATCTAAATATATATATTTGGGGCTAGTGGATATGCTATAAGTCACAACTCATTGTTCCTGACCTGGACGAGGAGCATCTTCCACTGAAGTCACACCATTTGCGAACTTCCTACTCCATTCGTTGACTTGCTGCTGTGACAAACATGCATCACCGTACTGAACCTTCATTCTTCGATGAATTTCAATAGGTTTCACACCTTCACTACTCAAAAACCTAATAACAGAACGCTGTTCTTCCCTGGTGCAAGTCTCAAGTGGGGCAACCATCTTCATACTGATACTGCGACGGTATTTGTGCATCTGCACTATGCTGCCACCTACAGGCCATTCTGCACGCTGCTTGAAGCACGCTTACCAACTTACAGGATAACGGCGCGAAATTTCGATTTTTCTATTACAAATTTAAGGTTTTCATTTGACTCACCCTCGTATTATTACCGCGGGATCCATATGATCAGTCATGGCTTCGATGTTGAATGTTTGTTGTAATCGCGACGCAACAACAATTAATCAAATCGCATGTTTGTCCTTTACCTTTGTTATTGATTTAAAAGTTATGAATTCTGATAGTTTTAAAATGAAACAACTAACCCGGGAGTCAATAGTATTTTGCCTGCAGGCCCGATTTGATTGTATGTCCACATTTATTTTAACAAACCTATCACAAAAAGATGAAGAATTTACAAAAATAAATGAAAACCGTAAAGGAAGACAGTGGTGAAACTTCCTATTTAAAAACGAACTACTTCGATGAGATTATAATATTTGTTAAATACATGTCCCATTATCACTTCAAGCTTCTATGCACGGTTTTGAGGAGGCTACTTTAAAAAATAACCGTCATTAGTTATTGTCACTAGATATGTCACTCTCAGGTGAAAGGTAAGGTTTTTTTTTTAGATGTTTGTTTTGAAATTAGACTATTCTTTCGTATATAATATTAATTACAGTAAATAAAGTGTACATTCAGAGGTTTTCCGTAAGACCCATGTGCTAATTACTTGACTTTAAATTTTATAAAAAGGTACAACTTACCTAAACTTATTTTATTAAATAAACAATTTACTTAAACTTTACAAAGTACGAACGAAGTCGTCCCGTATGCGATGCAATGCTTCATGCTATTGTTCGATTGTACCAACAGTAACTAGTAACGATTCGAAAGTAACGGGTATTGATTGGTTTAGTAACGAATTCATACGGGTACAGCTCTACAGTTAGGTGATTACGTGAGTCAGATAAAAATGTATTTTAATGTACTTTCGTACCAAAACCGCACAAAATAATAGTACAGTGCTCTATAATAAAGTAAGGTGTCATATCTACCTGTCATCCCAACCCTGATTCCCTGAAACAATCACTTGAAAACGTTAAAGGAGACTAACGACAGGGTTTGAACACGGATGAGCTACGGAAAAGTGTGGACGCGAGGGGGCGACCCGTCACTCGGCCGACTGTTGTTGCTGTGACGGTTCAGGCCAGTATTGGCAAAGTGCAGCTCAACCTTTACACGTAACAACTGATACACAAAATGACGCAAATTAAAATCCCAACACCCAGACTGTGTTGTGATAAATGATTGAAATTTGATGCCAAGTATGCCCGCATGAAGAGTATTAAATGATTAAAAATTGAAAGTTTTATATGTATTAATATGAGAATTACGGTGCTATTTATTATGTAAATTTCAAAAAAAATTAAAATTTTTTTAGCGTATAAGTGGCGAACAATGTGGTGTAACATGACATCTTGTTGTCCACATGTTTTTGTTGGCTAAGTATGCCAAGGCGAAGAATGACAACTCTGTACACACAAATGTCTAACTGTGAGAGAGGTCGGAGAATTGACGTATTTTTAAAGGGTGCATCATATCGTGAAATCTCCCGAAGGATTGGCCGTAGTGCAATGTCAGTATACAGACTTGTTACACAGTGGATGAAAGAAGGCTCTAGTACTCCTAGAAAAGGCATGGGTCCTTACAGATGGATAACAGCACGTGTAGACCGCCAAATGGTGTGGGTGGCTGTTGCTGGCAGATGGTTGATTGCAGGCCAGATACAAACACTGGTTACAGATAGTCACCCCACAACCAATGTTTTAAAACAGTGAAGTTCTGTGGAAGCATGTCCAATTTGTTTAAACACAGTAATCCTATACTCATGGAACTGTTATAAAAGGAAAACAACAGAGTACTCTTGATCCTAGTAAAAGGTGTTTATGTAATAATTATCTTTCGTTATTCACAAACTGATAAGCATCTGATAGGTACGAAAATTCTTGATCTATTCGAGTTTATTTAGTGGTTATTTTTTCGTTTAAAAGGCTTTTTGAAATTACATTGACTTTAAATATATCTAGATTTGAATTTTAGTGTTACAAGAAACTTTGAATAATGAGATGGAGAATTAATGTGCCTTAAAAAGAAATAATACTTATAAATAATATTAGCGCTGAAAATTTCTACCTTAACCAACATTATCGAAATCGTACTAGATACTTTATTCTTAACTATTAGTTATATTTCAGTTCAAAAAGTACAACAGCTTCTGGTAAATCAAGGACCACAGTTAGTGAGGAGCCATCAAGTATGAACATCACAACATTCGGAAGAACAATTTGATACTGACAGCGTCGTCGATAATAGTGCAAATAATAGGTCTACTATACTTCAAATTACCTTACAAGAGGCTTTTACGTGAGTTTAGTTTAATAAGTCAAATACATTCTTTAGTCCTTATTAATGATTACACTTATTAGATTTTTTTAATTGGCGTCTTTGTTTCAGATGGAAGTGAAAAATATATATATCAAAAAATCTTCAAGCTTTAGTATTTTTTATCTCTAAGGATATGCGCCTTTTATCATACTTGAGGGAGAAGGATGAGCTACAACCTAATTTCAAAGTGCCTGGAGTACAATAAATAAATATATATATATATTTAAAAAAACTCAGGAAAAATATGAGGCTTGTATCGCTACAGCTAAATCTAGATTGTCAAAAATAGATAATATTTGTCTTACACTGGATGTTTGGACGGAATAATAAAGGAGCGAGGTTTTATGGGGGTGTCAGCCCATTTCCAACAAAACGGTGAAATGTGTGCCAGTACGGCGCTAAACAAAAGACATACTGCTGAATATATACAGTAAACCATTATGAATATTCTCGATAGTTGAAGTATTCCACTAAGCAAAATTAACAAATAATGTCAGTGCTATGATAACAGCCATAGAAATAACTATTGGTGAAAAGAAACATTTGACCTGTTTTGCGCATGTAGTGAACCTCGTAGTCGAAGAGGCTTAAAAATTATCTAGTGTAAAGACATCTATATCAAAATTCGAGAAATATTCGATAAATAATTGTGTTTTGCATTATGGAAAATTCAAATGCAAAACAATATTCCTGAAAGTTTAGTTCCGAAAGTTCTCGCTGACGTGAAAAAAAGATGGAATTCTCCAAGCGCTATCTTTTTTGTTTAAAAGTGTTAAAATTATAATAAATAAAAATTTAAAGAGAAGACAACACCTTCAGTATGCTTGAAATGTGCGCTTTTTTAACAATTCGAATAAATAAATAAAAATAATTACTGTGTATTATTAGATTTATGTAGACTACGCACAGAAAATTATAATCCAGCAAAATGCCGGGTATACTTTTACATTTCGACAATAAGGTAGGTAACTGAGTTAAAAAAGTATCGATATGAGTTAGTATCGATACTTTTGAAGTACGCATATAAGTAAGTATCCTAAGACAATTTGAGTACTACTCATGTGAGTATATATCGGTATCGGAACATCACTAGCTTGAATGGGTGAGCGCATCCTACAGTAGTTCCACACGGAGGTCCTACAAGTTGGACCGTGAAACCGTGAATAAGGCCGCTTTCTTTACATGCAAGTTCAGACTTGTAAATTCGTTGCTTACGTAATAATATCGTTCAGTTTATTGTTGCTTTTATTGCAGGATCATAAAAAACGTGAAGAAAACTACTAATTGTTGTGAGAATTGAGTTTTTCCCGGCGTATGTTTGAAATAAATAATTCACGGGTTTTCCGCCGGATATTTTCTTTATTATTAAACTCTTTATTTAATAACAACAACAACAATAACAACAGTCATATAAAGCTACAAGACAGTGAATGTCTCGCGAGAGAGAGAAGCGCAGCTTCAGCTAACGCTGTAGCCATTGGCTGTATTGGGGAACAGGTACCTGTCACCCTTATTGGTGACATCTGCCCCTACGTTTAATTTTGTACAGGTTGACATTTCTGTTAATAGTTTGTCATTACCTGCTGGCCAGCAGAGTTTTTGCAGAGTGTATTTCTTTTTTTTTTCGTTGTGGCCTCGCATTCGGGAGGACGCCGGGCATCCAGATTTGAGTTTTCCAAGCTTTTCCCAAATCAATCCAGGCGAATGCCGCGATGCTTCCTTCAGAAAGGCCATGGCCCAATTCCTTCCCGTTCCTTGTCCCCAGACCCATCCAGGCTCTAATGACCTTAGCCGTCGACGAGGCGTAAAGCAGTAAGAAAGAAAATATTTGTTTTATTATTTTTCAAATTAAGTTTTTAAATTGAGCATTTATTTCGGCCTCGAGTGTCTGTAGTCGTCTGCGTCGTAGTCGCCGCTCTTGTTGATCAGCTCATTTTGGGATGTGGCTGCCTTCTGGTAGAACCGGTGGGCTGCTGTGCTCAGTCTGTCTCGTAGTAGGGGTTTGTTGGCCAGCGCATGTAGATCCGCCGTCGGGAAGCGATGGGGCAGGTGCACGGCTCTTTTTAGCACCTTGTTTTGCAGTACCTGCAGCTTCTTTAGGTGGGTGGAAGCGGGGTAACCCCACGCCTGGCTCGCGTATTCGATGATCGGTCTTACCGGTGCCTGGTAGACCTGGACTCCTCAGCGGGGAGGCAGCGTGGAGTTGACATTCAGGATGGGATAGTGCATGTTTAGCCTTCTCTCCACCCTGGTTTTGACGTCTTGTATCTGCTGCCTCCACGTCAGCCGTTCGTCGAGGTGGACCCCCAGGTAGCGGACAACCATGTGTTGTGGGATTCTGCCACCGAACAGGTTGAGCTGGAATGGTCTTGGGGTTCCACGCCGGTGGAGTATGTTGGACTGCGACTTCTCTGCGTTGATGCGAACTCTCCACTTCATGGCCCATTCTTCGAGTTGACTACACTAGCTGGTGGGTTGTGGAGTGTCCGGAGCGGAACCAAATTGGTCGTTGGAGATGACTTGCAGGTGGCGGACATGTGTAATCAGGCGGCTGAGAAGGACCCTCTCAAAAAGTTTAGATAACGCTGGCAGCAGTGAAATTGGGAGGTAGTTTTGTGGGAATGTGGGGCCTTTCCCAGGCTTTGGAATTGCCACAACTACCGCTTCCTTCCACGCTGCGGGTTATATTCATCTCTGTAGTGCTGCATTGAAGATTTGCGCTAATCTCTTGACTGCCGCAGCAGGGAGTTGCTTGAGGATCATGTTATTGATCCCGTCGCAGCCTGGTGCTTTCTTCCACTGCGTTCGTGGCCGTCGTCAGCTTCAGGTATCTCCGCAGCTCGTCCATTCCATCCGTGATTTGTCGCAGACACAAGCTGCATATCGTCCTTAGCACCAGAGAATCATATGGCTAATATCTATGTCTAAGTTGAGAATCTGACATACTGTAATTGTCCTAAGCTATTTAATATAATCTGAATTGGTTATGTACATATGTAACACACACACCAGAGCATTTACTGCTTGTTTCATTTTTAAGCAGTTTGAGGTAGAAGGTTTTGTCGTAGACATTTCCTTCAACTTTGAATGAGGGATACCTTTACTTTTGATGTGTCATTTCTTTTGCTCTGTATTTTATTCAATTACTTGTTTAAAGTATGTTTGTCCAGAGTGTTGTCATATTGCCCTAGATTAGATATGAGCGGGTTCGTTGATGTGCGTGCGGCCCTGTAGAACGTTTTTGTTAACTGAACAATCCTGTCCTTCAGGGGTGGAATACCTGCGGCTTCGTGCAGGTCGACTGTTGGGAATCGATTACACACGTGGAGTGCGCGTCGAAGTGCACGGTTTTGCATTGTCTGCAGGCAACTCAAGGCAGACTTGGAGACGTAACCTCAGCCAGGACCCGCATACTCTATAATAGGCCTGATGAGGCTGCAAAATATCGTAACCCCGGTGCTGGCTGCTAGGGAGCTATCCTTGTTGAGGACCGGGTACAACTTCCTCATCCTGGCTGCGACTTTCAGTCTTAGATCCTCGATGTGTTGTCTCCATGTTAGTCTGGAGTCTAGTGTTACACCGAGGTATTTAACAGCCTTCGACCAGCTGATGTTTTCGCCGTTTAGGCGTAGGTTAGGTGTAGGTTCCTGCCGCCAGTTCCGCTTCCCCAGGCGCCTGGTCAGCATGATTGCTTCTGTTTTGGCTGAAAGTATGGTGATCCGCTATCAACTGGCCCAAGCCTCTGTTTGTTGAAGAACCTGTTGTAGCCTCCGTATGGCCGCAGCTTTGCTTCTGCAAGACGTGTAGAAGGCGGATCGTCTGCGTATAGCGCAGTTCTTACGTTTGGTGGTGCTGGGATGTCTGAGGTGTAGAGGTTATAAAGCACAGGTCCAAGCACCGACCCTTGCGGTACCCCTGCGTTGATTGGCCGGGGTGTTGAGGTCATTTCCGACCCTCACTCGGAAGGACCTGCCTGTGATGTAACTCCGGGTCAGTTTCACAATCGGGCCGGGAATACCCTGTGTGTACATTTTATACAGGAGACCGCTGTGCCATACGGAGTCGAAGGCTCGTGCCACATCCAACAGAAAGAGTGGGCTGTAGCCTCGACGGTTGAATGTCGTCATAGCGTGTTCGACGATGCGTAGCACTTGTTGGGTGGCAGAATGTTTCTTCTGGAAGCCCAACTGGAATTCCGGCATGATATTCTCGCTTGAGATATGGGCTTGCAGGCGTTTTAGAAGAAGCCGCTCAAAGATCTTGCTCAGGGAGGGAAGCAGGCTAATTGGCCTATAATTCTGTGGAAAGATGTCATTCTTCCCTGGCTTGGGTACGCCTACCACAGTAGCTTCCTTCCAACACCTGGGGTAGTGTTGCGTGCGGAGTATGGCATTGAACAGTGCGGTAATGTATTGAACCGCCGATGGCAGAAGGTTCCTGATTAGCCTGTTCCCCAGATTGTCTTTCCCAGGAGCCTTCTTTAGGTTGAGTCGAGCAATTGTTCTTCTTACTTCTTCCGTCGAGATCTCCTGGAGCTCGTACCCGTCGTCCTCAGCAGCTAGATAGCGTGCTAGTCTCCTCCGGATGTTGGTGGACTCGTCTTCATCGTCATCCTGGGCTGGCCGGAACTGTTTTTCAAAGTGGTCTGCGAGGCCGTTGGCTTTATCCACGTTGCTGTATACCAAGCCTCTATCACCATGGAGTGGAGGCAGACGCTTGCGTCTTTTGGTGAAATGCCTGGTTGCTGACCAGAGGTTTCCTTCGCTTATGTTGAGTGTGGCTAGGCGTGCTTCCCACTCCCTGTTAAGGTGTGCCTGGAGGTCCGCTTTCAGTTCTCGCTGCAGGCGATTTAACAGACGTCTAGTGTCTGGGTGCCTGGTTAAACGCCATTCCTTGGCCACTCTGTTCTTATGCCGGATCTGTGCAAGAAGTTGTGGCGGGAGTTGCCTTGACTGCGGCCTTGTTACTGGTGGTGGCGAATTTGAGTTAGCTGCATCGACTATTGCTGTGGATAATAGTTTTAAGGCATTCCTTCTATCGTCGATAGGCTGCAGGTGTTGGAGACATTCGGTGACCTCTTCGCGGAACCGCTCCGAATTTTTTCTATTATAGTTTGGCTGATTTGGCGTGGCTGGTGTCCACTGGCCGATGTCTATGTGTATTAAGACTGGTGAGTGGTCGGAAGAGAGTTAGTTCATCGTTCGTGCAGCTACGAGTCCGTTGATACCTCGACTTATTGCCATATCCAGAACATCAGGGCGATTTCCTCTCCACGGGTGGTGGGTTCGGTTCGTCCGGCCCCCAGGTCTGCAAATTACGTCTGATGCACAGCCGGTATAGTTGGTTGCCAGCCGCATTGGTGATGCGCGAATTCCAGGTAGGATGCTTGGAGTTAAGATCCCCTCCAATCAGGAGTTTACCCCTGATGTTGAGTAATTGCCGGATGTCATCTACGAAAGGTGTTCTTCTCGGTGGTCTGTATACTGCAATTATTTTTACGGGCCCCTTGGTGGTTGCTATTTCAATTGCAGTGGTCTCTAGTAGCTGCAGAGGAGGGGTGTGGATTTTATGATGCGGTATACTTCTTTTCACATAAATAGCCACTCCACCACCCGCGGTTGGTCTGTCCCAGCGGTAACATAGATAGTTGGCTACATTAGCCCTGAGGCCAGGTTTGAGGTGGGTTTCGGCTACTAAACAGATGTCGATGTTCTCATCCCACAAGAACTGCCGAAACTCACCTAGTTGTTGGTAAATGCCATCTGTATTCCATATGCAGAGAGTTAGTCCCTTTATGTGGACTCTATCCATGAATTGTGTTGAGGGTCCTGTGAGGGATCGGCTCTGTGGGCCGTCATTACCGCGGATTTGATGTCCACTGTGGGTTGGTCGAACTTGGCAATCAAGGTCGTCAGTATTGTGAGGAGAGTTCCTACTATGTCTAGTAGGCGTTCCATTCTACCTATACCGTTATTCTGCGCGGGATGTTGGTTAGGTAGGTGGTGGAAATGTCCTGGCTGCGTGATTGGGCGTGTAGAGTCTACTCTTGACTGGTTATATTCTCTTGATGTCTGTGCTTGACCACTAGTTACTTCCACGAAGGTGGCTGTCTTACTTGAATGATTTGCGTTGGTGTTCCTCTTCTTGCTGGGTCCTTGGGCCTTAGTCCCTTGAGGCTGACGTTTTGGAGCCTCTGTGCGCTTGTGTTGGGTGGACTTGTTGCCCTGTGGGGGTTTGGTTTGGGTGATCTGTTGTTGCTTGAATTGGCTGGATGTAATGTCTTCGGCATGTCGCTGGGTTTTGCCGGTATCCTGCTGCTTTTCTTCACGTTTCTTCTGTGCTGCGGCGACCTGTTCTGCGGCAGCGTCTCGTTGGCGGGCTCGGACGCGCTTATATGCTTCGCAACCTTTGTAGCTGGCCACGTGCTTGCCGTTACAGTTGGCGCAGTTGGGGCTGCCCTCTCCTTTTTTGAGGGTGCAGTCGTTGGAGAGATGTGCGCCAGCACATTTCACGCAATTTGGAGGCATGTTGCCGTGTTTGGCGACGTGCTCTAGTGATTGGCAATTGTAGCACTGCACCGTGCCATTTGAAGCTCTCAGTTTCTCGACAGAGATTCGTAGGGACATTAAGTTGTCCATTGAAAATATCCCTTTATTCTGGGGCCTGTCTGGCAGGACCACCAGGAATAGTGGCATGGAGTCGAAGCTCCCAGGCCTCTTGAGCTTACTGACCGAGCGGATGTTTAGGCCAAGTCCTTCTAGTTCCACCTTGATGTCAGAGGTAGGCATATTTGATGGCATCCCTCGTATTACTGCCTTCAGCAACTTTTCTGCAGCAGAAGGAAAGGTGGAGTATGGTATTCCTTTCCGTTATAATACAGCGGTGACCTCCAGGTAGTCGGACGTGAAGTTGAAGGTGAGCTTGACCTTGTCCCCTCCAGCTGTCTTGGCTTGGAACGGGTGTTCCTGTAGAACTCCTTTAATCAGCTGGTACAGCTCCTTGTAGGTGGTTGGGAACTGGACCATTATAGGTGGAAGCTGCGATCTTGCATGTGCTGGTCGGTTGGTGGGTTGCTGCTGTTGTTGTTGCTGCAGCTGTGGCTGCTGGTGTTGCTGCTGCGGCTGCTGATGTTGCTGCTGCTGCGGCTGTGTTTGCTGCTGCGGCTGCTGGTGTTGCTGCTGCGGCTGTGTTTTCTGCTACTCCTGTTGTTGGTGCTGCTGCGTTTCTTCCTGTATCAGCACGTCGTATGGGTTACTTAGTTCAATTCTGTCTGGGTCCAGTGACGGCGGAGGCTTGCTGGTGCGACGCGCCTGCGTAAACCCTTTGTGGTCAGGTTGGTCGCCAGCTGGACTAGTTGTTCGGTTTTTCGACGATGTGCCGCGGCGCTGCAGCGTGTTGGACGGTGGTGGGAAACTGAAGGCGCCGACGATCTTCTTCTTCCCCGCCTTCTTGTCTTTGTGGGCTGAGACGAGGTGCGACACGGGGATGCTGATATTTGTACAGCTTTCACTCTGCTCACTTCTTGAGATCTTGGCTTTTCCCCTGAGGTCCACCGCTTCGTTACGCGGGGGTCTGATCAGTGGCCAGGCCTGGTCATCGTTTCTGAAGAGTGCGCGGTCTCGGTAATATCCATAATCGAGTCCGTTTTCTGTTGCCGGGTCGTCGTAACATCTTGCGGGGCCATCCTGATCAGATCCGTTGTCGATAGCATGTCCGTTAGCCGGGTCGTCAACACTGCCGCAGCTGTCACCGGCAAAGCTGAGTGCGCTGGGGCACTCGACCCGCCCGGCGCGACAGTGCGGCAAATACTTTCCTCGTCGCTACTTCCCTCGCTCATCCTAACGCTAGAGAAGCAAACACGGAACTGTCTCTATGTACATATGTTTCGTTGATGGATGTTTATAACTAACTATCAACTAAAGGGGGTGTTTTGTTTGCTACCGGAGGCTTGGGCCCGGAGATGGAGGATTGACATTAACCCAGCCAAGACTCAGGCAATAATGATGTGTAAAAGACTTGGGCCCCGTCGACCACGTCAACCGGACCCCGTTCTTCACCTTCACGGTAAAGACATACCCTGATCAGCTACTGCCTGCTACCTGGGAGTGCTGCTAGACAGGAGACTAACCTGGCAAGCTCATATAAATGACATCCTCAGGAAAGCAAGCGCAAGACTTCACAGCCTCTACTCTTTTCTTAACAAAGACAATAATTTTGACTAAACACTGGCATTAAGATTTACACGACCCTATTAAGACCGATTACAGAGTACGCCTGTCCAATGTGGGCATACGCTGCTGACAGCTATATACTCAGACTACAAACTATACAAAACAGGGCACTGAAAAGAGCCCTGCACCTTCCAGCCAGATTTCCTACCTATGAACTCCTTGAAGCCACTGGAGTTCCATATCTCCATGACAGGTTTAAACAACTAGCCGAGGTTTTCTACAAGAGTTCAAATAGAAGCAAAAACCCCGAAGTCAACAACATCGGTTGCTATGACATAACCATTGACCGTCATAAGAGACCTTTAAGTCTAATCAACTAATATACACCACCGAGAAGCCACACCAACAGAGAAGTTTTGCATCACCCAAATACTTCTGGAGGCAATGTCTTCGGACAATATCCTCCACCCCCACCTGCCTACAAAGATATAGGCAGTGACGGTGCTGTGAGAGAGCAGAGGACTTGGACGGATTGCTATTGACCAAGCTAGCTCCAATGACCTCGCAGATGCTCTCCACTTCCCTCCCATTGATCAGCGCGTCAGTTGGTCTCAGACGAGGTCCCCATCGAACGGTTGTGTCTAACACACTGCAATTTTAAATCTTGGACGATAGGCTCCCACGCTTCGCTCAGGAAGAGACCACCATCTCTGATGATGTTGTTGTTACTTATTCGAATCTCCAGCGCTTCTCTGATTACTGAACCCAGAAATACGATATCTGAGCCAAAACTTATATGGTCGAAGTTTATGATGTGGAAATTTTCTACAGCATGTTTGGCTACAGCGGATTTGTCCAATTGTAGCAATCGCAGATATCGTTTGTGTTCAGTGATGCGTTCCTCAATGGTTCTTATGGTTTGGCCTATGTATACTTTGCCGCATTAGCAACGGATTGAATAAACTCCCGGTATTCGAAGGCCACGGTCGTCTTTTACCGTGCGTAACATATCTCGTATCTTCGATGGTGGACGAAAGATACTCTTCACGCTGTACCGTGCTAGAATCCTTCCGATCTTTCCAGAAGTATTCCCGGCATAGGGCAGCACAGCGATGGATTTTAGAGACTCTTCTTGTTCTGGTGTCAGTCTCGGTTTCTGGGGGAGAAGAGCCTCTTTAATTTGCTCTTCTGAATAACCGCTCCGTCTGAAAACTTGCCGTAGGTGCCTTAGTTCTTCTTGCAGGCTATCACCGCCCGAGCTGACTCGCGCACGATGGACCAGTGTTGTCAAGACAGTTTTCCGCTGAGCTGGATGATGAAAACTGGTAGCTCCAAAATACAGGTCTGTGTCGTAGGCTACCTGTAAACGCTATGTGCCAAAGTACCAACTGGCTTGCCTTTAATCAATACGTCCAGGAACGGCAGCGTGCCATCTCTCTCAACCTCCATGGTAAATGGTATGTTTGGATGAATTGAATTAAGATGTTCCAAGAATTCTTCGAGAGCCGCGGAGCCAAGGTGGCTACAATCGTGTCATCCACGTATCGGAAAAAAACATTTTGGTTTTAATGGAGCAATGTGCAGAGCCCTTTGCTCAAAGTCCTCCACATATAAATTGGCTACCACAGGAGAAAGTAGCGAGTCCATAGCTACACCATCAGATTGCTCATAGTACTGCCCACTGTACATGAAATATGTGGATGTGAGCACATGCTGGAATAGATCTGCCATTCCTTGGTCAAAATGTTGTCGGATAAGGTCTATAGTCTCCTTGACAGGTAGCCATGTAAACAAAGAAACAAGATCGAAGCTTACCATGAGGTCGGTATCTGACACGGTCAGATCCTGGATCGTCTTTACAAACTCAGCAGAATTCGTAACACGATGTATGCAATGGCCCACCAGTGAACTCAGTTGGCGTGTAAGATATTTTTGCAGTTGATACGAGGGAGCACCGATTGCATTGACAATAGGTCGTAAGGACACGTTCTCCTTGTGGAGTTTTGGTAGGCCATATAACCTAGGCGGCCTGGCAGCACGAGGTTTTAGGCTCTTGATGGTCTCCTCTGGTAAACCGGATTTCTTCAGTAAGGCTTTTGTTTTGTTGACCACTTTTGAAGTAGTACCAGCATCATCGACTTGTAAGCAGCGTCGTGTAATAAGTTCCTAATTTTTTGTGTCATATTCTATTGATGATAGTAGGACTGTCGCGTTTCCCTTGTCAGCAGGAATGACGACAATGTCTTCATTTCTGCGTAGTTCACGCAATGTTTGACGCCCTAGCCTCGTGATGTTGAGTTTAGGTGCTAGCATTTCGAAAACAGTAATCGAAATTAGTGTGACACAAAATAATAATAATAATAATAGACTTATTTTATCCTTTGGTGTAGAAACACGTCTACTTTTATTGTTACGAATATTTGTTTTTAAGTTGATCTGGCGCTTTTTCAAATGCGATCCAGGGGGCTGTGCTCATTCGTTACAGTAGTGTATATTTGTTGGCAATACCGTGCGCTTAAACAAAGAGAACATCGCTCTGTAGCTGCAACAATCACAAGAAATCGTTGATTGTTGCGCTTGCCGTCCGTTACTGTTGTTTGGTTTGTTACAAGCGCCTTCATATGGGGGGCGCCGAAAATTCAGCGAGAGATCCTCTGCGCAAAAAATTAAAAATAAATTATATAATAGCCCAGCTTGCTGTTCATATATTTTTTAAATACACTAATCATCCAGAAGAGTTTATAATCGTAAGAGCTTCCGTTTAATGTATAGTCCGAGTCTGCTCAAGTTACTCCATTCAAGAAAACCACAACTCGTCCACAATTAGCACTCTTCGGGGCCGCGTAGCGATTCTCATATCTGTTTCCCCTTTAAATATGAATTTATGAATTTGCCGCCTGTAGCAGTTTAAAGCGGCTCTTTGATTTTCCGCCCCCGGAAGGTTGCCGCTTAGGGCAGTAGAGCTAAGAAAGGTTACCACCCACGAATTTGTTATTTACCGCCCCTTTAAATGTGATTTTGACGCCGGGGCAAGTGCCCCGGTTCGCCTTCCTCCAGATCCTTCACACTCTCTTTTACAGAAATGTCGCTACAACTTTTTTTATTTTTTTACCCAAGGCGAAACTGAGAAGGCTTCAAAATTACTTTCTAAATGTTTTAGATTTGAGATGTCATCTGAATCGTCGTCATCAGAACTAGTTCAACACATGACGGAAGAACACTTATTTTATAGAAGTTCGGGTCCATGATGATAACGAGCAGCATGTACGAGAAGATTTAGTTATGGCTGCAACGTCATCTACACTTCAAAATGTGGTATACCATCCATACCACCACCGTCGCCTTTTCAAATTACCAATTATGATAATATTTAAAAATGGTCCGCTCATTGACTCTGCAGTCAGGGATGAAATAATTATTCGTGCAACGAAAAAATCCAAGAAAAAAATCATGGACGTCATTTTTCAAATACATGTTTTCAAAGATTAATGTTAATGAAGTATTCTTTAAAAGAAGAAGGCTTGTTTACTCGACATCTGCATATAAAGTATATTGCTTTTACTCTTGTTTATGTAACAGAAGGTCTCACTCGCATTGGGGAATAGAAGAATTTGATGACTGGAGCTACTTATCAAGGAGTTTAAAATCTCACGAAACTTCCTCAAATCGCCAGCACACCATGCTGAGTTGGATAGAAGCGTTGATTCGACTAAAGAACTTTAGTGTAATAGACAAGCATTTGTAAATACAGAATGAAGACGAAAATCACGGTTGGCTGCTATCCTCCAATGAGTAATGTGTAAAATATTCCTTATAACACGTTATAATTTCATGTTGAGTGGAAGCTTTTGATCTCAAACACTAAATACTTCTAATAATGGTAACTAACTGAATATATTCCAACTGCTAGGAAAATATGACACTGTGATGGAGCATCTCCGCCGTATTGTTATTATGGAGACTAATGTCTATTATTTTGGAAAATGTTTTCAAAACATATGAAGTTCTTAATAACATTTTAACTATGGTTAAGCCATCTAAATGCTTTTCCATCATACTTAATTGAACTCCTGTTTTCAGTCACGTCGAACAATTATCTTTAACATTTCTTTTGCTGACACTAATGAAGACGAAGTGCGTGAGTGTTTCATTGCTTACAAGCCGGTAAGTGACTCTTCGAACCCGGGAGCTGTCCTGTATTTTAATGATACTTTACAAAAGTTCGATTTGGGTATGAACGATTTGAGCCCAAAGATATGACAGTGGATCCAATATGAAAGAAGGAGACAAAGGTATCCAAAGCAGAATTTGGAACCAATTGTAAAGGTCGTTTTTTGAATAATAGGAAATTAGTTAATAGAAGAATCAAGTGAGTCACATGTCACTTAAACGTGACATGGTGTCGGACGTGCACACAGTTAAACGTGACTCACGTGTAGCTTTACGAGAACGTTCGGCGGAAACGCCGTGTTCATCACTTTGGCCGGGTTGCCGACCGCTCAACTGGGTCAACCTGCTGCCGCCACACAGCGACTTGCGCGTGACCGCCGGTGATCGCCCTGCACACACAAGTCCACGTGACAAACCCATATATTAAGGCCGGTAAATCATGCCTCGGCCTCAGCTGTTGGAACCGCGCAGAATCTGTGCCAGTCGCCGGAAGCCCGGGACTCGACTTCGACACCCGCTAGCCAGCCAGCCCTCCGCTTCCAGCCAAGATCTTCAGCGCGACCACTTGTAAGTTAATGTTCCAGTTTAGTCGTGGACTCTTGCCAGAGGCACCTACCTCACTATAACTAGTCACTGGAATAAACCAAGGTGTCTGCTCAACGCGCCTTATCATTTAACAATAGAACCAGCCCTTCTCTCGGTACTTGGTGTCAGAATAATTAGTCAAGCGCTCTAAGCTAACCAGAATAACGGCAGCCGAGAGAACGAGCGGACATCCAGGACGACGAGAATTCCTGGCAAGTAAGTAAACTTTAAAATATACCTCCGGCCTCCACTCTGCCAATCCTGACGGACGAATCAGTCAGGCCTAGCCACACGGCTGATTAACCCACAACTGCCTAAAGTGGGACGTCACACAATATCTTCCCAAGCATTTTTGAATCCATTTAGCTGTCATTAAATTTGGTAATAGGCAGGTGACGCCAAAACATCAATTAGACCGATTTCCTTGTCCGGATTTCTTTAAAGAATATTTTTTGATTCTCTCGATCAACAAAGCGATTGGAAGTGATAGTTAAGAACTTAGAAGAACTATTGCAAAAAAAAAAAAAAAAAAAAAAAAAAAAAAAATGCGAATATCGTTTGTAGAATAGAGTTTCTATCCACGCTGCAGTTCGTTAAGAATATTCTTCAGTTCGTGACGCCATTCTGCAAACGAACTTTTCACTTGCACTTGCCTTGTCCCTGAACCAGATCAAGGAGCAATTTGAGTTCATAGTTACAATGGTGACTTGGTATAATATATTGTTTCAAGTAAATATGATAAGGGAGGCTATGCAGCATGAAAGTAGATTCATGAAACACTCCACAATTGCTGGGAAAGAGCTCGGAATTTGAGAGAGAGTACCAAGGATATTCGTCTGCTCTGATAACTACAGAAATTGGTTCACAGACTGGAATGTATCCTTTTATTAAGTCAGTCAGATTCCAATGAAAAAAATTAGATTTTTGAGTACGAGGCTGTAGATGAGATAGCAACAGATCCCGAAGAATTTTGTTTACAATGAACGTGTTTTAACTTAATCGGAACAATTGAGAACGCTTCAGTCACTCAATTTCCAGCAACTATCTAAATTTTATCATACGTAGAGTGTCGTTCTTACACATTATCAAAACGATTCCTGAATTGTAATAATTGCAATAATCCGATGCAGATTTAGAAATGAGTTTAACTAATGAAAAAAGTGTGACATATCGGGTTCTGAATTGGCTGAGGAACTTTCTAACTGAAATTATTGTTGATGGGGCTTGAATCAGCAGAACCGTTTTACATAATTATACCTATAATTTATGAAACAAAATGGTTGAAAGGATATATGTATTTCCGAATGTGTGGACAGCACATAGAATTTTGCTGACCATATCTCTAACTGTTGTTAAAGGAGAACGAAATTTCAGTAAATTAAAACTTATTTACGGTAAACTCGCACTCAAGATAGACTTGCAGGCCTTGCAATTTTATCTATAGAAAAGAATATTGCCAAAGGGCTAAAACGATGAAGTAGGCATACTAGGCCTTGTATTTATTTTATTTTCTCTTTTGTTTGTTTTAAACATTTTTATTAGAAACTATGTAAATTGACGTGATGTGAGTGAGCATCGTGTACGCCATAGTAGAGTAAATAAACCTTTTCAAACATATAGTCTTCTTTTATACTGTTGTTGTTTCTCATTCATACCATTGCTATCCTATAGTAATATTTCTGAAGTTTGAGTTACTGTTTTCTGAATTCGGCTTTGCTCAATTGGAATTCATAACGCATTCATATACTTAATCGTATCCCAGGGAAACAACTTTTTCGATCTGGAGAAAAGTCGATAGCCAATACATTACTCCCAATTTTATCCTAAGCTATCCAGCTGTTTCGACGTGAAACACTAGCAAATATCCAAGAAAACAAAACTTTTACATTTATAATTTTAGTAGGGTGTAAAAAATGTATTTTACCTTCAGTCTGTCTGTGTGAACACCTTAATCGCGAATAAGCCATTAAAAATTTTAGGCGCCACAATGAGATTTCGCACCACCTGAAAAACTTGCTAGGGCCGCCTCTGCATTCAATGTCATATTTAGGAGTGTGTAGCTACGTGTATCTTAGGCGGGTAGTAAAATACTTGTTAAGTACTTCATGTAAATATGGCAGATATCGCAAAGGAATGTTCTTATATTACCAGACCCATTTTTTTTTCATTTTTTTTAATGGCGTTGTTTTTATATTGCATTTATTCTTCTATTTTTTATGTAGAGTTGCTTCTCTGACTATACAGTATCCCCCAGAGTCTCACAACTTGTGGGACCCGGATTCTGGGTTTGCACCAATGGGACCCCATCTGGGTCTGGGATTGCTTCTACTTGGATCAAGCCACTTCTGTTAACTTTTCTCTCGATATCCCTTGGTTCTACAAATATCAACGTTGCGAAGTAATTTAAATACAGCCTATGATAACGTTTAAATAACAAATGATTGGGAAGTTTTCAACTTTTATAAATTTATAGCGAAATATTATGGTTGCCCTATAGTTACACTGGCGAAAATTAAAATCTGAACATGCATGCAGGAATTGTAGAATTTTAGGAAACTTTGAAGATATATCCAGGGCTCTACCCAGAAGAAATAATAATAAATAAAAATGGATCTGGCTAAGTTATTACCTTTGTCAGTAAGAAATGTGTCCAACTGGAGCACCAATACATTCGTGGATCCTTGCCGGCATTGAATCAACAAGTGTTCGGATGTCTTCTTGGGGTATCTCTCTTTACGACTGCATGTCTTTTGCAGTCAGTTGTTGCACAGTTTGTGCTGCGTGGCCATGTGATCTAATGTGTCTGCTCCTGGTATCCCAGACTTGCTCTATTTTGGACAAATCTGGGGACCGTGTTGTTCAAATTGTGATCGAAACTGCTTTCAAGGTTTGTGTAACGATGGCCGCAGTATGAGGACAGGCATTATCTTGTTGCAAGATGCGATTTGAATGGCGAACATGAAGGGTATCACAATAAGATGTCAGTACCCGCGTCCACATAGTGGTGGGCTGTCACTCTGCCTTCAACAACAGCCGACTCAGTCATGCTGTCGAAACTGATTGCCGCTAAAACGTGACACCGGTAACTGGGCTTGTGTGATGTTTTGTAAGCACAGCAGGTAAGCCGTTTTTCATCTACTCCTGCGAACATGTCGTCAATTATCACTTTGCCACAGACAGAATAGAGACTCTTCTCTAAACATAAATGTACTCCATTCACCTGTCTATTTGCGTTTTATGCTACACACGTTAGATGATGCTGGCAATGAAATCGGATTAATGGGACACATTGCATAGGGGTCATAGAGTTTAACCCAACTTCAAGTAATTGGTTTACAATCGTCCGCGGAGAGGGGCGACTCTCTCTGTAACCACTTCTTGGATCTAGCGTGCAGTCAACCATTTGCCAGCAGTAGCCTACCCACACAATTTGGCGGTCTTCACGTCCTGTTTTCCATCTGTATGGACCTGGGCCTGCAGTAGGAGTATAAGAGCTTTCTTTCATCACTGTGTACTGTGTACTGGCATTGCATCACGGCCAATCCATTGGGAGATTTCACGATATGATGCACCCTTTTAAAACATGTCAATTCCTCGACCTCTCTCACAGTTAGACAATTGTGTGTAGAGAGTTGTTACTCTGCGCCTTGGCATACAAGCCAACAAGAACCCGTGGACAACAAAGTGTCATGTTGCACCACACTGTTCGCCAATAGTACGTTAATATTATATATATATACTGATCAGTACCAGTCTCCGCAACGACAGTCGGCCGAGCGATGGCTCGATCCTTGACGTCCACACCTTTTCATAGCTCGCCCCTGTTTCCACTCAGTCTCTAGTCTCCTTTAACGTTTTCAAGTGATTGTTTCAGGGAATCAGTGTTGGGTATGACAGGTAGGTTTGACACCCTACTTTATTATACTGTACTTTATTTTGCACAGTTTTGGTACGAAAATACATTAAAATACTTTTTTATCTGACTCACTGGTTGATCTTCTATGTACAAAAATAGTATTCCAGCGTAGTATTAACAAATAATCACCACACGGTACCGGAATGAACGATTCCCGCGTGTTTCAACACATCACAATGAAATGTCAATCACTTCGCACTTGACGTGTTTGTTTTGTTTGAGGTTCTTTTCGATTCATTCAGTATTTTTTTTTAGTAAAGAACGAGATTATAACATATTTTAATTTAAATATAGGTCGTAAAGATTTTGTATAATAAAAATAATAATTTCATGTTATCTCAAAGTTCTATTCGCAGAGTTTCTTATTGGGAAACTCGCAGTGCACATATATCGTAGCCACCTAACTTGGAAAGGAGACCTACAGATTAACGTGAAATTCGAACTACGGAGCGTCCTAGAATCTTCGCATTGACAGATAAAAGCATTGCCAGAGGTAAATGTAAATTTTTAGACACGCATAAATTACAGTCGAGGCTGGGATTTGAACCGGTATCAAAATCGCACGCAGTCATTTGAGTCATCAGTCTGACTGTAGGTGTAATGAAAAATAAGTTTGCAAACATGATAAAATGAACATACCTTTTTTCTATACCATCTATTTTTGCTATTAAAAACACGAATGAACTTTTATGTGTTTAAATACATGTTTTTCAGTTCTTCCAGATTAGTCTGGCGTATGGTAACGGCGTGCGATTCGGGTGCGGAAGGTCCCCGTTACAAATGCAGATCTCGGCTGCAATTTTTGTGGGTCTTAAAACTGATCTTTAACTCTGGATAAGTTTTGATATTTTAAAGCGAAGATGCTAGAACACTTCCTAAATTTTAAGAACATCTGATGAACATGGATGAAAAGAAAGACACTTGTTTGAAGACATACAATAACATGAAAACAACATTTGGTTGTAAGGGAAGGGAAATTTCCGAACTCTCTACGCGCTTCTCCACATCCAGCAGGCCGACACTGGTCCGCACCGTCAAAACATAAACCAGTCCAATGATGGTCGGGTATCAGCCGACACACCGTGTGAATTTGGACGAACTTCGATCGAATGAGCGCAAACAGCAAGATCAGGCAAATGCCGGGATGCTTCCATAAAAAGGCCATGGCCTAATTCCTTCCCATTCCTTGCCCCCTATCCTTTCCCGTCTCTAAAGACCTTGCTGTTGAGAGAAATTAAGAATTTAAAAAAAAAAAAAACAGTAAGAAACGCGTCGGTGCGGAACCGTATCAGGCAAGTGAGGCCTTTCGATCACCAGTGATCAACACGTGTCTAAAATCTTGACATATTGACTATTGAACATGAAGTAAGTCAAATTATTAATTTTGAAAATGTGATTTACGAGTTTGTAGCTGTTAAATTTAGGAAGAGGAAATTGTGAAAGCAATAGTTTTTAGTTTATTTGTATATATTTTAAATGTTGTTAATATTACAATTTTATTAACTATTATTTTTTAATAACCATAATTTTTATTTAATTATGTTTTATTAATATCTTAATTACACTTACCAGATGATATATTTAATTTAATTTTGAATTTAAATTTTCAAGGGATGACACAATCGATATCCGCCCCGGGTGTCACCCACGTTAACTACGCCACTGTACAACTCTTTCCACTGCACAGACAACGTCTTTCGTAGGCACAGACCTCGGTGCCATAGAGTAATTTAAACTCCTCGCCAGCACAGAGACCGTGGATCCATCAAGTGTGCCTCCAGTGAGATTAACTACTGTGCGGTTTGCTTCGGAATGACCGTTGTCGTTCCGCGCTCCATGAAAGATTTGTCTAGCTGTGGATTTCTCTCGTTACATGTCTCTTGAAGAGAAGTAACTGCGTCAACCCAGTCCTAGGAATATGCAGTCAATCTAGATGAAAGATGTAGATGACTCGAGAGTAGGAGCCGAGCATTTTGGTCAAGCTCATAACGAATAAAGTGAATCCGCTCTCGCAAAAGCGCCATGCCAGTACGATGTAAAATCCTTTTAGCACCTCTCCTGTTTATGTGATGGGTTGCCCTAACAAAGGCAAACATCGCTGTCCCTACAGCGGAATTGAAAAGCCAAAGTGCTGATAAATCTGGCCTTCTTTTTGCCCAGCTTCTCAAAATGCTTAAGATGTACCGTGAGGTATTTATTTCAAACATACTCCGGAAAAACTCAATTCTCACATTAAATACCTATACGGGGAGGAGATAGTTCATCATCTTAAGCAAGTTTAAAGATGCTAATCGCTTCCTGACTAAAATTATGGCTTCGTCAGTTGGCACATTGGTAAAAAGTTATGTGACTTCAAAAGTTACAAAAATTTAGTTTTTTTTTCTAATCGTATATTCGTCATTATTTCTATGAAACGGAGAAATTTTTGATCTTGAAAGACAGCTAGATATCTCCGTTGTATCTCCCCGATCCAGTGTGTGGCTCCTTAAACGCACTGGCGAGTCAGTACGAAATTATTATTATTGTTATGAATGTTTCTGCTTCGACGCTAAATTGAAAATCGAGTGAAGCAAAATAAAATGAATACTGCTTGAAAACTGTCAAGTTGATGTCCCTCTGCGTCTAATCGCCAGCGCTTTATCTTAACATACCCCTTACAATATACTTTCTCAGTTAGTTGCTTCATATATTCTAATCCCCGTCTTCCTCTACATTTCTTACTTTCGACTGTTCCCTCTGCTAACAAATTAACCAATCCCGCATGTCTTAAAATATGACTTGCCATCACAGCTCTTCTTACTTGAAGATCCTTCCACAAACTTCTTTCCTCTCCCACCATTTCCAAAACATGTACATTTCGTACTTTATCTGAATTCAGCGTCTATCTATAGCACCACATTTCAAATGCTTCGATACCATAAAGTGCTATGTTACACACATTTAAAAAAAGTTCTTACATTGTTTTAGATGAATATTCGAAACTAAATTTCTCATTTCCAAAAAGGCTCTCTTCGCTACTCCTATTCTGCTTTTGACATCATTGCTGCTTCAGCCATCAGTTGTAATATCACTGCCTATGTAACAGAATTCACTTACAACTCCTATTGATTCTGATCCTATTATCAACCGATTCAAAAAAAAAGAGGAAGTTCTCAATTCGATTGTATGTTATTTATTTATTTTATTCAAACCGACCTATGAAGATAACGCAAAACTTAATCATTTTCTGCCTGAGTTTCTTTTCCCATTCCAGAATACTCGCATTCGTTTACTGAAGGCAAGTTATCTCTCTTCTGAATAAGTTGCGCCGGCCTTCTTGGCGTTGATTTCTGGCAGTTGTGTATTTTTTTGTCTGAAGATTTTGCGATCTAAGATTTCTGATCTCTTGATATTTGTATTTTCCAGATCTTGTATTACTTGATCGAACCAGCTGCTAGGCATTTTTAATGGCTGCATTAGGTCGGACCATTAAAAATACCTACATGCGATTATATATGTATGTTTGTATAGCAATATCTTCGCCAATTGTGAATCGATTTCGATGAATTTGGATAACGTATACCCTCAAAATGGTCCCACTTGAATTTAATTGAGAAACCACCCCCTTTATCCCTACCTAGTGATGCAAAATAAAAATGTTTTTTTTCAGCTTTGTGAAAAAAACCCTAGCTCCCTTGTTTTGTTTCTAAATTATTTTTTTTTTTCAATAAAACAAAATATTTGATAAATTATAGTTTTATTTACGGAACTTACATTTTTCATGTGTGTTTTAAATTTTACTGAATCATATACATAATGATTCATAAATGTATCTATATGGGTAACATAATTTTATTCATCCTCTGTGCCAGTACCACATTCACTAGTATCAGCACTACCAACACTAGTTCGGTCTTTGTCGGAATTTTCTATTTCTTCGTCTCCTCTAGATCCATAACTTCAGAAATAATTACATTTTCTTTTACTGGTTGTCCTTGTATTGTACGTAAAAGATTTTGAGATTGCAATTTTAAATTGTGAGCAAAGTACACACTGTGCATAAAGACTGCGCCGATAATTCTGTATTAAGGTCTTTTAAGTTTGAATTTAAATCTGTTATCAAACAAAATAAGAGCTTTATTTCTTTTTCAATCGTTGGTTTACGCCAACGGTTGCAAGGAAACGATTCATAATTACTGACAATTCAATGACTCAGTATCATTATACGCTGAGAGTTTAACAAGAATATGAATATAAGTAAAGCAAAATAAGTAATAAAAAGAGGCAAAAGGCCTTAGATAAATTTAAAATTCCTAATTTTTTGTAAAGATCCGTAGGTCTACAGATAAATTCGCAGGGTTGGCAGCATTAGTTCAAAAAGCAAGTATGAATCCAAAAAATGGGGAACGGGGATTCCTTCTCGTGCAACATTTTTTCTTCGGGAAATCCCCGTTCGTTAAAGAAAACTTCAGTCAATGTCGCCAATATTTTCGTAATTTTCTTTTCTACTGAACCAGAAAAATATAGTAGATTTAAAAATTAAGATAAGTACTTAGAATAAACTCTAAAACAGTCATATTAAATGATAAGAGCGTTCTGGTAGCTCAGTGGTAAAGGCACTTGCTTTGAAAACATTCCCTGCGCCGGTCACGGGTTCGAATCCCGGCAGGCGCAGGAATTTTGAGAGTCGTGTTTGATCATATGAGCTATGCCAGGACGCTCCTTGGTTCGGATTCCACGTTAAACTGTAGGTCCCAGAGGAAAGGAACTGGCCGTCCTACCTCTGACAAAATGGCTTAGTATGCCTCCTTGGGAAGATCCAACCAACCTTCGGGTTGTGGACTAAGTTAAGTTATTAAACGATAAATGCCTTACAAATTTGAGATTTAGTAGTTATGAAAACAAACGTGTCCCAGAAAAAAACATGTTTTTTCACAGTTTTTTCACAGTTTTTTTTCGTGTTTTTTTTTTTCAAAGTCAGAAAAAAACGTTTTTTTTACAACACTATCCCTGCCCCTTAATTTTTATACAAACCAACATTTTTTATCGAATTATATGGAAATTTGCGCACGTATATTCTAAAATAAAGAAAAAAGGTGTCACATATGGATGCAAAATCCCAACCACTCTCCCTCTTTCCACCTCCTTAATTTTTGTCAATGAACTATAAAAAAGCTACAGTCGGCACCGTTTGATCGATCTTCATGAAAGTTGGCGCATTATCCAACGCCATAATTTTTGTCGGACGGCAAGGACCCGTGCTGGTTGTCTGGGAGTCCAACAACATCCAACAAGTTTTACGTGTAGTCCTGTAACTACTTTCACTGCCCATCAAGACTCCTTTTTCGGAAAATCGGATCATTATAGGTCCTACAAGTTGGACTGTGAATGGGCCAATACGTATAGCGGTGGAAAGGCGGGTGGAGGGCACGGATATATGCGGTGGCGTGGCTTTGTGTTTGAAGCTTGAATTAGTTGAGCTGGAAATTCAGCCAAGTTCATGTGACAAAGATTTTTTTTAGACTCGTGTGTAGTTAACTGAATAATTTAATTCGCTTGTGAAATCATTCCACGTTTTTTTGTTGTTGAAAGATAAGACAAAAAAAATCAATAAGGCAGTGTTATAGGGAAATATACTTATGAAAAAATATACAATTGGCATAATTTGTTTTTTTATTTTAAATTTATTTTTGATAAAATATTAAAATCCAAATAACTATAAACTTATTTTTCCAGCTCCGCATCAGCAAAACATCCGCATCCGCGGATGTCAAGCACTGAACATCCGCATTCTCAAACATGACCACCGTTACAATCCTACTTTAAATCAAACAGCAAAAGACTGTCTAAATTTAGTACACAAAAGCCCAATCCTTCTCCCCCTTTACCCCCACCTCTTTTAATTTCCAACGTTCCTTATAGAAACCCACAGTTTTAAATACTGTCAAAATCAATTCTGCTGTTTTTAACTTATGCTAGAATATTTATGAAATAAATTTATTCTAATGTCTCAACATGTACGTCTGACTTTAACTTTTACCCCGAGCTTTCACATTGTGAAAACCCGTTAAAATTCTATATTTTCTTCCTGATTATATATTCAGATATATTCCAGATACAGATACGTGTTATGTATTAATGCCCAGATGGTTTATGTTACCGAGGCAGCAACTTTAACAGATGTTGCGAATAGGTTGAAACGCAACCTGGACCAAAATTTAAACTGACGTTCCTTAACACAGCATCCAATTCACCCCATTCTGGAAATTGTTGTCGTGTGTTAATGTTTATTTTACTTCTGTAAATGACTGGTGCCAAATTAATGAAACTTGGTACTCACGCTACACAACGGAAGTATAAAAAATAGAGTACTGGTAAATCAATCCCAAATTGACCAGACAGCGACGGATACTCTGCTAAAATGGAAATATCGAAAAATCAGTCCTTGATTTGGGGATTGCGAAAGCTCGGAATTCCGATATCTATTATCCATGTTCCGTTGGATACTAATATTTAGCTGTTTTGGAACTAGCTCTCAATTTGACATATTTTGTTAAGATCATATCGCTGCACAATCTACAAAATCATCTGGCAAAGATACGTGTCAGTGCTCACATATTAACTCAAGCTAAGTCGTCGTAAATTCACCTACACGCAAGCTATTCAAGAGGTCAGTTAACTCAATATCACAACGTTGTCGCATTTTTATTGTTAAACTACCTTAGTCCACAATCCAAAGGGTGGTTGGATCTGCCTGATGGAGGTATACGGTAGAACGGCCAGTTCCATTCTTCTGTTACCACGGAACGACAAGAGTAGGTGATATGATCAAACACAACTCTTAAATATTCCCGCCGTCAGCGGCATTTGAACCTGAGCCTGGAAAAGCAAGTGCCTTAACCACTGAACTACCAGAAGTCCGCAAAGTGAGAACTGCTGTCCCATATTAAAGGTACAAGACAGACTGTAAAACCACAAAAAAAAAAAAAAAAAACGTAAGAAACACATAAAAAATTTTGAAATAACTTTGTACCTTGCTTAGAAGAAAATAAATCTAAATCGACAATATTTTACATTATAGTTAGTGAAATTTTTACATTAATCATTTATCTTTGCTGGGAAAGCAAGAAAAACAAAAAATGACAACAATAAGGAATGACAATAATACATAAAAAATCATGTTACTGCTTACCTATGATTAATCCTGAAAACATGTTTCAACAAAACTGAAACACACAAATGATACACCTATATTATAAAAACTGTAAAGCGTTTACCACGTTATACAGCCTACCAACTGACAATTTTGCACCAGATATATGCCTCTACCACCAAGGAGGCCGAGCCACAGATTAAAACAGTGGCTTCGTTTAATGAACTCTTTACTTGGTCTGAATGAAAGAAGTTCCAAATTGTTCGCGATGTGTGCTACTTAAACCACAAACTAATATTAGGTGACATAGCTTAGGTTTTCAAGATTTATTTTTAGCATCCTTCGTTTTCACTAGGGTCATTACTTCAGGCGTTAAAACATGGACCTTCATCATAGAAAATAAGAAAGTTGTATGAAACTTTGAAGATATTGGATCAAGTTTGTATCGCATGATGCATGATTGGTATCGATGAATGATGACATTGACATGCGATACAGGGAAAATATTAATTCGCGTGTGAATTAAGTTTTGATTTTCTACCGGCTATATTGGCGAAGATTGTTGTTAGGCTGAAACGCAACCTGGACCAAATAGACAATGAAACTTTTTGCTACGTCACAAGGGATGATAAATTACAGAACTTTGAGCTTTATTTTATTACAATTATATTTAGGTACACTACTAAGAAGAAATCAGTTAATCCGTTAAACACAGCATTTTTGACGGGATTTGTGGCTAGTTAAGATCATTATCTGCAAGATCGAAGCTTTCTTATGTATCATATTGTAGTATATTATTTGTGATATTCTGTATAAGTTTAATCGTTGGTCATAATTCTTGTAATAAAATGTTTGAACAAGGTTTGCACTTTATAACCATGCTCCCACATGCTTCCCACTGAGTCCTTAGTGGCAACCACACATATCAAATAGGTATGAAAAGTAGTGCATGGAAGGGAAAAGATGACCATGACCACAAGCTGGCACTCGATTTCAGGCACAAGGGTGTGGGAAGATTTTATTTTTTAGGTAAGGGTGTCAGGGATTGGAATGAGTTACTAAGAGAAATGATGAATGATTTACCGAAAACTTTGAAAGAATTTAAAGATAAAATTTGTAGAGGGCAAATGTAGGTGGGTGCAGGATAGTGGGAAGATGGGTGTGTAGGGAAATTGCCACCGTAGCCTGTGCTCCATTGCAATTAAATTAAATTAAAAAATTAAAAAAACCCTAAACTTTCTGAGGCAAAAAACAATATCTGATTCACTATACGCTGTAAAATATTCGGAATTTACGTTCATACTCCTCAAGTCGCCTCGAACAGCAAATAAAGTGCAGTAAATTATTCCTCGCGATGTGGCAGCTGGCACTCACTTAGAAAATAGCTGATTAATGTAAAAATTTCAGTAATAGTTATTGGAAAATTTTGTACATTTAGATTTATTTTCTTCTAAGCAATGTATTAAGATAATTTTTGAAGGAGGTTTTATATTTTTAAAACAATTATTTTATTAGATTTAATCTACTATTATTGCTGTCATTTATGCTACATTTCATCAGTTTTGTCTTGCTTTGATTTGTATTTAGTCCAAATTTTTCCCTCAGGATTTTGTTCATGCCATTCAGTAGTTTCAGAGGATTCTCAGTCCGTTTTACTTACAGGAAAATGCCGTTGGCAAATCGTAACATACTGATTTTTCTCCTTGAATATTTATCCTTCTAAACAGACGCATGTCTCTCCTGATTTTCTACTATTATTATTGCCACTTGATTCTTATATAAATAATAAAATATCTATATATATATACATCTATCCATATATTTTAGACCTCAGTTTTGAAAATTTAGAACATCTTGTCCCAAATAACATAATCAAAATCTTTTTCTAGATCAACAAGTGCCATAAAAGTATCTTTGTTTTTCTTGATCCGTTCTTCGTGTATTAGTCTTAAGATCAGAATTAATTTTGCACCGTGGGTTTTCCTAAGCCCAAACTGATTCTCATCTACTATCTCTTAAATTATCATTTTTAATCTTCTGTATATTATCCTGGCCAGTCTCACATTTCGGTAGTGTGAAGATGATATTTTTATTAAAATAAGTTGGGATAATTCCTATTTCATAACAGTTCGATATCAGTTTCCTTCTTCTCCTAGTGATTTCAGGAAATCTGCATGAATCTTATCAATTCCATCCGACCTATTTGATTTCAAATCTTTCAAATTTCGTTGTTAGAGCAGTATGTCCTAAGTCATCCATTTCGGCATTTCCTTCTTTTTTCAGTTCACTGTTGTTCAAATCATCCCTGTCATACAGTTTCTCTTTGTATTCCTTCCATCGGTCAACTCTATCTTCTAACCTCAAAAGAGGTTTCCCATCAGCAATACTAATGTTTATATATGTTTCTTTATTTCTCCAAATTTTGTTTGATCCTCCTATGGGCCACATATACATTACCTACGACCAATTCCGTTTCTAACTCTTCGCAATTTTCTTGCAGCCACGTTTATTTTGCTTTCTTGCATATCCTACTTATTTTATTTTTAAAATGTGTGGACTGCTCTCCTCCTGTTTTATCCAGAGCATTTTTATACCTTCTTGTATGATCCATCAACTCTGGCAGCATTTTTCCTAAACCCTAACATTTCTTTACCAGATTTGATTATTTCTCTCTATTTTTCTAAAATTAAATTAAATTGTAATGGAGCGCATGCTCCGGTGGCAATTTCCCTAAACAACCATCTTCCCCCTTTTCTGCATCCACGTACATTTACCCTTTACAAATTTTAACTTTAAATTTCTCTCTTTAGTACATTCAATTCGTCCTCAGTTGAATTTCTTTCAGAGATATTTCTGAGACCAATGTCTACGATATATGCAAATTTTTCTATCATGTCAGGCTGTTTCAATTTGTTCGCATCCAGTCTGTTCTGCCTGGGTTGCTTTCTTGAGTTTAAACCTGCACTTAATAAGCATCAGATCGTGGGCAAGGAACAGGGTGCACCACGTGAATGAAAGGTTGACATTTGGTTGGTAGAGGCTAATATAGTCTCTCTCAAACCCTTACACCCCACCGAAGAATAACGAGAAGAAAAGAAAGCATCAAGTTACTTGCTGTCGGTTGAAGTAAAAAGAAAAGAGAATGGAATAATTTAGCCAAACCAGAACTTCATGTGTGTGTTTTTTTGTTTTTGTTTTTTTTTTTAATTATTTTTATTTTGCGTTTGATGCTGTAAGACATTTACGACGCTCAACAGCAATTATACTGTAATCATTGAACAACGCATTTAAAATAAACACACACATATATACACATAGTTCAGTGGACAATGCCTGAGTTCGGCCTCTAAGAAAGGATCGCCAGTCACAGCCACTACAACATGACATCGAGTCGCTCCAACCAGCCCACCGACTCCAGGCTACCAGGAAAGGCACGCAGTGGCAATCCTGCTCAATGTGAGCAACAATTTGTAAAACCTCAGCGCAGTAACAATAGTGTCGTAGTTAAACCTTCTCTCAGTGGAGGGTACTTTGCGTTGTGATCTAAAATTTCTCGTCTTCCCTGTTTCCTTTAAAAAATAAATAAGAAGGGGACAAAGTTTCTCTAAGTAACCATTCTCATTTCTAATATCTACTGTATATTGTGCTCAAATTACGTCTTTAACACTGTGTCAGTACTTCTTGACCTTATTATTTTTTTCCCCATACGCTTTCCATCGTTATGTCAGTTTTTTTAGCGTGTCTCCGAAATGTTGCTGTACATTAAAACACTGCCCTGTAAGAAAACTGCGCAGCCTCAGAATTAGAAGGCGATGCTAAAGAAACGACGAGCGGAATTTTAGGTTATTGAAATGATCTGTTTCTGCTATGGCTGAAAGTGAATTTCTGTTATGCGACGAAATGAAAAGCAGGTTAAACTATATTGTGGCTGAACACAACTTAAATTGCTAACTCATTTTAGCTTATGTACTTTGAACGTTTTATTAATATTGTATGTTATCTGTTAACGCATAACTGTAATTATTCATTTGTTTGAACTTATTCGTTATTCACGGTTAAAAATAACTGTATGGAAATATGTAGGAACCAGTGGCGTAGCTAGCGTGGATGACACCCGGGGCGGTTATCGATGGTGTCACCCCTTGAAAACTGAAATTCAAAATTAAGTAAAATATAATATCTTGTAAGTGTAAAATATTATAATAATAAAACATAATTAAATAAACATTTATTGTTATTAAAAATTATAGTTAATAAAATTGTAAGTACCTGGGTGACCGATCTACGCTCGGTATCTTTCGATTTCTATTCAATATCCAAGATTTCGAGTAAAGTTTGATTAAAGTAAAAGGCTTGAAGGCTTCCTAGGCGTTTTGAGGTGCACAGTTTACCAAAGAGAAGCTTAACTAACATCAGTAGGTGTACTGGTACCTGAAACTTCTACGTAATGAGGTTAGAGCCGTTCTCGAGAAAACAAAAACAAATGTGCTCCTTTCTTTTTTAAAAAAAAAAAAAAAAAAAAAATCGTGTTAAAATCTTGAAAAACAAAACGTTATCTACATGTGAAATTTCATCCAAATCGCTAGATCCATTTGCGAGACCGCCTCACATATTACTTTTAAAAAAATGCTATTATTATGTAAAATAGAAATCTTAATGCCAGTTTGATAGGCCCTATTAATTAATGGTGCGAGATTTCAGAGGATTCTACGATAACCCTTGATGATGGATTCTTATGTAACTCGACGAGAAAAATTGAAAGTAAAAAATATTTTTTTATATATATATCTCGCTTAGTTCTCGAGATATCGTTACGCGATTGGTTGAAATGCGACCTGAACCAGAAGACATATTTCGCCATAGCCAAGTTTGATGGTGAATTCGTATGAAACTCGTCGAGACAAATCGAAAAAAAGGAATTTTTCTGATATCTCGCTTAGTTCTCGGGATATTATATCTCAAAAGTGAAGAGGTTAGAATTAGCTCCAGCCTGGACCAGAAAAAAAATCCACCAAAATGACCATGTCTATATGGTGGAAATGTAATTTCAATGTTTTATTTTATACCTAGTGGTTGTTGTTAGGTTTAAATACAGCCTGGACCAGAAGAAACGTCGCCAAAAGCACAAGGAACTATACCTATAAATGATTTTTGACATGCTATATCTCGAAAACCAAGAACATTTATTCTTTATTTTCGATATGTTTCATCGAGTTCTATAAGAATTCATCATCGGGTTGTGACGTTAATAGAACATCATCTGTGCTAAATTTATTCACTCTGATAAAACTATGCTCATACATGGCAGTAATCTCACATCTTCTGATCAGCATTTCAAAATGCTAATAAAACAATTCCCATAAGAAGTAACCTTCGTTATAAACATTAATAAAGCACAAGGTCAGACGATTCAAAAGGCAAGATTCTATTTATCAGAACCCTTTTTTTCGTATGTGCACTCGCACGCGGCTTTTTACTTTACTATCAAACTCTACTCGAAATCTTGTACATTGAACAGAAATCGAAAGATGTTTTATAATTAAGGAGGTAGTATTTAATGACTAACTAACAACCACTTTTTACGGTCAAAAAGTAAACGATGATTACTTTATAAAGAAGTTTCTGATAAAACCATTGATAAATTTTTAATTATCTTCCTTTTTAAATGTTTTACAATTAAACTTGCAGTGTTAATATTTCCACGGGTCAGCCAGTATACAAGAACTTTTCGTTTAATTATTCTTTGAAATCAAAGAAAATCAATTTGTAGGCTTTCTGGTACCTGAATTTTCTACGAGATGGCGCTAGTGCCGTTTTCGATATACGGAGTGACAAAATTGTTCGTATTTTGTAAACTCGCTTTTTTGTAGGGAAGACAACTTTTTAGGTAATCTTAAAAGTCAAAACGTTATCTAAATACCAAATTTCATCCAAATCATCATAGCCGTTTCCGAGATCCGAAATATATATATACAAGAATTGCTCGTTTAAAGATATAAGATATTAACATCATTTAAAAAATTCACAAATAAACTAAATACAATTGCTTTCACAATCTCCTCTTTTTAGCTTTAACAGCTGCAAACTCGTAAATCACGTCTTCAAAATTATCAATTTGATTTACTTCATGTTCAATAGTCAATATGTCAAGATTTTAGCCACGTGTTGCTCACCAGTGATCTTTAATTTAATTGCAATGGAGCACAGATACCGGTGGCAATTTCCCTACACCCCCATCTTCCCCCTATCCTGCACCCACCAACATTTGCACTCTACAAATTTTATCTTTAAATTCTTTCAACGTTTTCGGTAAATTATTCATCATTTCTCTTGGTAATTCATTCCAATCCTTGACACCCAAACCTAAAAAAGAAAATCTTCCCACACCCTTGTGCCTGAAATCGAGAGCCAGCTTGTGGTCATGGTCATCTTTACCTTCCATGCACTACTTTTCATACCTATTGCAATATCTTTCCATGCCTCATCACCAGTATACGCCCTGTACAATCCCATGACCCTCTTCATCCAGTATATGCCCTGTACACATCGAAAGTGGTTTTAGATCAATTTTAACTCCTCTGAAGATCGGGTCTCAGTCCGTCACTCGGCCGTCATTGGATTGCCTTATGTTTTGACGGTGCTGATCAGTGTCGTCCTGATGGATGTGGAGAAGCACATAGAGAGAGTTCGGAAATTTACCTTCCCTTACGACTAAATGTTGCTTTCATGTTATTATTTGCCTTTTAAAAAAAGTTTTTTTTTATCCATGTTCATCAGATGTTTATAAAATGTAGGAAGAGCCCTAGCATCTTCGCATTAAAAAATCAAAGCTTTGCCAGAGTTGAAGATCAATTTTAAGACCCACAAAAATTGCAGCCGAGATCCGCATTTGTAACCGAACGTACCACACCCGAATCACACGCCGTAACCAGACGCAAGACTAATCTAGAAGTACTGAAAAATATGTATTCAAGCACATAAAAGTCGATTCGAGTCTTTTGATAGCAAAAATAGATGGTATAGAAGAAATGTTTATTTTATCATGTTTGAAAAGTTATTTTTCATTACACCTATATTCGGACTGGTGACTCAAATGGTTACGGCGTGTGATTTGGAAACTGAAGGTTCCGGTTCAAATTCCGGTTTCGACTGTAATTTTTGCGGGCATTAAAATTGACATTTACCACTGGCAAAGCTTTTATCTGTTAATGCGAAGGACGCTCGGTGGTTAGAATTTCACGTTAATCTGTAGGTCTTCTTTTCAAGTTAGGTGACTACGAAATAGGTGCACTGCGAGTTACCCAATAAGAAACTCTATGACTAGAACTTTGAGATAATTATGAAATTATAATTTTTACTATAAAAAATCTTTACGACCTATATTTAAATTAAAATATGTTATAATCTCGTTCTTCACTAACAAAAAGAACATCAGACAACGTCAAGTGCGAAGTGATTGACATTTCATTGAGATTGCGTTAATACTGTTAATACTGCGCTGGGATACTATTTTTGTACATAAAAGATCAACCAGTTAGGTGATTACGTGAGTCAGATAAAAAAGTATTTTAATGTACTTTCGTAACAAAACTGTGCAAAATATTAGTACAGTACTCTGTAGTAAAGTAGGGTGTCAAACCTACCTGTCATCCCCAAAACTGATTCCCTCAAACAATCACTTGAAAACGTTGAAAGAGACTAAATACACTGTATGAACACGGGTGAGCTATGGAAAAGTGTGGACGCAAGGGGGCGAGCCGTCACTCGGCCGACTATTGTTGCGTGACGGTACAGGTCAGTATTGGCAAAGTGCAGCTCGACCTTTTACATTTAGCAACTGATACACAAACTGGAGCAAATTAAAATCCCAACACCCAGACGGTGTTGTGATAAATGAATGAAATTTGGCCCCAAGTATGCCTGCATGAAGAGTATTAAATGATTAAAAATTGAAAGTTTATATGTAATAATATAGAAATTACGGTGCTATTTAATATGTAAATTTCAATATATATATTTTTTAAGTGTATAAGTGGCGAACAGTGTGGTGTAACATGACACCTTGTTGTCCACATGTTTTTGTTGGCTAAGTATGCCAAGGCGAAGAGTGACAACTCTCTACACCCAAATGTCTAACTGGATTGGCCGTAGTGCAATTTCAGTAGACAGATTTGTTACACAGTGGATGAAAGAAGGCTCTAATACTCCTAGAGCAGGCATGGGTCAATACAGATGGATAACAGCACGTGAAGACCGCCAAATGGTGTGAGTGGCTGTTGCTGGCAGACGGTTGACTGCAGGCCAGATCCAAGCAGTGGTTACAGATAGTCAACCCCCCCCCCCCCCCCCCCCGTCCCCGAACGATTGTAAACTAATTGCTTGAGGCTGGGGTCACACTCTCTGGCCCTTGTGCAATGTGTCCCATTAATCTAATTTCATTGCCATCATAATCTACCCTGGTGTAATGCGAAACACAAATGGACATGTGAATGACGTACATTTCAGTTTAGAGACGAGTCTCGATTCTTTCTGTGGCAAAGTGATAATCGACGACATGTTCGCAGGCGTAGTGGAGAAACAGTTTATCTGCTGTGATTTCAGAACCTCACGCAAGTGCTGCCACTGGTGTCATGTTTTGGCGGCAATCAGTTTCGACATAATGGCTGAGTCGACTGCTGTTGAAGGCAATGACAGCCCATCACTATGTGGACGGGATACTGTATCTTATTGTGGTATCCTTCATGTTCACCATCCAAATAGCATTTTCCAACAAGATGATGCCCGTCCTCATACTGCGGCCATCGTCACACAAGCCTTGCAAGGAGTTTCGATCACAATTTGGTCAGCATGTTCGAATCCCCGTCCGGGCATTTAGATTTGGGTTTTCCATCGTTTCCCAAATCACTCCAGGCAAATGCCGGGATGCTTCCTTCAAAAGGCCATGGCCGAATTCCTTCCCATTCCTTGCCCCCAATCCTTTCCCGTTTCTAAAGACCTCGCTGTTAGAGACATGTTAAGCAGATAAAAAATAAAAAAATAAAAAAAAATGGTCAGCACGGTTCCCAGATTTGTCCTCAATAGAGCATGTCTAGGATACCAGGAGTAGACACATTAGATCACATGGTCACCCAGCACAAACTGTGCAACAACTGAATGCAAAACACATGCACGCGTAGTGAGACATACACCAAGAAGACATCCGAACATTTGTTGTGTCAGTGCCGGCAAGGATCCACGAATGTATTGGTGCTCAAGTTGAGCGCATTTCTCACTGACAACTGTTTCTAAAGAAAATAACTTAGCCTGATTCATTTACATTTATTATCATTTCTTCTAGGTATGGCGCTGGACATATCTTCAAATGTTCCTAAAATTCTACCACTCATGTATGCGTGTTGTGATTTTAATTTCCGCCAGTGTAACTATAGGGCGACCATTAGATTTCACTATAAATTTAAAAAAGTCGAAAGCTACCCACCCATTTGTTATTGAAACGATAACATAGGTTGTATTTAAATGACTTCACAACCTCGGTATTTGGAGGACCAAGGGATATTGAGAGGAAAGTTAACAGAAGTGGCTTGATCCAAGTAGAAGCAATTCCATACCCAGATGGGGTCCCATTGGTGCAAATCCAGGATCCGGGTCCCACAAGTTGTGAGACCACGGGGGATACTGTATAGTCAGAGAAGCAACTCTACATTAAGTTCCTTCATAAAAATAGAAGAATAAATAAAATATAAAAGCATAATTAAACGTAATTAAAAAACAACGGGTCAGATAATCAGATAATAAAAGAACATGCCTTTGCGATATCTGCCGTCTTTACATGAAGTAATTAACAAGTATTTTACCACCCGCCTAGAAATACGTATCTACAGACTCCTAAATATGACATTGCATGTACTGAAGACCGTCTCCACGTGTAAATTTTAGATTTCTAGCACCGCTCTGTAGCGTATAAATAAAGATGTAAACGGCTCGAATGTTTGTTCAGTTTATGATTAAAGCTCAATTTTTGTTCAAGAACAGAAGTTCGACATCCTTGTCGATTTAAGGAACCCGTAAGAATTTAGAACTGTATTCGACAGAGAAGTTACCCATAGTAGAAATCTTCTTCTGTAAATTTATTATGGAAAGTTCTTAGAGAATCATACACTTATTTATTTCATCGCGATTGCATTTGCATATTCTGAATCAGTAGAAATGATAGCAAACTTACATGAATCTAGAGTTAAAATGCTTACTAATGTTACGATTTCGCTAGCAAGATACGCGGTTCCGACTGTTTGAAACACATGCCCTACAAAAACTGATTACCAACGACAGACGATACCATCAACGAACATTTGGACTCATACTGATCGACTTGAAACCTGACTGTATTGCTAATTTAATGCACAGTTTTCCCAATCATTTTATTTGCATAAATTCGAATATGATGCGATTTCATGTCGAGATAGGTGCACTGTCACAATAGGTAGGTACGCAGAGTGTACATCGGATAACGCGAAATGTACTCAATTTATACATCATGAATCTGTGAGATGATAAATTCAAAAATTACTAGAAAATACATCAATGCACTTGTGAATCTTAGCTAGAAAGCTAATAGAATTCTAAGTAAGCAAAGCCTAGACCACGCATATCCGAAATACGCTTGAATTTTTTTTTTTCCCAATGGAAAATCTAACATTTTTCCTGAAATAATTTCTAGGATTTTCAATTTCACTGTCTAATTACCATGATTTTAATAATTTTAGATATATATAATATATCCTTTAATTTTAAAACTAGCTCTCTTTATACAAGAAAACTTACATTATATCCACCGCCGCGCCGCTTCTAACAAACCAAACAACAGTGATGCACAATGAGTTCCTGTGATTGTTGGAGCTACAGAGCGATGCTCTCTTTAAGGGTGCGGTGTTTCCAATAATTATACTCTCAATTCTACTGTAATGAAAGAGAATTGCCTCCTGGATCGTATTTGAAAAAGCGAAAGATCAACTTAAAAACAAATATTCAAAACATTCAAGGTAGACGTGTTTCGACACCAAAGGATAAAAGAAGACTCTGAATTTCTTTTTTTTAATTTTTTTTATTAAATCACACTAATTTCGAAATGCGGGTGTCACCCCCAAACGGGTGACACCCGGGGCGGTCAGCCCCCCCCCCTCCCCCTAGCTACGCCAATGGTAGGAACTGAACTTATCATGCTTTGATTTTCGTCGCTCCTTCTTTGCAGCTCTCCTGTAATTTTATGTGCATCTGTTACTGTTTGGACAAATTCCATATTTCTTAGTTTGCTTTTCATAAGATTAAATCTGATAATCATTCTCAGGTCTGAGGTCAATTCGGATAATATCATCCGCCTAAGCTTGTCCCTTCCGTGGTTTCCCAAAATCAGTCCAGGAGAGTGCCTTCAAAAAGGACATGGATGAATTCTTTAGCCTTAGATGCACCCAGTCCTTTCTCGACTCCACGACCTCTACGTCAAAAAGGCATATAACAGAAAATGGCAAAAACGTTTCAAATATCTGCTCGGTGAAGAACTTCATTTCGGAAATACATTACGTTGTAAGCAATATCTTTCTTCTACAATGTGAATTGGTCTCCAAGATGTTTCTGTCGGTATAATGGATTGTTGCTGGGGACCGCCGCCGTTGTTTGCAGAGATAATGGATAGCGCGGCTCGTTAGCGCTCCGCAATTAGCGGGTTCGCCGCTAGGGGAGCCACCGTCGGAAGCCGTCTCAATCTCGTCACTGAGGCTATGCTGTTAGTGAATAATGGTTATAAAACTTGTCGGAAACTAACAATCGATCATTAAACCCGTGTATTAGGAACAGGATAGTGAAGGGTCACTCTAATTCAAGGGTCCCCAAAACTTTTTGTCCCTTCGATCCCTTCGTAGAATATTTGCCTTCTTATCGGCCCCCAGAATAAATATTTAATAAAAAAATGAAATCATTTTTGGAATTTCTAGTGCTAAGCAATGAGGTGATATGCATAACAACGCTCAAAAGAAATTATAGCTCAAATACCTTATAAAATACACCCAATTACATGAAGACTAAAAGGAGACTTTTCCACTACTATTATAAACTTTAAAAAAATAACAAAATTAGATGGAAATTTGCCCATAGTTCCTTAACTGTACGTGTTATAAAACGCCAAATACACAATTAACTTTGAAAATTAAACATAAATTATGTTGGAAGAAACAAACTTCTTACTGTCATTTGCGAATGCTATTGAATACCTTAAATATGTTACCATACCTATTTACTAAAACAGTTGATATTAGTGGGATGGATGTGTCTGAAGAGCAGCAGCAAGATTATTGATATTCGATTTGAGATAGGTATGTTTTAGTCTCAAATCACCACGGTTTTCGATGTTCAGTCTGTTTCTCTGTATTGTTAAAATTGCGCTTGCATGGCTAAAATCGCTTCAACCAGGTATCAATTTGGGTCTACAAGTAAGAAAGGTTCGGCTTCTGCTCTTAGGTTGGGGTATTTAGTAGTAATATTGTTATTGCTCCAAAATTCACTGAGGTTTTTATTTTTAAACAACACTTCAGCTTCGAGATCTACACATCTTTCACATATTACACTCGTATTTCTATCAGTTCGACTTCTAAACCAGGCTCACTGCCTTTATTTTCTATTTTTACATCAAATGGACTAACAAAAAATTCGGGAACATGAATAATTTCCAAATCTTCGAAACGTGCTCTAAAGTCTTCCATTAATTTATCAATATATTTATTATATATCTCCTAATCACGGTCAGAAATCTTTTCCATTTTATTTTAGTACTTGCAAGTAGATAGAGAAGGGCGGTGATGGCCTGAAGCATGGACCAAAAAAGTGTAATCAATGCCATTCGCAGTTTTCCGCGTGGAACTGCGGTCTGGGCGGAGGCGGTGTTGAATAAGTCGGACACTACGTCCAAACTTGGATTAGCACGGTCCAGTCTTCATAAGTCCGTGTAACTTTGGTGCTGTGCTTTTGTGAGCACCACAACTGATTCAGAATCATGCTTAGACGTAACACGTTTTGAATTAACAACGATCAGCTGATACACAGACGAGCACCTGATGGGCCATGTCTGAAGACTGGCGCCAGCAGTCTATGGAAGATCATCTGTCCCTCAAGTCATCCACTTGGTGTGGGAGGAGTGGTAGTGGTGTAAGTTGTATACAATACATTGGTTCTCCAGAAGGTGGAATCTTTCTATTGCGGAATTGCTGATTATGCGGCGTCTAGTTCCGTGGCCATAATGTGCGACAGAGAATATAGGGCTTACGATGATAGTGTAAAGAGCATAGCGGGTGAGCGGTAACGCTCTGGCCTCGCATTGGGGAAGATGCAGTTTCGGTTCCCTGTCCAACCATCCCGATTTCAGTTTTTTCCATAGTTTCTTGAAATCAGTCCAGGCGAATACACACAACTCACCTTGTCAAATATGCGGAAAAAAGGAACAGAATGAGGACCTGAACGCTAACTCATGGAATGGTGGTATGACAGTCGATAGTTGTCAGACCGCTTTTTTTTTTTATGATCCGCAGCAGTGGTGTGTATATGTACGTTTTACCAATTTTCTGTAAGTCCTAAAGATAAACACTACTTTCCTATCTTGTGCTTGAGTAGCGCAGTTCACGAAAACTTTAGATATGCACCAATCTCCTACAATATGCACCTGTATCTTCTGTTTCTGTAGGAAGTATGCATTCTTCCATTTTCCACTAACTGTGCTCTATACCGCCTTATGTTGGGACAAGAGCTGTCCACATCGCGTTGTTCACTCTCTTGGGGAAGGGGGGAGTTTATAAGAAATCCTTTTAGACGTTTGTAACAGACTCGTACACTAGCATTGATAAAATATTTCAGGAATGATCTAACATCATCTACAAATTAGTGGACGCTATCTTCGGCGAATTCCTGCATTGCGACCGTAGGGATTTCGAAATCAGTGTAAAGTGAGAGAATTTTTCAGTGTTTGACAGTTTTCTAGCTGAAGAGTGAAGATCAAATCACCTACCTACAAAAACGAAAATGTTTAAAGGCTTCTCTGCTTATGCCGAAACACAATACTGTAGGCTTGTTAGCCGCAACATAGACGGAGCGCGTGACAATTCGAAACTCTTACTTTTGAATACGAATAACTATTCAAAGACTCTCTGCCAAAAATAGAAGAAAAAATTGTCTCAAATGGCTACAAATAAAACTCATCGCTTCCTACCGGCACAAACACCATTAAATGTGTTTTTCGTTGTCGAAGTGTTCGCAGTGACTTTAGGCGATAAACGGCTATTTGTGTCTAACAGATACTAACGAACAGCCCGACCGGGAATCGAACCCTCCACATCCCGCATGACAGTTCCAAACATTAAAAACTCACCAACCAAGCTCGATATTTGGATCGACATATAAACAAATAACTCTGAAAGAAGGACGAATATAATGAACTAGAGTGATCCCAGCACTCGCTTCTAGTAATGTTTTGGAAACGAAAGAAAACCTGACTGTAAAATCGTGCTGCATATCCTCGCCAACGATAGATCCGAACGTTACTTCTCACCCACGAGGCTTGGTATTCTATGATCCTCTTAGCTTTCGACTTCCGATGCACCTTTCCGATCATAATAACACCGTCACTGTCTTTAACGTTATATAGATAACGTCCAAATTGTTAAAAATAAAACTGTGTAAAATCTTTCGTAGTGATCTTAACAGATACTATAGCACGAATATAAATCCTTGTTTGATAAAGATTGTAGACTGGTTGATGGAGGAGATATTACTCTAACTTCCCTTGTTCAGAACTGGCTTTGTCGATCTTGTGATAAGCCAGTCGTCTCTATGGATTCAATGTAACCTACATCTCCAACAATTGCTTATTCATTACTTTGATTAAAAAACTCACTCAACAGGCTAGTTATTCAGACCGGCAGACAAGAAATAACTGTGAAAAGAAGACGAATGGAATGCGCTGAAAAGTGAACCCGTGATCTCTCGTATTACCGTCTCGAACATTAAAAACTCACCAACTAGGCTCGAGATTTAAACCTACATACAAAATTAACTCTGAAACATTGACGAATGTAATGCACTGGAATTATTCCTGCACTCTCCTCGAGTGATTTTGGGAACCGATAGAAAACTTGACTGTAAGACTGTGCTGGATATTGAACACCGATGACGGAATTTACTCGACAAACCGTTCTTTAGCCTTTCGAAATCTCGCGTTTACTCATATAAGAATTTTAATAATAATATGTTCTTCAAGATGAACATGCACTTTCAATTTACTGTTAAACAAATAGCGCTTCCCGTTAGTGGACGCAACAAATTATTGCATTTGGTTTCATTCATAATTCACTAAAATCAAAAAACTGTAATTTTAATGCCCTTAGTTTTACATAGACTTTTATTCGAGATAGGGTGGCTAGTTCCTTCCTTCCTTATCTTATTCAAGGACACCTGCAGTTTAACGTGGAATCCGAATCATGGAATACTTTACAGCAAGCTATATCTGACGTTAAAGTCTGCTTACGGGCCTATGAATATTCACCACCGATACAGGGAACCTTTCATTATCAGGCCAGACGCCTAAACCACTGAGCCGCTCTGGCACTAAAAGATCTGCAATTATGTGAGATCCTTTTATACTAACAGGAAGTAAGTGCCATAAGATTTGCCTAGACAGAATGAAAATACGGACTTTATATCTGGAACCCCTGGAGCATATAGGTAAAATGTAGTTTAAGTTTCTAGTTTGAACTCTCCTGAATGTGATATACTTAGCCTTGAATTTGAAGTAGGGTGGCCGGTTTCTTTGCTCTTTACCTTACTTAAGTGCACCTACAGTTTAACGTGGAACTCGAACTTGGAAGCTTTCAGACAATGATATAGGATGTCCGTTCCTACGAGAACTCAAGAAAAATAATTTGAAAAACTTTGTATGGGACACTTATTTTGTAATGCAATATCTGCTGTTGAAAATGTATTTTTAATTGTCAAATGGTGGGTGAAATAAAAAAGAAATCAAACTAAATAAAATGTGTTTTTATTTATACATTTCACATACAAACACCCAAATTTATTTATTAACATCAAATTTCAATTCATGAACTGTGAGTCACCATGTAGCACATTACTAGCCAGAATGTCCACAAGCATCATATCCAGGATCATAATTCTTAATTACTATATTTCTAACATTATCCAATATGAGTAAATTTTTATAAGCAAAATGTCTTAAAAGCGTATAGTCTAATGATGAACTGGGATTGTATGTCACTTGAGTTACATAAATATTATCAATGTACATCAACCAGTTTTTAACTGCAGCCATACAATAGTCACGTAGTACTTTAGTAGCCAACATGTCGACTCCTTGCAATGGATATCTTCACGTAGTATCTCTTTGTAGTATATTGCGACCTAGGAGCACCAAGTCTTCTTGATGGCCAAGGCACCGTTCACTGCAGGCTGCGCGTTGATGAGGTTTCACTATGTTGATTCTCCAAAGAAGACCCGGCTGGCAGGATCGGTATTAATGTAGAAACATATCGTTTTCACCCCGGCCACCGTTCGGTGGTAAGACGTTGTGCTAGCTGAGCTCTACGTCGTTCTGCACGCTTCCGGCGTTAAATAAATTAGACACCACATCAGTTACTTGGATCAGCACCTTCCATTCTTCATACGTTAGTGTAACTATGTTGTGCCACTTTTTCGAGCACTACAACAGGTTCAAATTCCTGCTTAGACGATAAACCTATCGTCAAACGCTTTGAATCACCAGCCTTGAGCTGATACACTGAGGACAACATCAGTACTGGACGAGCTATTACTGCAGAATGACGCTAGATTGGTTGCCCGAACACCTGCGTGAAGATATCCTTTACATACCGATTTCTTGCGCGTGGTGTCGATTACAAACCGGTTGCCAGAGCGGGGTATCGATTTCAAGGTCAGAGTGGCGAGTTTCGGATACAACAGGGTTCTACATGCCAGCGGTAACGATTTCAAGGTCAGCGTGGTGGGTATCAGTTACACCGGAACACCTGCGCGGGGCAGCAGGGACTGGGATCATTGGGGAAGGCATAACAAAACAACAATAAAACAACAGGAGGGGGTATCAGTTACACTGAAACACCTGCGCGGAATATCGATTAAAACGTCAGCATGGTGGGTATTAGTTACACCCGAACATTTGCGCGGTGTATCGACTACAAGGAGAGGATGCAGAGGGGGTATCAGTTACACCAGAACACCTGCGCGGGGCATGGTTTACACACTTTTTTAGTCCAGGGTTTGGGCTGTCACCGCCCTTCTCTATCTACTCTCGCAGGTTTGAAAACTATGTAATATCGCTAAGTTCCAGTGAAGATTTAAACACTTCCATTTTTACTTCAAAGGTCATTATGTTTTTTCGAGCTTGAACGATTGTAGCATTTTTTTCAAATGAGTCGTACAAGTCAACACGCCAATGCAACCTATTCCCTCTTTATAACAACCTTACAACAGTATGCAAAAGTAATCGGTTGAAAATGTCATCATTTCCTTCACACAAGTACGCAAACGATCCGTAATTGAGAGGATAAGCTTTTATTTTATTTATTAACCTGGTGTACACTTTTAAGCTGTCATGAAGATGCTCCCAGTGTAGGACAAAACGAAAAATCCTCTATAATGGCTTACCATAACAATGCACTGTCAGCAACTACTGCAATAACATTCTGCAAGGAACGTTGTGATTTAATTTAATTTAATTGCAATGGAGCACAGGCTCCGGTGGCAATATCCCTACACACCCATCTTCCCCCTATCCTGCACCCACCTACATTTGCCCTCTACAAATTTTATCTTTAAATTCCTTCAAAGTTTTCGGTAAATTATTCATCATTTCTCTTGGTAAATCATTCCAATCCCTGACACCCTTACCTAAAAAAGAGAATCTTCCCACACGATTGTTCATATAATCTTGCAAACATAAAGAAATGTCTCACCTTTTGAATCAGTTCGAAGATATTTAGCAAATAGAAATTCATTAACAGCGTCATTCAGGGATGGGGTATGAAACGTAACATAAGCGATGAGAAGATTTGATTTCCTTTAGTTGATTCGTGAAGTTAAATAGCAAACTTATAATGATGGAGCACAGAAGTCGAAGTTCTTTCCACATCGGCCATTTCCTCAATACGTTGCTGCACAGTATTTGTAAATAATGGTATGCATTTTAAAACTAGTTCTTCGTAACATTTTGAGTTACATCTTTTATAGCTGGTACCTTTGCACCAATATTGTACGGTTTGCTTTTTTTTCTATGTTAAGAGAGATGATGTAGGATGTCTTCAGTCTTATTTCACTATCAGCACTAGCAGATGATTTCAAATATGTATTAAAATTTTGCCAAATTCTCGATTTATCTTTTATCATTTTGAAATACTATACTCAAAATCTTTGTTTTGCTTATTAAAATGGGCATTTTCATTTTCGCTCGCTTCATAGCATTATTGCTGAAATTTTTTCACTTAACAAGCCACATTTCATTAGCAAACGCTGACGCAATACATATTCTAAATACTGGTGTTAATATTGTCTGAATTTCTTCTTAGCATTGGTAGCCGACGTTGTTGTATAAAAATCAGATTTTTAATATGGAAAACACAATACGATTGCAGCACAACAAAACAGACGCAACTGTATGAGCTATAAATAGCTGTTCATTCTTTCTCAGAGTGTAGTGTTGCCACTTTTTCCTAACAATAGATATTTAGAATTGAATGGAATAATAATTATATCTATAATTTATCTGTTCATACTATTAGATAGGTAAAAGATAATAAAGCATCTAAATTTAATGATTTTCGATAAATTACAATATTTTCTCTGGAATGTATAAAATTTCTGCATTTAGATGTAAAATACTTAGCGTGGCGACCCTACTAGAGTGTAACAGTGCAACGCATGTCTGTGTATAATGAACTAACAGCGTTCATAACATGTTTATTATAGATGGTTGAATAGAATAACACATGCCTAAAGAGCAAAGCTTTCCGGAGGTCCTAATCTTTTTATTGAAGGAGACCGACAGATGTTTCCTTAACCTGCTGGCGCAGGTGTACTTAACCTCCTGTATTATCTCACAGATGTTCCAATCTGTGTCATGTGCCGACTTGTGCTGGGCCTCTACCTAGCACAAGCTGCACTGACGCACTGTGCACTAAAACATTATCTACTCAAGTTCTTTTAAAAAAAAAAAAAAAAAAGAATTGAGATAAGTGTACACAACAGCTTCCATATATAATTAATGACTTTCTTCAAGGGCACAAATATCCCTCCATTGGACTATTCCTCACTTATTTCAAAAACCTAGTTCATATTTGATTGGCCATCATAGTATTTAAAATAGAGGCTGGCAGTCGACTAGGCAGACATGCGCCAACAGCAAAAGAAAAAATCGTCATGGGAATTTTCACCTGCAGATGGCTAAGCAACCTCATCCACAACAAAATGAAATCGCTCTGCTACTTACTACACAGTCGATGTAACTACAACAATCACAGACCTTCCGCGGCAAATTGCAGCTACAGTGCAGACGGTGGTCGAGCAGTAAACGTTGAACAACAGGCGCAATAATTTTCATGAGATGACCATATGTGAATGGAATGCCAATGGCATATGGAAACAAATGGCTGAGTTTGCCGGATTTTTGCGTGATCAACAAATTGGCGTATACGTTACAGAAAAATTCTAGTCTAGTAAAGCCGCCTAAAGCTAGGAGTACGTGCCACTGCCAACAACTACATTTCCTATCGTAATTACCGCCCGACCTCCGGGGAAAGTACTGCTATCAATATACGCACCTCGATATAACACCATGAGGTCGCTCTACTGCAACTCACAACAATAGGAGCTATAGCCGTGTCCGCCAAAGCAACACGGGGCCGGTTGCTTAAGGCCGGTCGTACACTGCAAGCGTATTTGAGCGACTAGCAGGTCTCGCGTAGTCGCGCGTACTGGTGCCACTGATCCCAACAAAGGGAACGTTACCAAGCGGCGTCCACTGCAAGCGATCTGGAGAAACCGATTGTAGCCGACCACAGGCTACGAGCGATTTATCCTACCGAAGTTGGATTAATCGCTTGTTGTCGCGCGGGGTGTGTGCACCATTTTCCTTTTCGTGTATACCGCCGTCTTTTTTCGTTGTACCAATCAGTATGGATAATGAGTAATTAATTAGTGCCGTGCAAGAAAAAACACCATTGTGGGATATGAGAGACAAGCGGTACCACTCACGTGATATACAGCGGAAACTGTGGGAAAAAGTTGCTGAAGAAATGGGTGTTAAAAACGGTAGGTAACCTTGACAAATATATTAACTTAGCTAATTTATAATTTACACCTTTTTTTTGAAATTGTGTTTTTTTCGATTAGTCTGCATATATTTTCACAATTAAATTACATACATAAATTATGCCTAATAGCAACATTATTACACAAAGTATACCTACTAACAAAACATATACAAAATTTGTATTTTTTTTAAATGAATGTTTGTATTATTTAAAAAATGTATTAATCATTCTAGTACTCGGTTCGTGTTCACAAAAATATGCAAAAAATTTGTCTCTGATCACATAACTAGCACCGAGTCCCCTATTTTGGCCTCGTGAAGAAAATCTGGTTGGTGTTTCAGAGTTTTCTGTCTGTGATGCTTGATGTGATGTTAGTAATTGCTGTTCGCCTTCTATGTTGATTACAATGTTATGTAGCAAGCATATGCACTGAACAATCATATCGTTGGAATCTGGTTCCACCTCAATACCCTTTTGAAGTACTCGCCATTTGCTGCTCATGATACCAAATGCACATTCAATAACTTGCCGAGCTTTTGACAGACGCTTATTGAAAATTGTTTCTGAGGGCCCAGATTGTGATGCTGGATAAGGTCTCATTAAATAAGTTTTCAGAGGATATGCTTCATCTCCCAAAATAACATGTGGCACTTTAATATTGGTCCCAGGCAGTGCAGCAAGTCGATGAACCCCAAGAGAGCCTCTTTCAAGCCGTTTGTACAGCTGTGAATGAGAAAATATACCACCATCACTCTCCTTACCGTATGCTCCCACATCAATTGCAATAAACTTGTAATTGGAGCCGGCAACACCTTGTAACACAAATTGAGAAGTACTGTTTGTAATTTCTGTACATGCTGCCTGCATGTCGCGGATTTCGTATACGCACGTGTTTCCCGTCGATACAGCCAACGCAATTTGGAAATTTCCATTTGCTCCAAAACTGTTGTACTATTGACTCCATATCTGTGGGGAATGCCATATGTACTGCATGTAACTGGTCCCAAATTGCCTTGCATGTTTCATGTACAACTTTTCCCACCGTCACGTCGGAGATTCTAAACGAATATCCTAACGTCTTGAACGAAGACCCTGTCGCCAAGTATCAGTGACAACACACGTAACTAAGTACTTTACTTCGCTGAGAGAGGTACATTCGGTAATAAAGTAACTAGATTCTAGATACCAAAACTTGTTTAAAAATTTATAGTAATAGATAGACCTACAAGTATAACAATATTGTAATACACAAGATTTTTTGTCTATTAGTATAAAGTGAAAGCTCCCTCTTCACAATTTCGCTATTCGCGTTTTCAGTGTTCACGGATAAAATAACTGTCGAAACTTTCTGGTTCACAGCTGAAAATTTCATTAATCCCGGACCAAAAACAAACTTTATTGTAATTTTAAAATTGAATACCTGTTTATTTACAATCTATCAAAACGCAACAATACGTTAGAACATCTGTTCTTTGACGAAAGCCGCATAGCTACACTTGCCGCTATTGTTTTGATAAATCCCGGCTCACCTCATGCGAAGATGTTATGTCTTATTACTGCAATTTAATTATTCGTCACAATTCATTATTTTTGACAGCGTTGCACGTATTCTCTTACAACTCCTTATTCTGTTCGCGATTTATTATGTCGACTAAAATTTTAAAAACGTTAATTACTGCTCATAAAAAAAGTCGCTTTGCCACTAAACGTAAAAATGGAAATTTGCATGTTGGCTAGTTTTTTCTTTTAATGTCAATTATTCAACTGTACGATCAATCAACAAATCAGGAAACAAAGTAAGGAATTCCATGGCTTCAACCTCACTGTTAGCCAAAACTGTTCGTCATATTAAAAAAATGAAAGTTGCATTAACCACATTGATCAACTATTGATATCGGAAGACAGTTTTCTGTTTGGTGACAAGGCTAAACATCGTTACAGTGAACACTCAGATAGACGGTCTCAAGCATCATAAAGGTTGGTTTAATAAGTTTAAAGTGTGACATCACCTCATAATATGCAAAATTCTATGTATTCTTGGAATATATTAAAGATCCTATACAAATTCCCATTACCTATTCACGATTTCTGTATTCGCAGCGTATTTACGGAACGTACCCCCGCGAATGAGGAGCTTTGAATGTACTGAAAAAAAAAAAAGAAAAAAAAAAAATCTATCTTGTTTTCTGTTCTAATGACTAAAGTGAAAAAGAAATGGAAGGGACTTCATGATGTATCTCGTCGAGAATATAGGAAAAAATTCAATTCTGGAGATGAAGCAACAGATGAGTCTTTTTCCTCATGGCCGTTCTTGGATCAAATGCTGTTCTTATCTGATACTATTGAACCGAGAGATCTAAAAGAAAATGAGAAATCTCCACAAAAAGGGGCTTCTGGCCAAGATCATTTGCAAGATACAGAAGGTAATTTCGGACATGACGTTAATGCACTTTCTCCAGGAACTTCGACCACCACTGCAACAAATCAGAAACATTCCAACACATCCCTTCAACCAACAATTGGACACCCCACTACAATTACTACCCAGAATAAGCGCAAAAAGACTAGCAGTAGCAATTCTGATGAACAGTTTCTCGAAATCGAGAGAGAAAAATTACAATTAATTGCCGAAAGCAATGCTGCCAAGGGAGATGGTGATGCTCAGTTTCTGCAAAGTCTTCTTCCGTTTCTAAAGAACGTTCCTCTTCATAGGAAATTGGCAGTGCGGAACAAACTGCAGCAAGTGTTTATTGACGAGGACGCGCCTCCTACATCTCCAAACACGACGTCTCCATATTTATCGTCCTGGTCTGCTCGATCTAACACTTCAATTCCATCTCTGACACCCTCCACAACAGATTACAAACCTCCTGTGCTCAATGATGTTGTTCATCCCGTCCCTATTGAAGGTTGTGCACAAAATTTCTTTATCGACATTTCAAACGCGCCATAAGGAATTTAAATGGTTTTGATTCTCATTTTTTTTTCTCGTAAAAAGGTTCAAGAAAATAATTCGTGAAAATCTAAAAAAATTGTTCACGTTGATTTTTTACTTTTTTTGTTTGTAACTTACTTTGTCATTTTATCTTACCTTGTATTTTGTAAATGTTCTGTAATCAATTCTGTTATCAAACCGCATACCTATCTCGTTTGGTTCAATAAAAAATATATTTTATGAAATTAGTATTTACTATCACATACCTTAGAGTCACAGTTAGTCGTTCGGCAGGTGTTATGGTCTCTCTGAAATTCGACTCTTTGGTAATTGAAGGCTGTATGGCATTTAAAATGTAATGAAATGTCTTCCGGATCATTCGGTAATAATCATGGAATTTTTGTGAATCCTTCTCCAAATCATCATGCAGATGGTGGAATTCTCCTAGCGAATTTCTTTTCGCTAATATTGAACTAACCCAACACGAACGAGTTCTACGTTTTTGCATCCGACGCCTCGTCAGGTAATGACTTTCCAAAAGGAGTAGGGTCTCTGTATCCATTTCACAATATTCTTAAACTCTTAAAATATTAGCACGAAATCACCGGCACAGCTGGTAATGGGGAGAGACGCGGCCACAACTGCTCCAACAATTCTAGTCGCCTGACTCACAGTCGGTTATAGTGGACGAGCTCAGCCGCTCCCTGTCGCCCGACTCAAAGTCGCCGACAGTTGCTTGAGTTGTTAGTCGTTCAAAACCGCTTGCAGTGTACGACCAGCCTAATAGCTGCCTATTGCCGTCCAAATTGCAGCGCAGATGAAGAAGACATAGTTCCTCTAGTCCTCTAAGGCGCGTTCCCACGGCGCGTCTCCCTGCGCGTGGTTGTGGAAACCTTTCATCTTTGCCGCATATGCTCCACGGACGGCGCCCCTCGACCCGTCACCAAGCGGAAAAGATAAAATGCGCGGACTGCCACACAACGCGGCGTTGGAATGCAGCTTTAGGCCGGTCGTCCACTGCAAGTGTATTTGAGCGACTAACAGGTCTCGCGTAGTCTTGCGTATTGATGCGACTGATCCCAACACACGGTACGTTACTGAACAGCGTCCACTGCGAGCGATCTTGAGAGACCGATTGTAGCCGACGGCAGGCGACGAGCTACTGGTCCTACTGGAGTTGGATTAATCGCTTGTAGCAGCTGTTACGTATTCTACGCTCCACGTTACTTTTCGTATTTATCTCCGTTTTTGTTCGTTTTACTCATCAATATGGGTAGTGAGAAATTAATCAGTGCCGTAAATGAGAAAATACCGTTGTGATATATGAGAGACACGTGATATTTAACGAAAACTGTGGGGAAAAAGTTGCAGAATAAATGGATAGTAAAGATGGTAGGTGAAGTGAACTACACTTAACGGTTCCTTGAGGTTTATTACTCGGTACACAAAACACTGGTATAACAAATGTGGTACAGTTATCAGAAGACCGTCGAGAATTTTGGCCTGGTCCTGATCCGGGGTAGAGTGACGGCTTCTACTTCTCGCTTCCGGTGGTCTTCTGTAGTTGACGCTGGTTCAGCGGTCAGACCGGAACTGTCGGTGGAGCTGCCGGCTACGCTTATATAGGCGGCCTGGCGCAGGAATTCCGTTGTGTGGTAGTACGGCGACCTCTGTAAGAAAAGGTCCCACTTAGCCTCTAGATGATTCTATTTATTTTCCTGGTTTGTTTTGATGCCTCTGTGCCTGTTTGGAGTCGTATATGTATCCCGGCGTGCAGGCGCGTTGGGTGTGAGGTCTGCCTGGCAGGGGCCTTTACTGGCAGACTGAACATACCTCCCTCCCGGGGGGGGGCGGGGGGGAAGCGATGTCTGCGACGTCTGCGAGGTCGTCTGCCGCGGCGCCCTGGAGCAGACTATGAAGGCTACCTCCGGAGGAGTACGGAGCTGTTCCCCTGGCGATGCGTGCCGACCTGCGTCGTGGTGCAGGTTGTGATGGAGGTACCTGTGGAGCTAACGGCATCGGTTCGTCGGCGTCGATGGCCGGGGGCTGTACGGGGGGCGCTGAAGATGGTCCCCGCAGGTGGTCGAGAGGCTGCGGCTGAAGGGTGTCGGAGCGACCGACAGGTTGTAGCGTTGGTGGTGGCGCTGTAACTGTCCCTGAGCAACGGTTAGACGGCAGGAGTGGTGGAGGGGGCGGGGAAGGAGAGGAAGAACTGGATGGCCGTGCCGTGGTGGAAGAGGACGGTGCCGTGGGGTAGCGGGGACGTAGTTGGTTTCGATGGCGTCGCACTACCCGGCCATCCAGGCTGACGTCGAACAGTTGGCGGCCCCGGGGCCGCTGGATGACCCCCGGAAGCCAACCGGCCTGGGAGCCAAACCCGCGGGCCCAGACTAGGGAGCCCGGGGTGAAACGGAATGAGCCCGAAGGTACCTGTACTGTGGGAGGGGGTAAGAGGAGATGGAGGAGAGTGCAAGGTTGGCGGCCATGCAGCAATTCCACCGGGCTTTTAGCCCCCACTGGAGTGGTTCGATAGGAACTGAGGAAGAGTGTCAATGCCTCTTCGAGTTTGTGACTTGTGGTGTATTTGGTCATTTGGGTTTTGAATGTTCTGACTAGCCGTTCCGCCTCCCCGTTAGATTGGGGGTGGAAGGGCGGGGTGAGGAGGTGTTGGATATTGTTGGCGGTACAGAAGGATAGGAATTCCCGACTTCGAAATTGCGGTCCGTTATCTGTGATGATGGCGTATGGTAATCCTTCGATGGAAAAGATTTTCGTGAGGGCTGAAATGGTGACCTCTGTGGTGATTGTGGAGCAACGGACGACATATGGGAAGTGGGAAAAGGCATCCGTCACTAAGAGCCACTGGTGGCCTAGGAATGGGCCAGCGAAGTCGAGGTGAATGCTTTCCCAGGGTCCGGACGATGCCGGCCAGGAAAGGAACTTTTGAGGGGGGCGGGGCAGATGTCGGGCACAGATGGTACAGCGCCGCACCATCTCCGTGACATCCGTGGTAAGGCCGATCCAGAATACATGGCGTCTGGCAAGGGATTTGGTGCGGGAAATTCCCCAGTGTCCTTGGTGGAGAGTTTGGAGGATTGTCGGCTGTAGGGATCTCGGAACGACGACCCTCGGGGTGGAATTTGGTTCTGTGCGTAGAAGCACTCCCTCTACAACTGAGAGCTGGTGGCGGATGGAGTAGTAGAACTGGAGGTCTTGATGATGGCGTGGAGGGGAACGTGTTTGCCACCCGTGTTGGATGTGGTGTCGGATGACACGGAGGAGGGGGTCCTCCACTGTGGCTGCAGCGACTTTTGAGGCCGTGACTGGAAATGTCTTCAGTGCTTCTTGTATGTCATCGTCGATCTCCTGCTAGTTTACGGAAGAGGTCGTCCGGTCTCGGAAGTGGATAGTCATCTACCAGCAGATGCGGGTTGACGGTGGTTTTAAAGTCACCACAGAGACGTAAGCGGCGTCCTGGCTTCTGAACTACGACCAACGGCGTGGCCCAGGGGCTGAACCGCACCGGCTGGAGGATCCCTTCGTCTTGGAGATGTTGAAGTTCTTCCTGAAGTGGTTGTTGAAGCGCTACGGGTACCTGGCGTGCCGGGAAGTATCGAGGCCGTACGTCCGGCCGGAGTTGGAGTGATGCTTCGAAGTCCTTTGCACAGCCGACGCCTGGTGAGAACAGGTCCTGAAACTCGGTGCATAGGGCGTCTACTTCAGGAAAAGGAACATGCTGAGATACGAGGTGTATGTTATCATCAATTGAAAATCCGAATAAGCGGAAGGCGTCCAGTCCAAATAAGTCTGCTGTGAGAGAACTGTTAACTACTAAAAAGGGGACTGAACGATGTACAGACTTATACATGACGTTTGCTGTGAATTGTCCCAGGAGTGCTAATTCCTGTTTGTTGTATGTCAGGAGGCGCTTGAATGCCGGCGAGAGGAGGAGCGAGCCAATTTGCACATAAGTAGTATAATTAAGCAATGAGACTGCTGCTCCTGTGTCGACTTGTAGGCACAGAGGCTTGCCATTGACCGTAACGTCGATAATAAGTTTGGATGCTGTGGAAGTGTCTACCTGATTGATATCCATAGGTGCGCCGCTCAACCCGTCTTGGTAAGACCCTGGGCGGCGAGAGCCGGGATTGGCATTGGTGGTGTTGGTGCGGCAGACGGGCGCCAGGTGTCCCTCCTTGCCGCAACGTGAGCATTCAGCCCAACGATCCGGACAATTTTCCCTCTCATGTGCTGAATAACAGGCGGGGCAGGAGGGCAGGCGGAGCGGGCTGCGGCGTCGGCGCTGCGGGATCCGCTGCTGCTGCCAAGACTTGGTGCCCCGGCCGGAACGGGCCGGTTCGATGTCCTTCTGAGGAAGCGGTCCCCGGTTGTGGTGTCGGGAAGAGCGCGACTGGGAGCTCTGGATGGCGGCGACGTCCTCCGTGTCCTCTACGTCGGTTCGGATTGCGGCCACATCCGCCCAGGACTCCAGGCGGCGATCTGCGGCCGTAGATATTTCGAATTTGTAGGCAAGTTCGATGACCTGCTCCAGGGATGGGTCCTCTAACTTGAGGGCGTCATGCCGGAATGCGGCATCTGGTGCAGCCTGTATGATGTGATCACGCACCATGTCGTCGGCGTAGGATTCGTGGGAACGACGAGTTTGAAACTTACATTTTCTGCTAAGGCCTTGGAGTTCGGCCGCCCACTGGCGATACGTCTGATCGGGCTTCTTCCGGCATTGATAGAATTCGACGCGGGCCGCGACGACATGGTACCGGCGTCTGTAGTATGCATTCAGTGTCGTACAGATGGTCGTGAAGGTGAGGTTGTCGGGGTCTTGTGGCTGAAGTTTGGTGAGCAAGACATACATCTTCGATTGGTTCCAGGAAAGGAAATATGCACGCTGGTCTTCTTCTTTGGTTATATGATGAATTGCGAAGTGTTGTCTTGTTTTATGCGCTTCTCGTAGGTCTCCCATTCCTCGACGTCGTCGTTGAATGCTGGGAACGGAGGCGGGGCCGTGGGGTGCCGGAACTGTTGCCATTCCGTAGGTGCTGCTGGCGTAGCCATGATGGTCGAGAGTTCTTATCCCAACCTTGTCGCCACTGAAGTGAACTACACTTAACGGTTCCTTCAGGTTTATTACTCGGTACACAAAACAACTGGTAAACCATAAACAAATGTGGTACAGTTATCAGAAGACCGTCGAGAATTTTAGCCTGGTCCTGGTCCGGGGTAGAGTGACGGCTTCTACTTCTCGCGAACTTCCGGTGGTCTTCTGTAGTTGACGCTGGTTCAGCGGTCAGGCCGGAACTGTCGGTGGAGCTGCCGGCTACGCTTATATAGGCGGCCTGGCGCAGGAATTCCGTTGTGTGGTAGTACGGCGACCTCTGTAAGAAAAGGTCCCACTTAGCCTCTAGATGATTCTATTTATTTTCCTGGTTTGTTTTGATGCCTCTGCGCCTGTTTGGAGTCGTATATGTATCCCGGCGTGCAGGCGCGTTGTGTGTGAGGTCTGCCTGGCAGGGGCCTTTACTGGCAGACTGAACAGTAGGTAAAGTTGACAAGTTGACTATCACAGGTAAGTTACTTTAAAATTTATAACCTGTATACTTTAATGATACTTTTTGAGATTGCGATATTTACGATTACTCTACAGTTACATTTAAATTACATGTATAAAGTATACTCAACAGCTGCGTTATTACATCAAGCATACCTGACAGAAAATATCTATAACATTTTTATTTCTTGAATGAATATTTGTATTCTTTAGAAAGTATTTCCGACAAGATTACAGAGTTCACAACTTGATGTAATCATTCCGTTCGCATCTATCACAATCCAGTCTTAATTTATTTTAAGAAGTTCAGTCGCATATTGCCTGATGCTGTATCATTATGTAACTGCACTCGCATATTTGTGGTTTAACTAACGTTTCTTCCATGCTATCACAGCGTAGAAGACTGCAAACATATTGGGTACACAGAGAAGTAGCTAAAGATTCCTTATGATTATAAGATGGGACAAAACTGTTTGTTGATAGCTTGAAGTGTAAATAACTTGCCATAACGTTTGATAATAAACTCAGCTGGGCAGAACACACTGACAGGTAGTAAGAAAGGTTTATAAAATCCTTCATTTGCTGAAGAGGATGAGGAAAGAATGTACCAAAGAAGACAGGGAATTGGATTACAAAATATTAGCAGACCGTTGCTTGAATATGGTGGTGTAGTTTGGGAGCAAGATTTTTGTATCAAATACAGGAGTTGGAGAGTGTGCAAAGGAGAGCAGCAAAATTTGTTTGTGTAAATTACCGCAAGACCCAGTCCGTAATTGATGTGATGAGGGAGCTGGGTTGGGAGTCATTGGAGGAAAGGAGGAGGGTGAAGAGAGTGCTAGTAATGTACAGGGCATATGTTGGTGATGGGGCTTGGAAGGATATTGCTCAAAGAATTAGGAAGAGTGCATGGAAGAGAAAATATGACCATGAGTACAAGCTTGCCCTCCGCACTCGATTTCACGCAAAAGGGAGTAGGATTTTTTTTTTTTTTTTTTTTGATAAGAGCGTCAGGGACTGGAATAAATTATTTAATGAAGTGATGAATAATTTATCAAAAAGCTGAAGGAATTTAAAATTAAAATTCGTAAATGACAGAAGTAGATGGGGGAGGAATTTAAACACTCAAAGGATATAAAATGATAAAAAATACTAAGAAAGTGGTAATTAGATGATCAGGGAAATTTCCACCGGGGCATACGGTCCATCGCAATTAATTATTAATTCGATTCAATATATTAATCATTCAAATACCAGGTATATTACTGAAACGAGGGAACTAAAAAGAAACAAATCTCCAAAGAGGTTTCTGGACAAGATAACTGGAAAGATACGTAAGATAGTTTGGAACATGGCGTCAATTCAACATCTTTGAAACTTTGAGCACCAGTGAAATAAATGTGTAACGCTCCAACCCATCCGTTCAACCAACAACGATTGGATTCCACCCTACCCTGACTAAGCGCAAACAAATTGATCATAGCATTTCTGACAAACATTTTCTTGAAATCGAAAGGGCAAAATTACAATTATTAGCAGGGCCGCTTAGGGAGATAGTAATATTGAGTTTTTTTCAGTTTTTTACTACTTCTAAAGAACGTTCCTCTTCTTAGGTAACTGGCAGTTTGTAATAAACTGAGCAAGTTTTCACCGATAAGGACATCTCCAAACCCATCTTTTCCATATTCATCGCCCAGGTCCGCTCAATGAAACACTCCAGTTCCATCTCTGTCGCCCAGAACAATAGATTAATAACCACCTGAACCCGACGACGCTGTTCACTCCTATCCCAGTAAAAAATACTTGTAAAACTTTCAAACGTGCGAAAAAAACACGTTGTTTGTCGAGTATTTGGTAAGGAATGTAAGCAGTTTTGTTTCTATTATAGTTTAGTTAAAAAAGTTTAAGAAATTATTATTATTATTATTTACAAATAGACCTATAAAACTAAATTAATATCATTATTTGTTTCTGGATTTTCGCCTCGTCTACATCGAGGTCATTAGAGGCGGGAAGGGACTGGGGGTAAGGAACGGGAAGGAATCCGGATGTCCTTTTGAATGAACCATCTCGGTATTCGCCTGGAGTGAACCGGATGGCTGGACGAGGATTTGTAGGTGGAATTCTCCTAATAAATTCCGTGTTTCTAACATTGAATTAATCCTACACGAACGATGTCTATGATGCGTCGTCAGGCAGGAACATTCCAAAAAAATAAGTGGTCTCTGCATCCATTTCACATAATTTTGAAACTCTTAAAATATTCGCACGAAATCACTAGCACAATTGTTGCCCGCGAGAGACGCGGTCGACAACTGCTGCAACAATCACAGTCGCATGACTTAGTCGGCTACAGTGGATGGCCTCAGTCGATCCTAGTCACCCCATTCAAAGTCGTTTATAGTTGCTTGAGTTATTAATCGCTCAATTACGCTTGCAGTGGACGACCAGCCTTAGGCCGGTTGTCCACTGCAAGCGTATTTGAGCGACTAACAGGTCTCGCGTAGTCGCGCGTATTTATGCGACTGATCCCTACACACGGAACGTTACTGAACAGCGTCCACTGCAAGCGATCTTGAGACACCCATTGTAGCCGACGGCAGGCGACGAGCGACTGATCATATCGGAGTTGGATTAATCGCTTGTAGCAGCCGTTACATATTATACGCTCCACGTTTCTTTTCGTACATATCGCCGTTTGTAGCGGTACCACTTTGTGTTTGAAAGTAGCGCCGGTTTGTGACGTCATCGGCACCATGTCCGTGGCCACGGAAGGGTGAGCACCGGGGGCCGCATGGTGGGTGCTGTGGTAGCCACAAGATGGGCAGTCGGTCGCAGGACGTGGAGAAGTGTGGTTGGTGTTAAGTTGAAAGTTGTAAACGTGTGAATGTGAGTAAAAGGTGTACAAATAGCCGTTCTACTTTAACTGGATCTGCAACTTTGGAGTGATAGAAGTCCGATAAGTTTATAACATTAGTGGTGTTGGAAAAATTGAAGGCAATGAATTAAAATTAGTTTTGTGAAATAACTGTTTATTCATTCAGTAGTCTTTAAATGTTCTCAGTTGGAAACTGAGTGGCGGCCGGTCAAGAGAATCTGTATCTTTAGAAGGAACTTGCGGTAAGAGTTTAAACTATGCACATTATATTTCAGTGAGCGAGTTTGAAAGTAAAACATTGTGGTAGCTGATGTGGGTGGACGACCCACGAAACCGCAACATGGCGTTCGTTTAGTGACCAGAACAGTTTCTGCGAGTTTTTATTTAGAGATTCCGGAAATTGTGCGTGTTGAAGTAAAAGTTGGCTATTTTGTACAAACACATGTGAAATGGCGGGAACCGAATGACGTCACGAGACAACGGAATTTGAGCGGGCGGATCATCTTTGTCTCGACTGGAAGAGTCGACTTCGGCGGCAGTTGGTACATCATTGGCGATGGTGAAAGACGTCGACGTTTGCAACATGCGGGGCACCTTTGGCGCTGGTCGAGAAGACAACAACTGGCCTACGTGCTGAACAACTTTGGCGATATCAGCTGGCTGGAGCGAGAAATTTGGAACGTCTCCGAGGAACAACGGCAGTTAAAAGATAAGGGAAACTAATTATTAACTTGTTAGCAACACGAAAACTTTGATTTTATTGGAAACTTTTGTTGTTAACCTCAAAGTGAAAGATAAAGTTTCGTTTGGTGCAAGTGAAACTTTAGTTTGGTTGAAGCATCTAAATTAGACCAACAGAGAATTTTGTTTAAGAGAACATAAAGATTTTTTTGAGTAAACTTTACAGGGTCATGCTTTTGTTTTTCATAAATTGAGTATTGCTTTTAGAAGGATATCATACATTTCTTTTATTACAGTTTCAGTTATTTTCATAACATTTCTTAATGGCTGCGAATTTTTTTCTCTTAGTCAAAATTTTTTAATTTGTTATATTTTTACTGATATGTGATATATACTTTCAAATATTTAAACCATGTGTTGAGTGTATTTCCTCAGGAATAGTGTGATTTACACATTTTTTGTATAATGTTTCTTGGCTTTGCTGGTATATTGTTTTAAGAGAAATTATTTAAAATGGACGGGGAAGAACTATTTGAAAATGGGGACCCTCATGTCAATGTAGAGATATCAAATTCTGATAACAGGTCACCAGTCCTGAATGTTACACCAACCAGACTAGATATTCAGATACAAGACAGTCAAAATTTTGTACAAAATGCAGAAATGGCCACCCCAACTTCTCCCACCTTACCACTTCCAGTGAATCCTTCAGAACTAGCCAATGCTTCTTCTACCCTAAGTGAAAGTTTTCGAGGTTTCACTAATGGTTCACCATCTGAAATTAATCTCTCCATGGAACCCCGTTATGGTGGGCAAGGCACAGTGAACTTAGGGAATGACATGTTGATGCAGTTGATGAATATGATGAAAGAACAATCTGATAGTATTAATCGTCTTGAAAACAGAACCACTTGTCAGTTAGCTGGTATGGATAAATTAGAGAAACAAATTTCCACTCTGAAAGAGCATATTAGTGGTCAGGTGTCCAGTCTTAGCAACAAAATCGAGAACTATAAAGCAAATGGCGAACAAAATACACAAAATGTACATGATGCCATAAGCAAAAAATTGGATAATCAATCAGCTGTTATCAGTCAAAGACTACTAAAACTTGAAAAAGATTCAGATACAATGGGTAGTAATTTAGAAGCCTTACAGGATTCATGGGATATCAAGATGAAGGAGAAGAGTCAAGACATGTTAGGTAAAAGGGAGAGTGTTTCTAATAAATTAGACAATTGTGAACATTAGCTGTGAAGAAGGTAGGCGAACATTAACTACAGATATCGAAGCAATAGGGACTCTTTCACAAAACACTGAACTGGAAATTGATGATTTAAAGGGGAGGTTGATAAGTTGTGGGTAAAAGGTACAGACAGTACAAAATAACAATAAGAAACTAGATGAAAGATTGATTACCTCCAGATAATTATATAACTTCGTACAAGGCAAACAGATTAAGAAGAGAATACGCACCGAGGTATATGTTCAAATATGGCGCTGAAAGAAAAGAACGTTGTTTCAAAATGGCATTATCGTCTATTGCTTTAAATATTTCGCATCGCTTAAGGAGAAGATATGTTACGTCCGGACAGAGGATACGACGTAAGTTGGGTGTAGTTTCGTAATATGGTAACACCCAACAATTTGAAATGGTTAATGACGCTACGTTGTGAAGACATGTTTAAGAGAGATTCAGAAAATGAGGATCAGATTTTTAAAGAAGAGAGAAAACATCATGCCCTGTCAATGTACTTCTAATTAACCATAATCTTAGAGGAAAAGTCGGAAGGAGAATAAAAATAAGCTAATAAGAATATTAACAGATATTGGCAGTAACAACATGTTATCAAATGTTTGAACCCTGACAAATTCAGCGACAGAACACTGAAGGCCAATCTTATTTATTGGACATGCTTTTCAATTATTGATATTTTAGGTTTCAGTATCGTTTCATAAGAGTACTTACATCATCGGATGAACTCTGTCGGACGTATCACTAAGTTAACTTGGTAAAATCGAGACAAATAATTATTGTATGCTATAATTTTGAGTCAGTGCGGCTGAAGGGTGATGTTTCTCCTTGAGCAGCCCGTGAAAGATACGCACAGTGCTACCGACTGTGAGGGCTGGCCTTGGAGACTTAATAGAATCATAGCAAATTACAGTAATGCAGTCTCTTGAAGCGAAAGTTGTAACAGGAGCTAAGCGCGGAATGGAAACCTGATCTCCTACAACACTCCATATCCAGACGTGAATTACCGTCTGACAATGTCATATTGTCTTTGGAAGTAATCACTTAATACCTCATCGTAATGCCTTCAACTGAACTTCTCAACCCTCTCTCCATAACGTCCCTTCCCCCCACAAACAGGTCAGACGTGTCATCTCGAAGAAGAATATAGGCTTGTGCCATAAATTTAACATGAGAAATATTCTCCTCTTTAGATGTTCATATGCGAGGACAAAATGCTGTTTTTCTCCCCACTCCGGAGCTCATCAATCACGCCCTTGCGCGTCGATATATGACGCAAAAGCGAAATGAATCTTGCTCCTCATTTGCCTGCAACTCGCTTTTGTTCGCTCACCCGATACATAAAGTGACTTTGAAAAATAGTTCAGAAATCATATCATTAAAAAAAAGGCATCATTTTCCTTCTCTTTTCATTTTACTTTCACCATGTACGGCGGAGTGATGAAAATGTTTTAACCGTGAAAAATTACCAGTGGAGATTTCTAAACTCACCTACATAGCAGATCACGATTAACAAAGTTCGAAGTTATTACAAAGATCTCGTGACAGAATACCTTACCGCATGCGCAATCCAGCCCTGTACTAGCCGCCAAGTCTAACCAGGTAGTCCTACCGCGTAGAGGTAACATGCAGTTTAACGTGGAATCCGAACCACGGAAGCGGGCGTACTTCAAATTGCACTGAAAGCTGTGTCAGAGATAAAGGTAGGGTTAAGAGTCTTTCAAAACCAGTAGAACCGGGTTTGAAATTGAAGATCTTTCTATTCCCAGACACCGCTTTAACCATTAAGCCGACCGATTGTTCCTTTGGAAAGAGGGAATACATGATGTCAAGACGACATTTAGAAAATGAATGCGGTAAAGGGACAAGAGCAGTGGATCCCAATTAGTTTTCCCAGAATATCCCACAGGGAGCTCAACCTCTCGTACCTATTTATTATAGCTGAAATGATAAATAAAAAACGAAACCTATTATTAGGATATTTATTAAATTTTAATGGAATAACAAACGTCACAAAATAGCAAATGTCCAAATTTTCATAATGATGAAAAACAAAAATGTTTAAGTTTAATGAGACCATTTTTTTTTTTTTTTTTTTTTTTTTGTAACTGCTTTACATCTCTTTTTAACATCGAGGTCTTTAGAGACGGGAAAGGATGGGTGGCAAGGATGGGGGCAAGGAATGGGAAGGAATTCGGCCATTGCCTTTTTGAAGGAAGCATCCCGGCATTTGCCTGGAGTGATTTGGGGAAACCATGGAAAACCCAAATCTGGATGCCCGGACGGGGATTCGAACCGCCGTCCTCCCGAATGCGAGGCGAGAACGCTAACCGTTACACCGCCCCGCCAAATGTACATGTCTGCCTTTGCACAAATCTGATGAAAATTACTGTTTACTGAGCTTCAAGATTAAACCATTGAGTTGAATTAGGTAGCGATGTTCGGCTTTCATATTTGTCCCAGCCAAACATTCACTCTCGCAAATGTATGTCGTGGAAAATAGTAGTAAAAAATTTTATTGCTGCTTTTCTAAAGTTTAGTTCACCCCAAATTTTACCGGTGATTACTCTGCAAATCGACTCTTGAGTTTGCTATTGCATGAAATGTGTTAGTTTCTCTCTGTCACAGATTATGCATGTGGTATTTAATGGCTGATTTTATATCTTCATTCAAAGTCGAAGAAGTTGTTTCTAAAAAAAAAGTTTAAATTCGGAAACTAGTCATATTTACATTTTTTAAACAAAGATGTCCAGAGATAATTTTTTTAAAAAAAATAGTTGATTCAACTTTCCCCTGAATCGCAAATATGGTTGTATCCTGACCTTGAAGGTTCAAATTCAACTCATTCAATCCATAAGATAATATCTGATGAGTAAACAAATTTTTGCAGCCATGAAGGGTCAGTCAGTATCTATTTGTACTCATAATGCCCTTGCTCGACCAAGAATAACTCAAATCAAATATTCTCGGAACAACCCCTCCCATGGACAGCCAGCGTACTTCAAGTATGTAACAACAGTGTCTTGTGTTTACTACCAAGGTCTCGAGTTTGTGACACAGGGACAGGCCTTGATTAAGTTGACAATGTTCACAGCAGTTGTAAGAGTGACATTCAAGCTCTCTAGCATTTTATTACGAGAAAGTGCCTCTCTATGAATTCCATAGTCTGTCCAACGTGTATATGTTCTTACATCTTGTATCCACTTTACAAGTTCTGTAACAGAATCAGTCATTGGTCTGGCACCATGAGTGCATACGCCATTAATTTATTTTTCTTTGACTAAACCGTTGACCATACGAAACGTAACCTCCTCGTTGGGGCGCGAATCGGAATGACGTAACAAAATGGGAACTCTTTGTAATTGACGTATTGAACGTGTACTAAAAGTTAAGCCAAGTTCGACACATTTATCGAGTTGTACAGCAAAGTAATAGCTTTTTAAATTGCTTTGAATTTTCTGGTTTTTCAGGTTATATGACATGCCTGCAGTACTACGAGAGAGTGAGAGAGAATAATTTGACATAGGAATAGCATGAAACTCTCATGCCATTTTTCTCTCCTAACATACATTTCATTATGTATTTTGTGTTGCAGTATGAGGCTTTCCATATTGTGTGGTTTTTCTGCTTTGCCAATTAAATAACTAACTCTTAAAAAGACTTACAATGCATTGACGTTCTTGTTCAGGGATAGTGCATGAATTTTTGCCTTTGGTTGAGTTGGTTTATGTTCAAGGAAGAATACAGACTGATCTTAGAAATTAGCAAGTTTAGTTTCGGAATGGCGACGTAGTAAGGATAGTTTTAATGAACAATTTGACAACGTCTGTGCACAAACGACACACAGTGGCAAAGGGGAATCAGGGTATAATTTCACAAGCTTCGCAGGTGTCATTATTGGTAAAAAAATCGCACTTACTTGTCTCTTTTTCTTCGGGCTTTGCGCTGCGTCTTTTTATTCACCTCACCAATGTTTCGACACCAACCTGGAGATTTCATCAGGCCTCCTTGGTCCTCTTTTTTTTATAAAGTTAAACACTTTTAAGTTTATATATAAAAAAAGGACCAGGCGGCTGGATAGATAGAAGCCCTGAATCTTCGGAATTTGAAGAGCCAAACTGAATATAACTGTCACGATTCTTCCTTTTTTGAGACACTATTTCTTGTTATAAAGTTTCTTGTCTTTTGGTATTGTTTTTTTATGGTTTATGCCTCGCCGACGTTGAGGTCATTAGAGACGCGATAGGACTGCGTACAAGGAACGGTAAGGTATTCGGGAATGGCCTTTTGAAGGAACCATTACGGAATTTTCGTGTAGTGATTTGGAAGGGTCCATAACCACGTAGCTCCATTTTGGCTTCCTGTGAACCCCCTCTCCCCCCACGTAGCCCGACGTGACTTTTGCCTCTAGCTTCCTCCCACCCAAGTAGCACGTACCTTTTTCCCGTTTTGATTCCGGAAGATATTTTGTACTATTTTCTCTTTTCAGACAATTGTAAATTACATAATTAAATGAAGGGAATAAAAATTCACATGCTGTTGTGTATTCTGTACCTCATTTTAACTGTGAAAAATGATATCAATGGAAAGCTACGTGGCCTGACTCGGAACCCCCATCCTCTCGTCCCACGTAGTGCAGTGTAGCCTTCCAGCCAACTCCTTCCCTTCCACATAGACCGAGCCACGTAGTTTATGGACACTCCCTTTGTGGAAACCACGAAAAACCCAAATCTGTATGCTGGCATGGAGATTCGAATGGACATCCTCCGGAATGCGAGGCCAGAGCGTTACAACTCATCCAACATTCTCGGTTAGTAGAGACCGAGCATGGTGGGTGAACGGTTAACATTCTGGCCTCGCATTTGGGAGGACGCGGGTTCGAATCCCCGTCCGGGCATCCTGATTTGGGTTTTCCATGGTTTCCACAAATCACTCCAGACGAATGGCGGGTTGCTTCTTTCAAAAAGGCCATGGCTGAATTCCTTCCCGTTCCTTGTCTCCAGTCCCATCTCGCCTCTAAGGACCTCAGCCGACGACGAGGCTTAAAGCTCTAAGTAAAAACAATTCTCGGTTAATACTCGTAGGGGGTGATTCATCATAAGGAGACGATTACTCAGTATTGCTTAATACCTCATTATCAGCTTTTTTTTTCGTCCTGTCATCCACCGTTCCATCTGAAAGAAAATAATTTATTGATTCACGTTTTGTATTTTTGAAATTAATAAGCTCGGAATACAGAATAAATCAGAAACCGCGAACGCACATAAAACTAAAGACACTCGAAAATTTTACTTGTTTTTTTTTTCAAATCATAACCCTTGTTATCCTAATCAAAAAAAGTTTTTAGACAAAAAATACTTTTTGTAGAAGTAGAGCCAATACCCGTCCGTGAGCTCATCATAAATTCTCAAGCTGTCCAAAAGGTGTGAAAAGGCCATTATAATATGCCAATGAGGCTAAGCGGCACTTTTTAACCTAACTTACGGGTCGGAAATTATATGCTAATGAGGGTCGGTATTTTCTTATGGAAGCGGGTGTGAGCTCAAATAGTAAGTCGTATTAATGGCGTCAATAATTATATGCTAATAAGGCCGTCGCCACCACTTATACTCAAAGAAGTTACCGCCTGTATTTTCCCCCCTCCTCCTCCCAAAGGGGTCGCCGCGTGGGTTACGTAATAATTTCCGGCAGTGCGATCCTCGACACCGTTTGTGCTAATTACCCACCTGGGCGTCAGGACCACAACTTGTAGAGATAGGTCTGAAGTGTAATTACTAGGGATAAAATTGCTCAATTACATTACCGTTTCTTTGTATATTAATTATGCACAAATTCACCTATCTTTCCAAAAATACTCATTAATCGAGATTTTGTACTTAATTCAGTTGATTATGATTGAAATGGGGTATAATATTCGCTTTTTCCTCGTATTCTAGCGTCCTGGGTTCTATATTTTATAACGAGTAAATACAATTTTTAATTTGTACTAGTGATGTGACGTATCGATTAGCATCTAAATTTTCTGAGTATTAAAATGGTGTATAGATCAATTAAATCGGATCAGTGGTTTAAAGGTTACGACTTTTTAGAGTTAACAGAGATTTTTTAAATCGGTATGTGCGACCCTTCGTCCCTACATCTCATTAGGAGGCGGGCGCAAAGGTAGACCCGCATAATAATGTGTCGACCGGCAACATATAAAAAAGCGGGGAGCGACCCCGCAGAGGGATCGCAGAGAGAGAGAGAGAGAGAAATACCTTCTAAGAAACACGATTCATTACACCAGACGTTTTAAAATCGCTTTGTCATCCTAATTCATTTGCACTATCATCTGGAGTATACCGTCAGCTGTCTCCGATCACTGTCCACATTAACATGTAATTCAAAAAGCTACCAATTCTGGAATACTTCCAACTACACACCTAGCTAACCAGAGGAGAAGGTCGGGTTAGCGGCCTTTTAAAATCCCCGCCGTAATAGGGATTCGACCTGGAACCTTTAGACCTCCACTCAGGCGCCTTCACCATTGAGCGATTGCTTGAGTTCAATGATCCACAGGTAATCAGATTTTAGTTTCGCCAATTTTATCATCACAGCCCTACTAAATCAGATTATAGCGGAGGAATAACCCTGCGAATTTTATTTTCACTGGATATTGTGAGGTCCCCACTCACCAGTCATTACTGAGTTATATTATTACATTATAAATTGATTGTAAATAAATTTATATTTTATTTATAGTATAGGTCTTCCAGCATAGTAGTTTGTGTAGAACGGGGTAATTATAAGTTAGTTTAGTAATTTCATGTTGCGAGAGTTGGCAGTACGGTATGGTTGTGTTGTCGCGGAAGGAACAAACCAATATGGCGATGGAGACTGTTTTTGACTAGCATAGGGTGAACATGTGGAGAAACTGATTTCGGCTAGCGTAATGCAAATATGTACCGAATATTGTTTCAGTGAAAGCATTGTATCTTGTGTGAATTGAGTGTAATAAAGTGTGGCGAAAGTCATTTACATAGCATTAGAATATCCGTTGCGCAAATTGAGAGATGATTGAGAGTTTAGTAATAAAAGTTACTTTATATTAATACAAACGGCGAGGTGATAGCAACTACCGTAAAAAAGGCATACTAGGGCCAAGTGCCAGTAAAGCGGGCTATCAATCTTTCTTGTCGCAGTCTAAATAATGGATAAGGAGGCCCTCGCAATATCCACTTGATTTTAAGGTCTTACATCAGCATCGAGGTGGTCAGAACCGGGAAAAAGCGTTAATAAGCTGACTCTGTCGAAATGAGTTTGCTTTTCGCTGCTCGGAAATAGTACAAATTCATGGTAAAAAATCTGAAACCTAAGGAGGAGCAAGACGATGCTGTATCTCCTCTGATTAGATTCCAGCTATGACTCCCACAGCAAGTGGTTTAATTTCAAGTATACGTTTGTGGATACTACTTTTTTATCCACATATATCGGTTCATTGTTATGTACTTGGCCTCCACAGTTTTACAATTATATATCCAGTTGTTATAGCTCTGTGAATATATTATTAATTTAACTCTCAGCTGTAATTTCTTCGACAGCTAAAAAGTCAATAAAATGTTCTTCAATGTCAGCTGTATTTGTATGTAAAAATCTTATAATAATTGACAATTTCTCAACACGAGAAACATCACGACTACAATCAAAAACAATTTAATAATATTTATTATTTACTATTTTGTCAACAATTTAAGTCTTCAAGTGCCTTGCAATTGACTGTATAAGTTCATTTTGGATTATTTTTTTTAAGATAATGGTAATTAATTGTCTTGTCTGTTACTTGTTTTAAGTGAAGTTGTAACATTGGATCAAATCGGGAAATTAACTTCACTGAATTTATAAAGTATCAACTAGCCTCACTTGAATCTGAATCAGATATTAATTTCTCTCCACGACCTCTGAAGACCAAATTGTGAGATGATAAAAAATTTACAATTGCAAGCAGTCTTTCTTAACTATCTCTCTAACTCTGCCTTTCTTGTTCATTTGAAATCTGCGCTTTTGGGTTTACTTTTTGACGGGTCGGTCCGGTGTCGGGCTGGTGGATGTCGAATCATATGGAGGGAGTATGGAAATTTCCCCTTCTTCGCGACTAAATGATGTATTAATGTACAAATGTATTATTAATTGCCTTAAAAAGTTTGCCATTCCAAAACATTCATAAAAATTCGTTTCTTATCATCCATTATATGCCGTAAAGGTAACATCCTATTTTTGGTGTGTGTTTTGGGATAAAAAATAAAGTACGTTATATATAAAAAAAATATTACATTTATTTTAATATGTTTGAATACACATTTTACCTTACTTCTAGATTTGCTCGAATGTCTCAGATGGTTACGGCATGGGATTGCGGTACAGAAAGACCCTGGTTAAAATCCCAGTCTTGGATACAATTTTTACGTGCCTTAAAACTGATTTTTTAATTCTGACAAAGCTTTGACTTATTAATGTGAGATGCTAGGAAGCTGCGTGATTGGAATTGCACGTTAAACTTCTACTCCAGGTGGGATTACCAGTGTAAAATAGGCGCTTATGATAGATGTGCATTGCACTGCTGGTAAGAAACTCTGGGAACATGTCTTTGAGGCTACAAAATATATAATGATCTCATTATTTATTAACGAAAACTATCGAGTGAATCTAAAGTAACCTCAAACAAAACAAACACGTCAAGTGCGAAGTGATCGATGTTTGATATTACAGCGAGGTGATAGCGTGAGCCAGGTGAAGAAAATATGTTCATATTCTTTATTACTTTCATAGATTATAAAGTAAACCTACGCAAAATAAAGAACAATACTCTATAACAGAGTATGGTTGGCAACCCTGGCTGTGATCCCCAACTCACTTTTATGGAAACAACCAAATGGAAAAATAAAAGGAGACTGAAGAGAGCAGGAACACGTCAGTCACTCACACGGCCGAGCTGTGAACACGGGAGGGGTGAGCCCTCACTCGGTCGACTGTCGGTGCGGAGCAGCAGTGGTCAAGTGTATCTTACAACGTAAGGTGACAAGAGGCGATGAACAAAATGAAATACGAGGTTTGCCCGAGATTATACGGTGAAAGTAACAAAACTGAACGTTCAAGTGGGTTTTCTAATGTGCGAGCAGCGAGATTGAAATAGTCATGAATTTTTCGATGTTATTATTCTCTGATAAATAATTTAATTTTGATACCGTTAATCTTACATTTTATATGAATGTGACACTGTATAAGTCTAAATCAGAAATTTTGATTAGGTACTTATTACTGTTAATATATACTTTACTATCAATTAACTAACTTATTGTTATCACTAATAGCTAAACATAACATTTTTTTTATTTTTAAATATAAACTTTTTTCGAGTCGGGTTGTTGGGCGAGGCCCCGGGCGATTGCCCTGTTCGCCACCCCCTAAGGCCGCCTCTGGTTATACCTAGGTGTTTTGTTTTTGGACACAGTGGGCGCCATGCTATTACGATTTAACGTTTAATCACTGTTCACGATTTGCAAAGGTAAATGAATATTAGATCGACTCATGTGATGCGACTATTATAGTAACGTACGATTAACAAAATAAATGGAACATAGCGACACACTTACCTATTCAGGACTGGCCAAATTTGACTGACACTGGTCTGCACCGACATTTATTCTATATTTAGGACTCATGCGAATAGTTCAAACTTCGCCGTCACCACATTGCCGTCCAACACACGACCGACACCCCGCCGCCACCGACAAAAACTAGTTATCCGGCGCTTTGCACAACATTGCAGTATTACAATTCACACACGCTGTGTTATTGTCTTAAAATATATTTGGCGTTATTAGTGTTGCGTAATTGTTTTCTTTTTTTTCGCTGATCTTAGGGACTGTCTTATCCAAGAGTCTTCCGCGCATACCCTTTGAAGCATATCCCAAGGGGTACCACTGGCCCAGAGTAGTGACTCCCAATGTGGTTTCTATGTACCCCAGGAGTCCTTGTGACCACTGAGAGGGGTCTGTGGCAAATTAAAATTATTTTGAGGTTTAATATCAAGTAAAATATTTGTTATCAGGTTTCATTATAATTAAAGTTACAATAAATAGCAATAAATAAATTGGTAACGAATTTTACGCTGATGTGAGTATAGATAGATACAGTAGTGAAAAGCATCACACATTAGGAATCGGCCTGACCGCGGCCGTCTGGCTATGCAGGATCAAACAGAATCTCGCATCTTTATGCTAGGGTTTTAAGGGGGCCATCTGTGTGTATGCGAATGTAGATGCAGAGGTTCAGTGAGGTAACATTCCTAATGAGGTAACATTCATATGTGAGTAATTTCAGTATGACGAGTCAACTAAGCTATCAAGGTTCTGTAAGGTTATGTACGAATTACATAAAAAAGAAAGAATAATCTCAAGTATTGTAGGACGACATCGAAGATTTCTGGTACACTTAAAACAAGCAATAGGTCTAGCGAATGAATTTACTGTAACTAAGTTTACGTCATATAAAGACAAAAATCTTAATGAACGTATGCATGGCCATTAGAACAGTTATCAAAAGGAATGCCTTCAATTAGAGATTGCTGAAATTTGTTTGAAAAATGATTAAAGTTATAATTATTTACTACTTAATATGGAAGTTATCTAAAAGTGCGTGATTAAATAGATTTTATGAACTCTTTGATTCAGTGTTGGAATTCTGAAAAGTAAATAGAATGATTTATGATCAATTTAATTAATTTAAAATATGACTTATATGCCACGTTTAACAAAATTTTGTTTATCAATTGAATTCAATCTATGCCATATTATAAAATTATAGAAAAGTTGTGTCTGTGAATTAAAAAATTATAATTGTAAGTTAAACTACCGACGATGGAGACGACAAAACCGTAAAATTTGTCTGTTTGACCGCATGACTGCGCATCACGGTAAAACTACTGTACGGACATAATTAAACTATACATAGTGATAGCTTATGTCGTCGGTAAGGATAAAGCATACCTTCTATGGTGACACATAGTACAACACCAATTAAAAAAAAAAAAAAAAAAATCTTTGTGGACTTCACACAAAAACTAACAAATTTTAACGAAATGTTCCATAGTGTTAGCTTATGTCATCAGTTAACATATACGATAATTTTCATCCTAATTAGTTAAATATTACGAACACCATACAGAGGGCAAACTGACCAGCCCCGCCTACTGTGAAATGCGGTCTGTTATCCGTTTCTCGGATACGAGAAACGTCAAAGCGGCTGACATTCATTGTCAAATTCGTGAGGTGAATAAAGGTGTCATGAATGATGGAATGGTCAGGAAATAGGTAAGGAAGTTCAACGAGGGTCGCGACTCTGTCGTGAAGAACAGTTTAGCGGTCGGCCGTCTCTGCTCAATGATGACTGGGTGACTGCAGTCGAAGAAAAAATACGCGAGGATAGGAGGTTCAAAATTTCTACATTTTCTTCAAATTTCACGGAGTGCTCTTTACAAAATTGTGACAGATCGATTATAATTTCGAAAAGTGTCCTCGTGATGGGTGCCCAAGGTGTTCACCTAGGAACACAAAACCAAACAGGCTTCCAGCTGACCATTTTCACACGTGAGGAAGGTGATGATTTCCTGGACCATATTATGACAGGTGAGGGGACTTGGGTGTGCCACGTGACACCTGAATCGAAACAGCAGTTCATATAATGGAGGAACTCTTCATCGCTAACAAAACGGAAATTCAAACAAACCAGGTCAACACAACCGATGGTATTTCACAATCGGCTGGGCCAATCAATAGCCTTTAACATGTCAATCACTCACCACGAATCACACACAAGGACTAGCAATCATATACTCCGTGAATAAGTTGCTTGGCAACTCGAGAACTGAATGCTCATGCGCGCAACGACAATAGCAGCGTTGCAACGGCAATAATAAATAACAGAACTTACTTTAAAAATACGCCTCGTATTAGCGAGTTTATATCACAGTTTATACACATACAAACAAAGCAATCTCTTCATACACACAACCATTTCAAATGGAAGGTCTTTAAGAAAATGAAGTCAGTAGTACATAACTTCAACCGTCTCACATGTGTTTTACGGAAGTGTTCAATATGAGCACCACCCACAACAGGGACCACGTCAAGGCGATAGGAAAACTCTTTCCAAACGCGTTGATCACACTTGTTTTCCGCACTTTAAGGTCATCCAGGGTAGTGGGTGATGGCTTGGCTGAGGGTGGACACTGTCCTTCACGTATCCACACGGGAAGGGGTCTTAAGGAGTGAGGGCTGGATTTGTGGAGGCCACGATCCTGAGCACTCGTGAGACACCTTCTCAAAATGTCGAGATAGTTTCGTCCTGTAACTATGTTGTTCTCAAAGAAGATTTTACTAATCGCACATAAAACATACTTTTTTTTTATTTATTTTAAAAATGGGAATCTCGTTCGTGCTCTACTGTTGCACGTGGAAGTTCGGTTCCCAAAATTGGTTTACTGTGACGATTAACATGGCGATGGATATTGAAGGTTGTTTCGTCACTAAAAATGACACGTGAAAGGGTGTCACCATGACTTTCCACATCCAGCATTGCATCACAGAATTCCATCAGCTTCCCCTTGTCACCACGTTTCAGAGCCTGAAGCAGATGCAGTCTGTACGGTTTCATGAGTACATGACTTTTGAGAACACGCCAGACAGTAGAACCGCTCTTCTGCCGCTTACGGCTAGCTTTTGATGTGTTCTTACGCGGACATCTCTTGGATTCTCCTCACTTTTTCTTCTGAAGTCCGCGGTCGTTATGGTTTTTTTTTTCTTACACAACCATCCAGTGTCCTAGAACTGCCGCAGCAACAGTCGGAAGTTCTTAGGAGAAGTCTTGTACAGCACGTTGTTAAATCTGCTACTGAAAGCATGTTAACTGTGATCACAGAGTTAGTTTCCACGAACATAGGACGATTTTTGCCGAGGTGCTGCTATTATGAGTGTCACTTTGTAAGTGCATTCTAGCGCCCCGCTGTGAGTAGCAGGTCGGGTTGACGAGGAAGGGGACACGACAAAGCGCACTACCGGCAGCTATGCGAAACTAGAAAATACGCAGTTTGTAATTGCATGGGACTTGTTCCGTTGCTTACTACAAAATAATGCTTCGAAATCGCTTCAATCCTTTTAAAAGCTCATGTTTTGATGGCAGAGAAGATATACGAACGTTACTGAAGTGTACTTGCTCGTAAATGATCAATATAAACTTCCAAATTAGTGGTATTTTCAAGAACATATAAACTGAAGATCAAACGTGATTAAAGCATTACATACAATACATATTCAGAAGGAAAAGAGGAGATCCTATAAAACAAAACAAACATAACTACTCCACCGCTTTTACCTAAAAGCTGAGCTAAGTGAAGTCCTGAGGCCGAAGACTGGTTGGACCCTCCCGAAGGAGGCATACTAAATCTGGTATCAGAGGTTGGACGGCCAGCTCATTTCCTAACCTGACGCGGTAATCCTGCTGTGTAAAAGGGATTTGAATCCAAACTACGGAAGATTTCTGGCGTTCTTCAGATTTCACGGCACGTTGTGCCATAGTTGAATATTAAAAAGCTTTTGAAAATCCTATTCAAGATAATTTAAATAAATGGCCGAAATGACCTGGGTTTCTAAGGGAGGCGCAATCCGCCCCTGCCGTAGCCACCTTTACCTAACCGGTACTGGAGACCTACATTTTAACGAGGAATACGTTCTGGAATATTTCACATTACACAGCAATCCGCTCCAGAGGTGGATAAGGTCTGGTTTAAGAGCCTATGAAAATCCCCGCCGAAACAGGGATTCGAACCTGGGAACTTTCGATTCCGAGTCAGACACCTGAACCATTTTATAAATCCTTATTGAGGAATTACAATTATGAATCTCACTTGATTAAATTGTTAAGTCTGATAATTTGTGTCAGCGGCAATTCGGGTTCACAGGCTCCTGGTACCGTTCAACTTCTCGACTCTGTTCTTTTCTTGATTAATGTTCAGCGCTGATCTGCTGAACATTACCTGCAGTATTCGCCGGTCACTGGACCCCGTCACTGCCAGAAAATCATTTTCCCATCAATTTACTACACATCATCCGGAAATCCAACCCGGGATGCCGGCGGGTCAAAAGTCCATTGTAAGATTTTTTTAATAAGTTAGTTGTCAATGACACTATTGCCAGCAAGAATCTAGCAAAATTGTCCTTATACTTGTTTTTCTCAGTATTCCAGTTTTGGCAGCCATCGATTTTTATGATGTAATAAGTATAATTGGTTATTAGCCAATCGTGGGCGTTTCTTTTACTTATTAGATATTGCTAGTTGTAGTGGATGGCCATGACATTTGGGAAATAGTTACTAAAGCTGGGCAATAGTTGATTGCTTATAGCAATCATTGGATTCAGAGCAGTTAAAACAGAGAGTCAAAACAGTTAGAAGCAATGGAATATCGCTATACAAACAGCAACGATGTTAAGGCAGGTCAGACAGTCAGCAGAACTGAGCTGTGTCAGGACGACACTGGGAGTACATTGGTAGGGAAGGAATTAACACTATTGGTTAGAGTTATTCCCCACTACTTGGTTGCATTGATGGAAGAAACTGTAATTTTGTCGAGCAGGGAGAAGCAACAGTGTCAAGGATAGGAGCGAAAGTGCATACGGAATGGAATAGAGAGGTTGGAATCCAAGTAATGAAAAAGACCGGAGGTTTGTCAAATCAGCGGTGGAAGAAATCACAATGCATGGCAGCTTCAAGAGTACGAGAAGTGGGACGCACAGCAAACGTGCGGGGCCAATGGTGCAATGACTCCAGACCTGAGGCAAGGTAATGCGGGCCTAACGCAAGTGGAAGCCAGTCTACGGCGCGAACTGACATGTCGACAGGGAGCGCGACGAAGCGGTGATGGAACTGCGACGCTGGAGAAATAGGCCAGGAAAATTAGGAGCCGTGGACGAACAATAATTTTAAGGAAACTGTAGTAGAGATAAAAATATAGGGAAGCCTAGGGCCTGTGAGCTGTCTAGTCACACGGGAGAGTGTCGCAGCTACAGGCCAATGAAGTGCAGAAAATGTAAGCAATGGGGACATGACCCACAAGATGGCAATGCGTGTCCATGGATAGAACAAGTGCGTGGAGCACATAAGGGTGGCAGAAATTCGAAAAAATAAAGGCGAGTTGAACTGTGCAGTCGAGTCCCGTTCGGAGACGAAGGTTGGGAGAAGAGGGCTCCAGCAACAATCAAGACCAAAATGACTGCATTGAGTTGGAATTCGAGGAAAGCATATACGGTAAAATTAGGTTATTAGTGGACACGGGAAGTTCTACATGTCTTATGAGATCGGAGTGCATAAGAGGTAGTCTTAAGGAAAACATGATGAAGGGAATACACATTAAAGGAATCACAGGATATCCTTTGTTTACTGAAGGAGCAATAATGGTGACGCCAAGCGAAGGTCGGGAGCTACGAATGTGTCATAAGATGCAAGTGGTTCCGGCAGGAGTAGACACTCTATACGATGGGATTCTGGGTCGTTATTGGTTGAAGAAATATAAAGCCATCATAGATAATGGGAAATCAGTGGTAAGAATACAGGGATACACCCTTAAGATGCAGAGCGAAAGCGAAGACATCGCTAAGCAACGTCCGAGAGGAGGATTACAAGAAAAAACAGTGGGGTATGATAAGACGCAATGTGTTCGTGTCGGCGCACGAGAGGAGAAATTGATTGAACTCGCAGTTAAGAAGTTCAGGAAAATGCAGAGGCAACTGTATCAAAGCAAGAATTAGCAGCAGATTTGTTAGTTCCAGAAGCACTGGTACGTGTGCGGAAAGGAAAATGTATTCAGACAGTGTTGAATGTTTCTGAAAAAGAGATCGTACTGACGAATCCAAAGGTTAACGCAGAGAAATATAAGAGATCACAAGAAACGGCCAAGGTACGAGCTGCCGCATCGAAGCAAAAGATGCAACCGCAAGGGCGAACTGTAATAAGTGAAGTGGGTTCGCGCTTAGAACGATCGGCGAAGCAGACTGCAAGATTGCTGCGGGCAGTGCAATCGGAAGTTTTCCATTTTGAGAAAGTTGCACTACAGGTAAAATAGGGCAGGACATACGTCGGAAGTCAGAAGCAGCAAGGATGATAAAAGCGGAAGAAGAATGCTTGATGTTACACAAGAGGCAACACGAGAATGGCTTAGGTGCAAGGTATCAACACGACTTTCCATTGAAGGCAGATATAACAGAGCGTGAAGTGTTATCATAAAAGGTAATTTAAGAACTATAAATAGGATAGTCAGTTTAAAGTGAATGCGAAAGACTATACTAAGGGAACATGTATATGAAGATGTCTTGTGAAGAAACGTGTGTGTGATAAAAGCTTACGAAACCTGTGAGGAAGAAGAACTACATCGCGGACGAGGCAAGAAAGCGCAGATACAGCATTGCAGCAGAGAGGAATTAACGACGTAAATTCTGATGTTAGGGTTTTAGTATGTTACAGAGATGCAGGAGCCAGCTACAATAAGAATTCACGACAGCAAGAGAGCCAGACCGACGCGTACAGCAAAGATCCGACGCGCAATCAGCAGTGCAGGCCGACTTTGGCGTGACGCAAGAGGGGCGTCGCGCTGACGTCACCTACGCACCACGAGCCGGGCCGCGGCCAGACGCTGAGGCAAGCATAACAAACAGCGGAGTGTCGGCTGTTGATACCGGTACCACACAACACGGGGAGGCGAGAGCGGAACGAAGCACTTGCGCGTGGAAAGAGTGGCACGACGGACGAGAGACAACAGAGCAGGACGGACGAAGAAGATGGCAATTGAAACAACACGCACACCACAATTAATATGTACATATACATGTACCTTAAATAATAAATTTATGGGGGAAAATCACTTAAAAGGGGAGGGTAGAAAGACAGGGTGAGATGATAGGTTAGCGCCTGAGTGGAGCATACACTTGATTATGATGGGGGCATGTAGTGGCTGGCCAGGGAATTTTGGGCTATAGTTACTAAAGCTGGGAAAGAGTTGATGGCATATAGCAACCACTGGATTCAGGGTAGATACAACAGAGAGTCAAAACAGTTAGAAGCAATGGAATGTGGCTATACAGACAGCAATGACTTCAAAGCGGGTCAGACAGTCAGCAGAACTGAATTGCGACAGGACGACACTGGGAGGAAATTGGTAGGGAAGGAATTGACACTATTGGCTATAGTTACTCCCTCTTATGTGTTGCTAGAGAGGGGGAAGTCTAACAAAACTCCGGTGCACGAGGAGAGAGAGGTTGTCATCGATCGGTCGTCATCGGTCGATTGCAGAAGGATGGAGCTATGGAGTGATGTAGCGAGGCGAGTCACAGTCTGCAGGAGAAGCAGCCGGCGACTACGACAGCCATTATAACAGGTGGGAGAAAGCCATTGAGGTACAAGTAATGTGGAAGGCAGCTAATAGAATAAATTGATGGGAGTTATTGCTTATGAACGAGCAAGGGGAGTTAGGAGTGTCATTACTATATAAAACTGATGTAAATAAATTGTACATGTGTGAATATCCTTGCTGAGAGTTTAATTAACAGTAGCATTGCTCACATGACTGAAGTGTCTTACCCACAATTTATAGGTTCCTCTCGGGAGTGGCAGAGCGAGTAGAAAAAAAGTTTGCCCGTCCACCACACTGTGATCTGTAAGCGGGTATATACATGTTTGGTGCTGATCTTTTTATTAAAGCTAGCATTCTCTTCGTCCAACTTCTGATCTTTGGTTCTTCAGAGCAACATCGGTGTTCTATAGTATCCTGTAGGCACGCACATAGGTGGATTTTATACAGCTTACTGTTCGTGTTTATTGCTCTGTTTAATAGTCTTCATGTTCTCCCAAATGATCTACCAGTCCATTCTATTATACAGTTTTTCTGTACTGTTGGTGTATTTGTAAGCCACCAGGGATTCAAATGATTGATCAATCGGTTTTCAGTCAGACGCCTTAACAACTGAGTCACCAGATTCCTCGCTTTTACATAGTTTGTCTGTGAAGTAACAGCACAAATCCCAAATGCGGCGTGTCTAAGTCACGGACACAGCTAGTCAAAACGAAGAGTATATCAACTGCGTTTGTTGCTAAACCTTTTCTGCCGTAAAAAAACTTGGGGCGAGGAGAATGCTCTCAGTTTCTAAACCTTTCATAATTGCAAAAATGAGATGAACATTTGCTCATTTATTATCAACATTTAACGGTTCTTAATTCTGTCCTCAGCTAAAGATTTGATGACATTCTTCACTTGGTTATCTCCCTTTGGGTGCAGAATCCAGTTTCAAGTAGACCCATGTATGAATTAATACCAATGCAAATAGATAGGATATCTACTATCGCACTAGAAAAAAAAACGCGAAACAGACTAGTTGGAACGGAGACCGATCAACAGCCAGCACGGTCATCAAACGAGAAGGATGAATGTGAGAGCTGACAGCTGCCAGATTAACACTGATTTTAGAAAAGTTGTAATGAATGGATGTACGTAAGTCATAATATATTGAAGGATATGAAGAAGTCAGATAGAAGTTTTAAGACCTTAACACAACGTATGAAGAGACCTAAAGAGAGAAAAATTCAACCAGCTTGTTGGTTTTGTCCAATGCAAAATTGACATTGAAATTTCAACTTAAAATTATGCATATTTTACCATTTTTACACTAAAAGTGTAAAATAACTTTCATTAATAAATACTTGAAGTTACTTGTTTCCTCATTATTGTATTACCATTATGTGACTGATCACGATACCGTGCGAAATATTTGGGTGGGTCGGTCAGTATACATGAATTCTTCGTTTAAAGATCTAATAGTTACTTGTCGTAACTAAATTACCTGAAACGTCTACGAGATGGCGTTAGAGTCATTTCTGAGATATCCAACACAAAAGTTATTCTCTTTTTTTTTTTTGTAAATTCGCGTTTTGGCTGGGAAGACACCTAATTAGATAAACTTAAAAAGCAAAACGTTATCTGAGTATGAAGTTTCATCCAAATCGTTAGAGCCGTTTCTGAGATACCAAATGTATATATATATATATATGTTAGATTAATTTTATTTATTTTACTGTTATTATTATTCTAATCCCGTTGTATTTGGTTGATTCCTATCATATCCTTTGTAATCAAATGTTTATGGTAACAGAAACAGGAAATATGTTTCACATTTAATATGATCCAGGTGCCACGTGAAGACTGCGTCAATTACCGTACTAGATTTCGTGGTTGAAAATTATGGATTACTTTCCAAAGATAAATTGAAGTTATCTGTTAAATAATTCAACCAGTTTCTTGGTTTTTTCTAATGCAAAATTGACATTGAAATCTCCACTTAAAATCATGCATATTTTATCACTATCTTTATAAAATAAGGCAGCACCTTGTACTGTATACTATAATAATGAATGATGTAAGTAATCAATAATGTTATTTTACTTTTATTCAAGAGAAATATATACTGCTAGAATGCTAATGTTTTGCTAATTTTCAATTTAACATTGAGCCATACACAAGTCGCCAACTGTTGATGCCATCAAGCCATACACATTGGGTTCTGCGCATGCTCGTAACGTTGCTGCGCATGTTCACCACACGGAACGTGTTACTCGTAATGCATAAAGCTAACAGATTACTCCCTACCACGTCCAAAGATGTTTCACTTCGAGAGGTAACTGGTGTTCTCTGTTGCATAACGTCCTCACCATGACGCTCATCTCTAACGAGTGTGTAACCTGTTTAAGTTACGCAATGCAAAACTTGCGAGGATGAAATAAGGAATTACTCTAGTTTTTATTTATTTTCTCAGATTTCACAAAACCTTTACGGTATTCGCAACTTGGAATATGAATGAATGTAAAGAGAATAAAAGTTTAAATATCATCAGAAAACATCTTATTTCAGTATTAATTCTACACTCTATTACAACTTTAACGGTTATTTAAAAGTGTTGCACTTACGCTGTAAGCTCTTTTATTTTATTTATGTCTTTGGTCGTATTGTACATAACATAGGTCTGGTGAAGGTAACTTCCAGTATCAAAACTGAAACCGTTATTCCATTTAAAGAATAACCACCCGGTTTTCTTATTTCATCAACCAAATTGGCCATTTAGAGTATGAATACAGTGGTTATTTTGGGCTTCATTTGGGTGATAAGGTAATTCTGATGAATATTGATTATCTTGTCAAATATAAATAATTAACCTGCTTAGAAGCTGATTATAAATAATTGAACTCGTTGTTTCTACTACAATTATAATTAATTTAGCTGGTAGTACCATGTTTTTGGAAACTGTAATTAAACTTCCATGCTGATTTATGCATAAGGTTAACAAGCGAAAGTAAACTCTAATCTTCAGTTTGTTGAGTTGATTATTAACTACAAAACACACTTAATATTTAAGTATAAACATTTGAAACTCCTTGTTAAGAAAATTTGAAAATAATAAGATATAATTATTTTTTTAAATGGGAAAATGTTGAATTAGTTAAAAAAAAAGAACTGTTAGTAGTTCAAATAAAGACACTAGTACAAAAATTTCACAATATGTTTAAAACTATTATCTGCCTGATTGGTGTCACAATTAGGGGAAAATTGAGGCAATCTTTTAATAAAACAACTGTTGCGAGATAAAAGTGTTTTTTTAGTATTTTTTTCGACTTTAAATTAATGTATGAATGATTGATTTAGTGAATAAAACATAAATAATTATAAGATACCTAATTTTAATAATGCATAAAATTTACCAAAATTTGTCATAATAAGCATCTCGCTCCCCTACAGCTGGTATTGCAGTTGTTGGCACGGAAAAAAGAGAAATGGCCTTGTCGTGGCGTCAAAAAGCTATTCCGTAACAACCACCACAGCAGATTTCTAACCCTTGTACTGCTTACACTAAAAATAGCAATACTGCGTGCATGGATGGGAAAGAATTCCCATTCCTTGTCTCACACAAATAAGTTCAGAAAGCTACTAAAATTGAGCGGTATGTTCATAGTGATCTCTATAATATGGGCTCAACGTAACCATTTCAAGTGCTATTGCAAACATCTTCAATTAATGACAAAATTTGCTTTTAGCTTAGATAAAGTTTGCGTCAGCATTTTTATTTTATTTTATTTATTGACATTCGGTTATGTAACCATACAGCCATCACTTGTAACATGAGTCATTATGGTTAGCTAATAACATGTTTGATTATACTCATTACTATATTGCATTTGTTAATTATCGTTATACTTATGCTACTTACAATTTTGATTATATTGGTTACAATTTTAAATAGAACTTATCTAATCGTAATTAAAGTCTTTCAGGCTTAAAGCCGAATCGCTGTAGCAATTGATACAATTCGTTTGAAGTCATTTTGCACGTATACGTGAAGCAATACCGAGATTGGTATTCATGAGTCTAAATTATTATTTTCTTTTGTTCACGTTCGGTTATATGACCATACAGCCGTGAATTGTAAGATAATTCATTATGCTTAATTATTTACAGGTTTGATTATGCTATTTACAGTCTTGCTTAAGCTAATCATAGTTGTACTTAGGATACTTACAGTTTTTATTTTACTGATGACAATTTTAAGTCATACTTATCTACTCGTAGTTACAATCTTTTAGGAATAAAACAGAATCGTTGTAGTCATTTATACAATTCATTTTATGCTTATTGACATTTTTATTTACCGATGGTGAGGTCTTAGATTTCTATATTTCCATTTTTTAGGAATGTCATAAGGCTGTTGTATACTGCTTTGTCATCACCAACTAGGAGTAGGATTAGGTTGGTAGGGAGAGGGATATCTATGTTGACTAATTCCTTGATCATGGTATCCTGTGCCCATTTAAATTTTCTACAGGAAAATATAATGTGGTTGGTGTCTCCTATAGTCTGATCTGAACAGTCACAGAGAGGAGATTCTCTCAGACCTAGTCGATAGAGGTGGCTGGGGAATCTTCCGTGGTTGAACCGCAGCCTGGAAATAATTGTTGTTAGTCGTCTGCTTGTGGTCCATTTATAAAACCAAGGTTGAGGTCGAATAGTTGGTTGGACGCTCCCATAGTGTGAAGCTTTGGTGGTTAGAGATGTTCTCCATTCTTCTTGCCATTTTTCTTTGGCTCGTTTTTTGATTGTGTGAATTATATCTGGCGTCGGGAGGTTCATATAATCTTTAAATCCATTGAGGATGGCTTGTTTTGCTAAAGTATCCACCCGTTCATTGTATTTTATACCTTTGTGAGCTGGGACCCATAGCAGATGGGTAGTGATTCCCTGTTCTTTAATGCTTTTTATTTGTTTCCTAATTTCTAAGATTGTCATTGGGAGGTGATAATTCCACGTGTTGTTATGTAGCCGTTTTAAGACACTCATGGAGTCCGTTAGTATGATGCTTTTGTCCGCTGGGATCATTTGGCTATACTTAACCGCCTACAGTACGGCTTTCGCTTCAGCTGTGAAAATTGATGTTTCTTCATGTAGCGAGAATTGAGCTGAATGATTAGTGTTGGGACAGAAGAAAGCTGCTCCTACTCTGTTTTCCTCGGAATTCTTTGAGCCCTCTGTGTATATTTTAACCGTGTTTTTCCCTATCTCTGCGAGGAGTCTATTTAGATTCTGGTTTAAGGTGGGATTTGTGTCTCCTTCCAGAAAGTGAATGTGGATTTCTTCCAGTCGGAGTTTATGTTTCTTGATAGATGGTGTGTATGTCGTAAGAAGCTACTTTATCTTTATATTTAGACCAAAGTTTGTAAGCATTTATAAGCGGGAGCTTGAGTTGGCTCTTTCCTTTGTTCGCTAATGATTGCATCCTCTCAAGTCGATGGTGGAGCGGGTGGGTATTAAGTACCAATTTTTCCTCAAGATATGATCGTCGTATATGAAGGGGAGGTTCTCCTGCCTCCACTAATAGGGCGTTAATTGGGGTTGAGCGTATTGCCCCGACACAAGCTTTTAGGCAAGCTGCTTGAAGTCTATCTAGTTTTTGAGGACGTCCTTTCTAGCATATTGTTAAAACATGGAACCGTATTCTAATAGTGATCTAATTAGTGTTCGGTAAAGTAGTAGGAGCGTATTTGGGTGGGAGCCCCACCAAGTACCTGACACCATTCGTATTATATTTAGTCGGGAATTCGATTTTCCTATCAGCTGATCGATATGCTGGGACCAGCTAAGGCGGCTGTCCAGTAACATTCCCAAGAACCGTACTTGTTTCTTAAGTGTCAGTTTATATGGACCTATTTTGATATTGTCCGAGTCGTGGGTGATTTGATCTCTTTGAAAAGTAGACTCCTGATGATTTTTCCGGTGAAAGTTCAAAACCATTGGTGTGTAGCCATTTTATGAGGGCTGTAATTGCCTTGTTCAATAGGTTATGGACTTCTTGCTGTGACACATCGTTGGCATATACAGGGTGGGGCATTTAATATGTTTTCTGGAAATATTTCGGAAAGAAAGCATTTTAACAAACAATAACCTATATAAAAAATAATCGTACAGTAGGGGGCTACAATTATGTGATATTGGTTTTTTCACAGGTGGCGCTGTTGTCGTTACAACAAGGTCAACTTAATTCTTTTAAATGGGAACACCTTTTTTTTTTTTTGAAGAAGAAGAAGAAGAAGAAGAAGATTCCGATTCCTCATGAAAAAATAAAATAGTTTGCCTAACTCACTTTTCTGTTAGCCTCACAGATGGCGCTGTAATCGCGAAAAATGAATATTCGAGTTTTTTGTGTATAATTTTAATTATTGTTTAAATAATTACATGCAATTTTCATTCTGTAAACATGGAAGGTAATTTTAAAGGATAATGACGAATTTGATTTTTTAAATGCTTTTTCTTACATATTTGCAGCCATGTCTACAGCAGGTGCTCAAAAAGGTGACCATTTACTTCCAGATATTTTCTGACACACTTTGAGCTGATCAGGCATCATTTCTGCAAAGGGTCAGAAAATGTCTGGAAGTAAATGGTCACCTTTTTGAGCACCTGCTGTAGACATGGCTGCAAATAAGTAAGAAAAAACATTTAAAAAATCAATTTCGTCATTATCCTTTAAAATTACCTTCCATGTTTACAGAATGAAAATTACATGTAATTATTTAAACAATAATTAAAATTATACACAAACAACGTGAATATTCATTTTTCGCGATTACAGCGCCATCTATGAGGCTAACAGAAAAGTGAGTTAAGCAAACTATTTTTATTTTTTCGTGAGAAATCGGAATCTTCAAAAAAAAAAAAAAAAAATTAGGGGTTTTCATTTAAAAGAATTAAGTTGACCTTTTTGTAACGACAACAGCGCCACCTGTGAAAAAACCAATATCACATAATTGTAGCCCCCTACTGTTCCATTATTTTTTATATAGGTTATTGTTTGTTAAAATGCTTTCATTCCGAAATATTTCCAGAAAACATATTAAATGCCCCACCCTGTATAACCACGTCGTCTGCAAATTGGAGTGAGATAATCTTCGTAGGGATAGAGTGGATTATATCCCTTATGTATAGTAAAAACAGGAGTGGGCTGAGGATTGCTCCTTGAGGTAACCCTTGATTAACAGTACGTGGTCCTCCTCGATTTTTCTTTGAGCTGACATAGATTATCCTCTCCGATAATAGGGAGTAGAGTCTTTTCACAAGTTTCATCGGTACCCCTAATGCCTACAGTTTGTGCAACAAATGAGGGATTCTGACATTGTCGTAGGCTGATTGGATGTCTAGGAAGACCGCTCCCAAATATTGCTTGTTGCAAAATGAGAGGTAAATGTCCGACGTCAAGACCGCTAGGTTGTCTAGTGTGCTTTTCCCCTTACGAAATCCGGATTGTGAGTTGGGAATCAGGTTGTTCGCCTCCACCCACCATTCTAATCTGTTTTTGATGAGACGTTCTAGTGTTTTTCCTACACATGACATTAATGATATCGGTCTGTACGAAGTCGCTTTGGTGGGGTCTTTTCCTTGTTTTAATATTGGAATGATAACCTGGGTTCTCCATTCTGCTGGAATAGGTTCTTTCATCCAAATCTTGTTAAAGATGTTTAGAAGTCTCTGCAAGCCAGCTGGAGGCATGTTTGTTAACATAGCGTAATGGATTCCATCTATTCCAGGCGAAGAGTCAGAGGATCGCTTCAAAGCTTGTAGTTCTGTCATGGTTAATGGCGTGCATAGTAGATGATCCGATGCTTCCTGCGGGTTTAGCGCGAAGTTGGAGTCCTCCTCTTGGACTATGGGAGGAGCGATTTTGTCTGCAATGTCTTCAAGGGTTGTTGTACTGATTTTAGGGGTCTCGTTGTTGAAACCATTATTTTTAAGCTTCCTAATCGTGGACCAAACAGATGAGATATTCGAATCCTTCCCCAATGTTTCACAGAATTGGATCCTATTTTGACGCTTTTGCGTTTTGAGCGTTCTTTTTGTTCGTGCGTTAATTTGTAAATAAGACATATGGTGTTGGAGGTCGGGGTTCTTTCTATATAAGTTAAGAGCGAGTCTTCTTTGGGCTATTTCTTTCGAACATATTGGGTTCCACCATATTGGTGGGCGATTTTTCTTGGCGTTTTGGTAGTCTTTTCGTTGAATAGATTTGTCTGCTGCCTCTGAAATCTCATTTGTCAGTTTTTTATAGCTTTCGTTTCCCGTAGATTGTTCTGTGATATCTCAGGAATTTTGTTCAATTCGTCTCCTGTATTGGGACTAGTCGGCTCTATTGACGTTCCATCTGATTGTTGGATGAGCTGCAGTTTCTTTGGTTAGTGGGCAACCGATATTTAAGAGTATCAGATAGTTGTCCGACCCCAATGAATCATTGAGCACTTTCCATGTCGCTATGGTTGCCAAGTTGGGGGAGCAGAGAGTTAGGTCCACTGCCGAGTTGGATCTTCCTCTTGATGGGACCATTGTTGGACTGCCGTCGTTTACTATTACCAGATTTTTGTCTTCTGCCATATCCTTAATTGTCGATCCTCTCAGGTCGTTGTAGTGACAGCCCCAGCTATGATTATGTGCGTTAAAATCGCCGACCAGAATGATTGGTGAGTTTATTTGGCCGATAAGATTTGTCCAGTCGTTTGGAGTGATTTTTGTTTTTGGGCAGCAGTAAATGGAAATCATGTTGACTGTTGACTGGGTCGTTCGTATCCGTATTGCTACTGCTTGAAACCATAATTTGCCCAAATTGAGATTAATCGGTTCGTGTGGAATTTTCTGTTGCACCAATATCCCCATTCCTCCTCTACCGTCCAGTCTGTCATTCCTGTATACCTTGTACGATTTGAAACTGACCTCTCTATTTGGTTTGAACCATGTTTCTGACAATATGGCTATGTCGATATTGTTTTGAGTGAGTGCTGAAATTAGGCTTTCTCTGTTTGTCCAAACTGATCTTCCGTTCCATTGTAAGATCCTTAGATATTGGGATACCGTGGTGTTGTTATTTTTCTTATCTATTGTTATTACTTCTTTGATTACTTTCTTATTATTATGTTAAAGGGCTCCTTTTGTTTTAGATGTTAGGTTGAGTTGTTCCAGGGTGGGGTTGAGCTTCTATTATATATTGTTCCTGAGATATTGGAGGGTCCTGAAGGAAGTCCATTAACGTAGTGGCAATAAGGTCTCTGATGTTATGTGATAAGTTACCGGAGAATGCCATTTTTAAGATCACTGTGATCAAGTTTTGTATCTTTTATACTAGATATTCGTTTGCTGTTTGGGCGTTTTGGCTATAGGGATTATTAGTAATTGGGAATGCTGGTTGGGTTGGTGCCATCGTAAAAAGTTCTTGCGGGACCTGAGAAGCATTTCTGTGGGTTGTTCATTTTGTGTCCCCCTAGGTGGCCAGTTATGATCTTTACTCTTGCTGTCTATTCTGACCGTTGATTTCTGTTGGCGCGGTGGAGGGCCTTCTGATCGACTTTGTATCATTAGAGGGGCCGTTGGTGGTGGGATCAGGGTATACTGAACTGTGGTTGAAACTTTTATAACTTTGTTTGTAGCTCTAATCATAGAAGGGTTGGTTGCTTGATTATGAAATGTTCTCTCTCTATTCTTTGTCAAATGTTCGGATGTTATCGTGGCATAAGTTTTTTGTTCGATGCTTGCTAGCGCCTCCTGTTAAGATATTCCCTCGTAAGCTCTTTTCCTATTTATCTGTAGTTGTTTTTGGTACTGAGGGCAGTTGCGATCAGTGGAGAGATGGGGACCGTCACAATGGGCACAAGTAGGTGGTCCTGAATTTTTACACTCTTTGAAAGGGTGGTTTCCAGAACAATGGCTACATCTAGGTTGACTTCGACATTGTTTACTATTATGACCGTACCTCAAACATTGGAAACATTGAAGGACCGAAGGGATGTACGGGATGGGTCTTCTGTGGTCTCTATCGGTATCACTTGTATTTTTGGTGAATCGCCTTAATTGTACAACTTGAACGTCACATCTTATCACTTCCATTATCTCCTCTTCCGTTTGTGAAATGTCTACATTTCTTATAATTCCTTGGCGGGTTGTTAAGGAAATGGGTATGTAAGCTTCCATGTTGTGCATAGGGAAAATTTTGCTTTGGGCTAGGGCGTTAGCACTTGGTCCGGAAATTGTCTCGATTCGAATATGGTTTCTGCCTGACTTAGTAATGTTCACTATGTTTTTGGTTACTAATTCACTGCCATGGGATGTAGTCTACCAACGTTGCTCACTTAGCTTTCTAAAAAAATGATAAATGGGCCACCGTCATACCATTCATATTTGTTCGCAATTTTTACCACTGGGCAAGCGCTTGGTCGTTGATCACTTACCGAAGTCGGTACTGGGTAGTGTTGCTTCCTGTTGCCGGTGTTGCTGCGGTGAGCTGCTGATGTTGGTTTCTGCCAACTTCCACCCTTGGAAGTTTTTCAGAGCTTTCGACTGCTGTTGTGTTGTCTATGTCTCGGAGCAGGCGCTTGTTGGACTGCTTTTGAAGAAGCATTTCTTCTTCTGGTGATGGTAGCACTTTTGTGGAGTTGTCTAAGTTTAACACTGTGTTCAACGCTTCACCGCATGGTAAATGGAATTCGTTATTAGCAAGCGAAATTTGAAGAGCAAAGTAGGCCTAATGTCAAAAGTTAATAATTAAATTAATTCTAAAAATAGTGTTTTAACGATTAAACGTTAAATTTTAGAGAAATATAATCAGTGTTAATTGCTTGTTCATTTTGGTTTATGCAAATGAAACTAACCAACACAAAAAATACTTTAGATTCTTGTTACCATCAGTACAACATTAGCAGGTGTATTTGGCACGTGTTACTGATAAACAAATCATTATTATTATTATTATTATTATTATTATTATTATTATTACTATCATATGCCAAGTAAAACAAAAGACATCTACAATAAAATAACTATATCTATCGATTCAAGCCATCTACTGGCAGCTGGTCCAGCTTGATGCAGTGTTAGAAGGCCTCCAGATAATCTTCTTGCTGGACAGTCCATCACAATGTGGTCAGCAGTTTGTATACCACCACAGTCACACAACGCATCTTCACGGAGACCCCATTTATGCAATGTTGCATTGCACACTCCGTGACCTGTGCGAAATCTGTTCAATCGACACCAAAGACGCATAGGTAAATCAAACCCTGGAACACAGGTTGTCGGATATCTTATACGCCCACAATTGTGTGGGCTGTTGGCTTCCAACTACTTTCTCCACTCTTCATACAAGTTAAAGTTGTTATGTCTGAGACTGCATGCTTCCATGTAGACGGGTCTTCTCAATTTTAAACGTGTGCGAAGCTGGTGGAGAAGGTCATCATGCAGAAGAATCATGTTGTTTTCCTCCACTCCTTCAAATTCTCTAAGCAATATCGATTTTCTCCTAAAATGTAGTGGAGGAATGTTGGAAAGTACAGGCACCCATGATACTGGGGTAGACTTAATGACACCACTCACTGTTCTCATAACAGCGTTAAGCTGGGTGTCAACTTTGGCAGTATGAGCACTACCAAGCCATGTAGAGCAACAGTATTCTGCTACGGAGAATGCCAAACCAAGGACTGCTCCTCAAAGAAATTAAGCGCCTGAACCGCATGACGTACCAACCAGTTTCCTTACATGGTTCACACGGGTCTTCACTTTCTCTGCAGTCTTAAATAAATTCTGATGAAAAGTGAGGGCTTGATCCAAGGTAACTCCCAGATATTTGGGGTGGTTTTTGTGTTCTATTCTTCCAAGGGGTCCAAAGATTGGTCTTATTCAGACTTAGGCGAGCTGGTTTGAAAGGTGGAAGCAACAAGAACTGTCTCTGTCAGATTTGGTTTTAGTCTCCACATAGACAAGAATACGGAGATCTGATTAATACTCTCAGAGAGTATATCTTCACAAATCTGGAAGTTTCTATCCTGGAAAGTAATTGCCAGGTCATCAGCATACTAAAATTTCCTGCATTTTAGTCGAGGTATGTCCACAATATATAAATTAAAAAGCACAGGCGCCAGCACGGAACCTTGAGGAAGTCCACTGTTGAGAACATGCCAGCGAATCTTTTGGGCCCCGCAGTGGACCTGGATTTTGCGATTACTCAGCATGTTGTTGAAGAGTTTAGCTATTTTTTGCACGGCACAGTATTAAGGAATTTGAGAAGGAGATCCTCACGCCAGACAGTATCATAGGCTGCTGATAGGTCGACGAACACAGTTCAAGTTTTCTTTTGAAATCCAGTCTCCATATGGGTCACGAGAGTCAGAACCTGTTCGGCACAGCAACGCTTTGGCCTGAACCCAGGCTGCTCTGGGAGTGACTTTATTAATGGCGTTGTGAATACGAGCCAGCACCATTCTTTCAAGCAGCTTATATGCTGAGCAGAGGAGAGAAATTGGCCTATAGTGTTCTGGTACATTTCCTTCTTTACCCGGTATTACAATGGCTATCACCTTAGCTTTTGACGTCTGTACTATTTCATTGAAAAGTGCAAGCAACCATTTTCTTGAGATAGGGCCTGTATTAACAAGGAATTCTGGGTACAGGCCATCATGTCCAGCGGCTTTGCGGAGTCTAGTAGTATACTTTAATGCGGCATCCAGTTCAGACAAAGTGAAGGAGTTTGAATATTCTGCATTTGGTTTAATGAGCTTCTTGACTTCACGAAGTTCACTTTTCAGAGATCGAATTTTATCTCTGTTACCTGGCACCTTAAAGATTCTTAGCAGGTGACTGGCTATGACACTACAGGACGCGTACCTCCACGTGTGCAGTTATTACGCCTTCGAAAGCCAATTCAGTGAAAGAATAAGAAATATTGCCGGGTTCCCTGGAAACTAATTGCAATCGGAATTGGGCTAACTCTCACAGAAGACGTACAAGAGTGAAACATGAGAATTAAAACAAATAGCCCTCTTCAGGGCTTAGACAACACCCTCCGGGTGTGCCATTTTAACGTAGAGGGATTATCTACTGTCCAAACTGATGCTCAGTCACCATGTGGACTTTCTAGAATTGCAAGAGATAAACAAAACATTAAAATTTATACGAGTGCAGTAAAATTGCAAATAAATGTTGTGCACTGAAGATCCATTGGCAAAGGTTTAGAAAAGTAATAGAAGAAATACGGAAATGAAATCAGAAGTATTACCAGAGGGAATATTAATAATCCGGTAATAGTATTCACTCACCCATCTACACGCTCGGACACACCATGCGGCATAAAATAACTGTATCAATGCTTGAAAAATAATTGAAATTATATCCTTCTTGGTGTTTGACGAATGTAGGAATTTACAACGTACCACGTGTATTATTTGTTACGGATTTATTTCTGTTATGTTGGCAGTGCCGATGCTCCCCTATAATCGATAGGGAGTGTAGTGGTAGGCTGTTAAGCTTTTTACGCGGTCGCCTTCAATGAGAAGCATCAACAGCAGAAATTTAAAGTGAGGATTTGTTGTAATGTGACACACAGTTAATTTAATTTAATTTAATTGCAATGGATCACAGGCTCCGGTGGAAATTTCCCTACACGCCCATCTTCCCCCTATCCTGCACCTACCTAAATTTGCCCTCTACAAATTTTATCATTAAATTCTTTCAAAGTTTTCGGAAAGTTATTCATCATTTCTCTTGGTAACTCATTCCAATCCCTGACACCCTTACCTAAAAAAGAGAATCTTCCCACACCCTTGTGCCTGAAATCGAGTGCCAGCTTGTGGTCATGGTCATTTTTTCCATTCCACGCACTACTTTTCATACCTATTGCAATATCTTTCCATGCCTCATCGCCAGTATATGCCCTGTACACTCCCATGACCCTCCTCATCCTCCTCCTGTCTTGCAATGAATCCCATTCCAGCTCCTTTATCATATCCGTCACTGATTGAATTCTGCGATAATTTCCAGAAACAAATCTAGCAGCCCTTTTTTGCACCCTCTCCAACTCCTGTATTTGATACGTAAAATGAGGGTCCCATACTACACTACCATATTCGAGCAATGGTCTGACCAAAGTTTTGTAACCCAATTCCTTGACTTCCCTCGTACATCCCCACAGTGGCCTGCAAAGCAAACAAACATGCACAGTTATCTTCCTCCATCATTATTTTAATTTTGATTAGATATGTCATGATTTAATGAAATCGCATGATTTGTGTTTTGTATCATAGGAATAAAAAATCCATTTGTTAATATTTTCATATCAATATTTTTTCTTTTTTTCGGATATAACCTTAGAACAGCTAAGGTCTTGAAATATCTTGATTTCCTTGTTAAATAATTTTCGTGTTTTTAAGAGAAAATAAAATTCAAAATTTAATTGGCTAAAGAAGCTTTCAGATAGATAAAACTGTATGAAAGGGATAGGGAAAATAATGATTCAATGTTTTGTGTGTTTTGTAGTGTTATATGGATCTGACGAAAGGAGACTGACTGGAGGCTCTTGAAATGTGTCAGTAACGAAGAAGGATGGAGAAGATCAGTTAGATAAATAGATTAAGAATGAGGATGCTCCGATGAGAGTGGGTAAGATAAGAAAATAATTATCAGAAATAGGAAGGAAAATTTAATGGGTATTTTCAATACATTGTTATATTTCATGCATGCTCAAAATGAGTGACTCTCATTAGGTGATTACACTGTATGTAAAAATCTTTATCACCAAAATAATTAAAAAAAAAACGTGAATATACTGCCTGACAGGTATTTCATACGCGACCAGCTTACTGAATTTTCATTCGTGAAGAAAGTATCCCCTTTGGCCACAGCAGCATCACATGCCAGTTTGTTGGATAGTTCGTGTATAGTTCTATAAACTGTGGTACATAATTCTGAGCCCTCACTTCAAAGATTCAATAGAAAATCCGATTTCCAACAAAAAAGACAATTATGGATTTCTAGCTAAACACTTCAAGGGTCCTGTAAACTCTGAAAGACCATCATAAAGTCATTACTTCAAACATCCAATACAAGAGAATCCACCTTCGGAGCTACCAACACTTGGACAGGTAGATCTATAAGTTGATCACATAGAAAACAACAATGCAGCAGATGACATAGTATAATAGGTGAGTTATGGAAACTAGGAGGAAACCTGGCAGCTCAGTCTACATACAAAGTTATCAATAAATGATTGGAAACACAAAAATTACCGGATTAATTAGTCTACTATGTATGAAAAAGACAGAACAAATGCTAATAATAACGAAGGCATTTTTTTCAAATAGTATCATACAAAATTTTCTCAAAAGCGCTTTCAGATGAAGCAGAACGCAAAACTGGTCAATACCACGTAGGGTTTAGGACAAACAAATCATACCAAAACTATCATATATATATGTACATTACTTCTACAAGGTACTTTTTGTCACAAGCCATTATCTCACTTCATACATAACCGAAATCGTTAAATGAGATATCTTTTAATGATTAAGGTATCCACTTTGACCATATTATATTTTAACAAAGTAGTTTTTTATAAGTTCGACCCTCAAAGGATAAAATTACCAATATTTCTTAAATGCTGTTTTTTGTGTCACGTACCATTTATCTCCTAGAATACCTAACTGAAATAGTTAAATGAAGTATCGTTTTAAAGATTAAGATCACCGCTTTGGTGACATCGTATATTAAGACAGGAATTTTTCGGAATTCGACCTTTAAAGGGAAAAAGTATCCCTATTTCTACAACGCGTTTTTGTGTCACGAGCCATTTATCTCCCTTGATATCTTATCGATATAAATAAATGAGGTATCACTTTAAAGATTAAGGTCTCCGCCGTGGTCACATCATATTTTAAGAAAGGAATTCGACCCTTAAAGGGCAAAATTATAATTATTTCCGTAACGTGTTTTTAATCATGAACTATTTATCTCCCATGATATCTAACCGATATAGATAAATGAGCTATTGAAATCTTTGCTTTGGTCACATCATATCTTGAGAATGAAATTTTACGAATTTGACCCTTAAAGGGCAAAAGTAATAACTGTGAAAGTAGTGCGTACGAGACAGTTTTAGAGGCACGCCGCTAGATAGCAGTAGCACATATCACAGAGATGTTAATAAACAGCTTCACTGACTTTGATGTTTGTTACGTGCGTATTACAACATACAAATAAACAACTGAAACAAATGAGGTGGTTCTTCTTTCATCCTATTACAAACCACCAACCTTACTACTCATCGTATTCACGAAATTTTTGCAAGGGTCATCCAGTCCCAGTAATTAGAACAACACGGAACGTCAACATATTTCTCTACTTTGTCGATTTCAAAGAATCCTGAAACTCCGTAGACCAGCAAACACTCTTGTTAACGTTAAAAGAATTCGGGGCTGATATGAACATCAGAGAGTCTCGCAGATATGACGTGAAATGTTTTCTGAACCCTGCAGAATTAATACAAGAGTCAGACAATGTGACTAATTCTGACCAGTTATATTCAGTTAGGTGCGAGAGTGGGAGAAAAGTCTAAGAGAGAAGAACGTTGAAGCAATCCGTGTGGGCCAAGGCAGACGAAGATCTGAGTTAAAATGTCTCACTTTTACCGACGTTGATGTAATAATTTCAAAAAAATAAACAGATGCCTAAATAATGGTAGAAACACTTCAAGAAGTTTCATATGAAAAACTAAAGACATTGCACATAGATATAATGAACAAAGATCTAACGGGCTGATACAGATTTTATCATTATAAGTTATCAAATATGAACGTTATATAATTGCGAATAATTAGAAACTGTAATATCTAGAATTAAATAGCTAATAGGAAATTAATGTATTTTTTTGCTTTATGGTTTTAAACGTTGTCTATGTTCAGGTGATTAGAGACGGGAAAGGGCTGGTGGTGAGGAACAGGAAGGAATTCAGTCATGGCCTTTTGAAGGAACCATCCTAGCATTCGCCTGAAGTGTTTTGGGAAAAAGCCATCTAAAACCGAAATCTGGATGGCCGGTCGGAGATTGAACAGTAATAAATACATTGTAAGTTCACCCGCACGTTACCCGGCGGTCTATAAATAGGTCGATACAATGAATGCAGTAAATCTTTGGTTAAGAAGTTCAAGCAAAATTTAAATATTTGAATGCAGTAAAATGAACCAGATAATACAACCACCAAAGAGACATTGAGGAAAATGGAATTGGCCTTTTCCATCGAGATCATATGAGGTCGGATGACCAAATAAGGATTCGAGGACGTGTCCTCCCGAATGCGAGGCCAGAGCGCTCTTGTTTACCCATGGGGTCTGCTTCTTTAAATTTCAATGCGAGGACAAACAGCACGATCAAGATTTCGGTGACATATATGGAAGATGTTGAAGGTGTGCATGGAACAAAATAAACGAGGATAAGCTTTCAAAGAATCTGGTGGACGATAGTGCAGCGCAAACTCAATATGAGAAAAAAGAATTTTATAATGAATAAATGCTAAGGTTAAAACTACTTCTGGAGAGACGAATGAACGAGCGTTTCCAAGATGACGCAATTGGTGGACGAAGCACCCGGAAGCAATGCGATAGCAATGGCACACCAAGAGAGGAGACGGGGAGGAGTATCTGGGAACATTTCTGTTTTGGTCATCAGTTGTGATGGGTTGTATGTAACTAGGACACTCCCGCTCGTCACGTTCGCCACTTATAAGTAAGGGAGCGTCCATAAACTACGTGTCCCCGTCCAGGGGAGGGGCAGGGATTCACAGGAAAGCTACGCTGAGCTACGTGTGGGTATGTGGGTGTGTATGTGTGTGTGTGTTTGTGGGGGGGGGGGGGGGGGGGTTCCAAGCCAAGCTACGTAGCTTCTTATTCATATTGTGTGTAACAGTTAAAATAAGGTACAAAAAACAGAACAGCATGTGAATATTTATTTCTGTTATTTAACTGTCTTCGTACGTAATTTACGATAGTCTGACAAGAGAAAACAGTATAAAATATCTTCTTGAATCAATAGGGGGAAAAAGCTACGTGCTACGTGGGTGTGAGGGGGTGGGGGTAAATAGAGGCAAAAGCCACGTCAGGCTACGTGGAGAGGAGAGAGGGTTCACAGGAGAACAAAATGGAGCTACGTGGTTTATGGACGCTCCTTAACCAGTATACTCGTCCAGTTCGCCACTTGTAATAATACCTAGCCTCTTCTTCATCTTCTCTCGATAAAATTGGTTCCCCCTAGTCGGAATTCCGTAGAATTGTGCTTGAAAAGTGGAACCGGGAAAAGCTAATCGGAAAATATTTGATTCTTGAGACCGCACTCAACAATACCACTTTATTTAAAGTTACTTCGTAAAACTTCTCACTACTCCTTACAAGCACTTGAGAGCTATCCACTGGTTATTGTTTTTTCGATTAATTGAAAGACACTTACTGAACATAGATAATTACAAATGAAATAAAGGTTCTTTAAGCCGCGGTCACCAGGTTTAGGTACTACTGTTCGTCGGATTTATTAAATGATAAGTTCACACACTTTAGAATAAACATCTACACAAAAAGTATTTTCATAAACTTATGCATTCACACCGACGGAAAGTACCACCACCAAATTAATATTTAAACAAGGAATCAGACTCCTTTTCCGAAAATTGAAGACTCGTGGGATAAGAGAAATTGAACTACAAAAACTCCCACGCTCTCCACAGTACTCTTGACACGTCCACAGTCACTTGAAATCACCGCACTCCATTCAAAACAGTGAGTATAACACATTACTAGTTTCCATGATCCACATCACCAAATTTTTTTTTCTTTTCACAATTTCTACAAGTAAAACCGAAATGTTCCGGCGTCCGAACTTCTCTTGACGACGGTCAAAAATTCAACTTCATACGAAGACAACATCACATTCACTTACGACGCCGACCACAGATATTACTGTATGGCTCAGACGTATGTTATGTTACACTCTCCAGCTAATTTGCTGTGATAATTGATCTGGTTTCATAAAAACTAGATCAATTATCAGAAAAAACTGTTATGTCACACTCCCTCCCTAATACCTGGTGATAATTGATCAGGTTGGGATTGATCAATTATCAAGACAAGAAAAAAAATCAATATACAGTTCTACTTTGGTGGTTTTCCGTCCTACATTGACAACATTTTGCACATTAAGTCCAAGAAACATATCAAAAAAATAACAAACACAACAGAAATCAAGAACCATAAAACAAAAACAAAAAAACAAGAGAACACAAAATAAAATAAAAAACTACATGAATTTGTATCCAATTGTCAGACGATACAATTTGGTCAGAAGCACAGCTTCCTAGAGAAACACAAGCTGCACTCAGGTCAATGACCTGTATATCTTTATTCTCCAAGCATCACTTCACACGCATCACACTATTCACTTCACCACCCTTGTTCGAGCTGCTATATTGCTTTTAGCGCCTTCGCAGGTAAAGGAAGAGTAGGATTTGTTGTGGTATCGAGATTTTCTCTCAAAAAAAGGATTGGTGATTGAAAAGAAAAAACATGGAAACAACAGGATAGGATTACTTTTTTTTTTAACTATCTCCATCCTCTTGCAACGAATTGTAAGGTTTGAGCGCAATTACATTAAATGTGCCTCGGATGCTTTGGTCCACAGGATTTACAAGTACAAAAGAATTCTTCTTTCGACAAATCGAAATCATGTAAGGGCCTTCATAAAGGAATTTAAATTTTTTAATTTCGTTAATGAGACCTGAAGATTTATAGTGAGTTTGCGACAGAACCAGGTCACCCGGCTTATAGTCAGATGCCTTCCCCTTTCTATCGTGTCTCGCCATTCTTCTCTGCGCTTCACTCTTCATTTTAAGCCTTGCTGTAGTAATTAATTCTTGCCGATTTATTGGAGTAACTTGAGAGAATTCTACAAATTCAGTTACTATTCGTGGAGCCTTTTCACCAAACATCACTTCACATGGTACCACTGAAGTGGAATTGTGAGGTAAATTGTTAAGTACACGTTCAAGTGATTATATTTCCAGTGCCCATCTCTGATGGTTGTCCACACAATAACACCGCAGCCACCTCCCTATCTCCCTCATTACCCTCTCAGACATATTACTCTGAGGGTGGTATAAGGATGTTTTCAGTACTTCTATTCCTTCTCGCTCAAGGCGTTCCACCCACCTGCGACTACAAAATGATGGAGCATTGTCCGAAACCACCTTCTGAGGCTTTCCCACTTTACGTATGAAATCTTCCACAATTTTGCTAGCCATGACCTTGGCCGTCTCTCTCTTCAAAGGACACAGTCTAACTTACTTCAAGAAAACATCAATCACTCACATTATCTGCGTAACTCCGCCTCTAGACCTCGGCAGTGGGTCACACACATCGACTGCTACTAAATCTAACAGTTTCTCTGGCAAAATGCATTCCATATCACCCCTCCTCAATACACTGTCCACTTTCGTTTTCTGACAAATATCACATGTAGACAACAACTTCGCTACTCTTCTTGACATATTATTAAAATAACAGTTTTCTTTGATAACCCTGTAACACTTACTACGTCCAAAATGCCCGCAGCTTAGATGGTGATAAGTGATTAGTGCGTCTATGCTTCCTTCTGGAATCCACGCTTTCCAGTTTTCGTTCATATCCGAATTGCGCCAAAAGACTACGTGTTTGTGGATACAGTAATATCTTCTCAACTTCCTTTGGTAACTTGGACATTGTATCTGATCTTTAACTGCTTTTATAACTTCATCTTCCTCCTGTAGCTCCTTCATATTCTTTAGCAACTTTATTGTCTTATCTTCCTCGGCAACTCCGTGAATATTGTATAAATGAGCTTCCTGAGCAGGTTCCTTCCATTAAACCAACTGGTCACCGGGAGTGGCAATCGGCTACTAAATTTTCCGATCCTGGTCGGTACCGAATCTCGAATTCAAATTCTTGCATTACAAGCGCCAACCGGGTAAGCCTACCGTGTACGAGGCGACAATTCATTAAAAATGACAATGCCTTATGGTCGGTATAGCTGATGGTTTTCCTTCCTAGAAATAAAGTTCGAAATTTTTCAAAACTCCATATAATAGCCAAGGTTTCCTTCTCCGTTATGTTATAGGCTAACTCATGTTTGTTCAGCATCCTACTAGCGAAAGCAATGGTCCTTTGTTCTACTCGCCCTTCCACGTTTACTTCTTGAAACACTTGAGCCCCAAGCCCATAGTGTGAGCTGTTCGTAGCCAAGCATATGCCAAGATTCTAATCAGGGTGAGCTAACACAATTTTACGCGAAAGTTCTTGTTTTATCTTCTTAAAATCCTCCTCACATTCATTTGTCCAATTCCAAGAGGTCCAAGCTTTACTCAAATCCGTAAGGTGTACACTATTAAGTGCTTGCCCGGGTATAAATTTCCGGTAGTACCCGCAAAGTTCGAGGAAACTCTTTAACTGTACTTTATTAGATGGTCTCGGGAATTTATTAATGGCTTCTAACTTCGAGTCTTCTACAGTTATCCCATCTGGTAAGATCACATGTCCAAGAATATTTATACTCTTCCGCAAGAAAACACACTTCTTCCATTTCAAAGTCACGCCTCCTTTATGCACGTCACGTAAGGTTTCAAGATGTTCTTCTAGGGTTTGCGAGGCAATGATTATATCATCGACATAGGTGTGAATCTTATCTCGCGAAGTTCTTCCCAACACTTGGTCAAAAGTTCTTATAAAATTTATTATCGCATTATTAATTCCGAAGGGCAGGACTCGAAAATAGAAACACTTTCCTTCGAAACGAAAGTCTGTATACTTCCTAGATGCTTCGTCAATAAGCACCTGGCAATAGGAAGCCGTGATATCCAGTGAACTAAGATATTTCACGCCATGGAACTTTTGCAATATTTCGTCGACAGGGAGTGGGTGGTCCCTTACTGTGATCAGAATTTTGTTAAGTGACCTGGCATTTAGTACTAGCCTCAGAGATTTATCTGCTTTAGTTACTGCCACTAAAGAGTTCACGTACTCGCTGTTTGACTGTTCGATTACACCCCATTCTAGCATCCGGTCTATTTCTTCTTGTGCTTTTCTCCTCATTGCAAATGGTATAGGATACGATTTGGCAGCAAAAGGCACATCTTCCTTAACGTTAAAATGGCATTGGTAGCCTTTAATTAATCCAGGCCGATCAGAAAAGACCTCTTGAAATTCCTTAAAACTCTTCTTTACTCCCTCCCAATCTACTTCTCCATACTCCAATTTTGGTCCTAATCTACACTCATCCATTTCTTGTAAAACGGGTAGGGTATCTTCCTTAAGTTCCTTTTGATCTACCGACTCCTTCACCGTCCCTTTCGAAATAATTCTAATTTGGCAAGCTTCTTCTTCCTCTCCCTTCAAACGAAACTTTTACTTCTCTTCCTTCCGTTATAAACTGTAAGCTATGGTCCTACCAATCCCGTTTTAACTGTTTCTCTTCAAACCAGTCCACTCCCAGGATTAAATCTGCTGTCAACTTGGGAATGACGAATGCTTGAACTTCGACTACTTGCCCTCCGATTATTCCATCCACTCAAATTTGTCGTGTGAACTTATTAATTTTGCCACTATTCGCCACTGTAATCGTCATCCTGATACCGAATGAACACAAGCAGCCGGTTCGTTGACAAGTGTCTGAAATAGGCTTTCTGAGAGACATGACACTTCAGCCCCAGAATCCGCCAAAGCTTCCACAATTTTCGTCCGAAATGTTATTACAACTGTAGGTATTGGTACCCCCTTCTGCTTAACATTCGTTCCTCTTCTAGAAGGTCGTCTCTGGGATCATTATGGTAAACCAACACACTTTGTAACTTTTTCGATGGAAATGTATTCTGTCCATCTGGTTCGTTCACAAAAAAACTCTTCTCCTCTTTTCGTGTCTGCTCACAATCGGGTAATTTAACACTTGTTCGACCACCCTCATTAGTTTTCCACCGTATGGATTTTCTGTCGATTTTATTCTTCTCAGCAACAAACTAGGACGGTTTCGCTATACAAGTGACTCCTTGATATCTCTCACCATCGAAAATGACTGATTCTGCTAAGTTATAGCGTTTGAGTGCATAATGTAACTCGCCCGCTTGTTCTTCCACGCTCGCTAGTGTTGCGGAGGTAGAAACTGTTGTGGCCCGGGTACCAACACTGCCCGGGTATATACTGCCACACGCCGGCTGACGGCAACCGCTCTCGCTCCGATCACTGTTGTCCAAGCCATATGGCTGTCGTACTGCGTTAATTCTATCCATCTTTACTTCTCCGGTAGTTACAGTTAAAAATCCTTCTATCTCAATTTTTATAACTTCATCCTCCAGTAATTTAGCCCTCTCCTTCGCAAGGGTATCAAAAAAACTCCATCTTCTACTTCAAAAATTTTCTCTTGTATATTATCATCCACAAACTCCTCTTGACATTATTGAACATCTGTTTCCGCAGCCATAACACCTTTAAAGTTTGTCTCACCTTCATTCTTTTAGACATTCCCTAATATAGTATCAAAAATAAAAACTTCTTCCTGAATTTTTCTCTTCCTTAATCCTTTGCTTCCTGTTTGTAAAATAACGTCTGCAATTGGCCTCTTAACCTGTTCTGCACCTGATGAGGCCCCGACAGTGGCAGAAATTAGTTTAAACAGTTTTCGCCACTCACAGTTACTGTGGCTACCCTCTGTTCTCTGCTGTTCAGTGGGTTGTCATGGTACCGTTGGTGTTGATTACTAGTTCCTGGCTCTCCCGCTTGGTTATTCGACCTAAAATTGCTTTTCTGCCTGGCTCCGTGTTGGTATGTGCCTTCCGGTCCTAGTCGGTTATTCCTTTCTTCTCCTCTCCAGTCACCTCCCGAAAATTCCTCCCAATCTATCTTCTCATCATTGAGTTTAACCGGAAAAGCTGAGGTCTTTAAAATTTCTTGGTACTTGACAAGCTCTTCCCTCACTATATTGGGGACTTGTTTTATTAGTTCTTGTTTCCCCATTAGCGGAGTTTGTGCTTTCACCTTCTCAACATCTTTATAAACCTTTTCCACGTCAGCTGCCAGCCCTTTGACATCACATTTCAGTTCCGCGTAGCTCCGTTGGACACTACCCTGAAACGTCTGCATCTGATCTTCAAGGCACCCTACGCGGTGGCTCTAACTGCCGCTTTTTTTGTATTAACTGTAAATATTGCGCCTGTGAGGCACTGGTATCCTCGCGCAAACTACTTGTCTCATGCTTAACTTGTTGGGCTAACTCGGAAATTTGAGAGGAAAACTCCTCTGCCTGGCAGACGCACCTAACACTATACTCTTCAAGTTTTCTTTCTAACTCTGCTATGTGCAATTTCTGCTCCTTGACTAAGCTAGCGTGACGAACCTCTGCTGCCTTTCCCATCACTTCGAGTCTACCATTAAGGGATTCAAATTTATTGTTAAAGGTTTCAAATTTGGAATGAAATTTAGAATCAAATTACAACACTCTTGCATCACTACAATGAATCCCGCAAAGGTCACCAGCGGAACAGACTGTGGGATAGTCACCGGGGAGGCAGACGCAGAACATCCTCTCACACAGCAACGAAATCAACGGGTATCATGTTTTGTAATTTATGATAATTTTGTGGTGTTTGTCTAAGATTAATTTAAATCAACAATATACCGGATGGAAATAACTCAAAGTGTAAATTCTGTTTGATTCTGGTAGTATTGACTGGTATTTCATTTTTCTTTTAAGTTAATTTTTGTTCAAAAAATACAGATTTTGGTCTCGAGAAAAGCAATAAATAAACTAAGTAAACCCAGGCTGACTCTACACTGTAAAATATAAATCAAGTGATTACTGCGATATCAGTATGCGCAGGACAATGGTGCGTACGGCCTGAAGGATTTAAGAGATCCCACTTTAAGGACAAATTTTTACAAAACTGTGAAAGATTTAGACCCAGATAGGGAAGTAGGTAGTGATACGATTCCTGCAGAACAGCTCCCATATTTAGGATCAAAGGTTGTGACAAGTTGACCGATCTGGCCAAATACGAACTGCGTTTCACTCTAAGGGTTCACTCTGTAAAATTTGAAAAAGTGCCCTTGAGCTTGAAGAAATTAGATTTATGAATAGGCACTGTAAACACTGACGGAGACGATCGCGCTATTGTATAATTGTTTCAAAGTTCGTGGACGCTTGACTTGAACTGGTTGAAATACAAACTAAAGGTTCACACTGCGAACATTGAAGAGTTTTCATCTATTTGAGGACAGAGATTTTCCCGACGTATAAATGCAACATAGTCTTCTCGGGTCTGCAGCCAGATAGCGTCATAAATAGATGACAACGTTTCGACAAAGTCCTCTGTTGTCTTCAACGGATTATCGAGAATCTCGGAGTTCACTGTCAGACATCATCATCAACTCCAGACTTTTATGCCACTCTGTGTTTCTCCGAGACGACAAAGGGCGCTATGGGCAGCACCCATTTTTTATAGGTGATCACAGGAACGGGATTGTGATGTATTCCATGTGTCCAACCATCCTTCCGTTTACATGGGTCCACCGGATAAGGTAGACGGAAACTTTTGAAAGAAGAGACACGACACACAGAAAAAAGTGGCAAGGTTTTATCGCCGGGAAAAAAACCTCTGTAACAGTTAAGGTGTCTGGACATCATAACTGGGAAAACCTATGTCCGAGATTGCTGGTAAGTTTTTGCGGCATTACGTATCTCTTTCCATTAGTGGTAGTCCTAAGTTCTTTGTCTCTGTCGGGATTGTCGATATTCTGTAAAGTGTTGTCATAAACTGATTGAGCTCCTAGAGCTGTTATCAGTGGGTTGGTGGACTTCTGGTAAGCGGCGTAAAACTGGGCTATTATCTTCTCGAACCTTTGAGGAAGCCGGGGTTGGCCACGTCTACCTTCGTCTCTCGTGGCAGGTGGTATGCATGTCTGGTAGCCTTGTTCTTGATTACCTACATCAGTTATAGATGCGAAGTTGCAGTGTTACCCCAGACGACTGCAGTATACTGTAGCTATATAGAGTCAAATGCCTAGATCCGCTCTTAATGCTGACTAAGGGTTGAGGAAAGGGTATAAGGTTCAGAGTCTTCCTGTGGCCTTTCATCGTGCGCTGATGACATGGGGTTTACACGTCATCCTCCTGTCTATTTTGACTCATAGGTACGTGGCTGTTCGGGTCCAATTATGCCTTCAACAAAGAGGGTCAGTGGCTTACTTGGCATAGAAATTACCGCAAACACGATAGTTAAGTTGTGTGGGTGGATGCAATTATATAAAGTCACGCCAGCAACCGGCAAATGGCAACCACAGACAAAGCGGGCCTTGCTCATAGTGAGCCATCCCCCTTCTATGATCATCTCTTGTGGGCCTCACTCATATTGAGCCATCCTGACATGGCAATCGCTGCGGCTAGTGATGCCGACTTCTCGGAAGTTGAACAGACAACTGAGAACAACGACATTTAGTTGGAGGCACGGCGTGAACAAGACGGGTTTGCGTGCATCGTCGAGTTCAGACGTTCGAAGTGTTTCCTAATCATCTTCCGGGAGATTGATCGGAAACACAACTTCACGTCTTGGACGCTTTGGGACATTCATGATGGGCTGAAGTATGGCTGATCCATACCATCTGAGTACTACCACTGTTCCAGGGCTCTGAGATTCGATTCTGAGCAAGATGACGTGAAGCTCATCTACGACGATGCGGCAGAAAACTGACTCACGCACCCAGAAGCCTCCCCACTGGTCTTTGATGATGGCTTCTGCGCGAAGAAATTCTTCCGAAGGCTAAACGGCCAGCAGTATACAAGGACTGACAGGTCGCGGAGAAGAAAAGCTCCGCCTCTTCAGCGAAAAAACTGCCGACTACTTGAAGTCAGGAACCAACTGGTACCCATATTCAAGATTCCAGAACCGCCCGCCAGCCCTTCCCGAGGTGACACATCGAGCAACCTCGCAGCAGCGGAGTCGCCTACGACTTCCATGGTGGAGGGGGAGCCCACACCCGCAATGAAGGAGGGACCAGTCCTTCCCATGCTGGTGCCCTACGCAGGCAACTGGGCTGCCACAGAGCTGCCACTGTTCTGCTGGCCGGCTTAAGCAGGCATCGACATCTTAGCCTCCTGCTCTTCGGACCAGATGAGGGTCACCAGACTGCTAAACGACATGGGCACCAGCTGCAACGCAGAAAAGTCCAGTCCACCACGCCAGTCGCCGCAAGTCCTGTTGAGGCGCTGTAGAGGGAATGGGTTAAGAGGCCAGGAAGAAGCCCTCTCCCCCCGAGTTCCGGCAGTGCTTCAATTACCAAAATAATAGGGACCAGGCGAGCAACTGCTCCAACCAACGTAGGTGCATCAGATATGGTGCTGACCTCCAAACAGCCGACTGCACCACGGCCACAGACGAGGCAGTCTGCTGCATGTGTGTCGGTAAACACTCGTCTTGCTTCTCTGGCTGTGAAGCCAAGATGAAATTTTGGGCGAAGTGTCGCCCGAAGGTAGCAACCGCCTTCAAGCGAACCCGCCAAGACGCCAGCTCTAGACAGCCTACACACCACCAGAGACTGGCGATGAAACCCGGTGGTGACGCTACTCACGCAGCTCATCATCACCCTCATGCCAACAACGTCTATCAACTACACAGCAATACCAATTCATGACCTAACAAAAAAGAAAATCCAGACAACAGTAGAAGGTATGTAGCCTGGTACTGTTGATGGTATAGTAGCGGAAGCTAGCCAGATGACGCTGTTCTGTGGCGGCAAATGGACGTCGTGGCTGTGTACGTGGTCCGCTCCCTCATGTCGTGCAGCTCTGCTCATGCTAGCTTCGTTACCGCTGCAACCATGTATGGGTTTTCTAAATAAGATCAGAGCCATCAAAACCAAGCATTCCAACACAGATTAAAACAAATGGCAAAGCTACCGACATAGCGGTGCTACACAAATAAGCCGTTGAGGCACAGACACAAGAAAAAGGTTTTCAATTTGCTGCACTCCTCTCTCATGAGCGCCGTAATGGCGCTACCGCAAAAAGTAACAGAGTTGTCAGCGCTGCACTTGCAAGCACGGTGGCAACCAACGCTATGCCGTAGTTTTGCTCACGCCATTCCGGTCGGACTCCTACAGTTTCAACCACACTTGGGCGGCGTGATGGCAGTGCGGAGCAACATGCGATTACTCACCATAGCAGCACCTTCGAGGCCGGGGCGAGCTGGGACTGGCCCGGCTGACAAATGACAGAGAGCGATTGACTGATTTGAGAATTGCAAGCGCTGGTTTCTACACAACACACAGAAAGCGTCCTGTATATCTCTTAAAGGATTTATCACTGAGACTTATTTCAGTAGCTTCTTTTATGACATACTCCTAAAAATAAAAGAGCCTAGTATGTAGCTTCATATTTGTGAAGTCTATTTTGTGGCTACTGTAATTAAAGATGTCTGCGGTCTCATAATATGTCATTGACAGACTTCGCAAACGTGAGGGTGCTATGAAGAGAGCCACGACGACCATTCTCCGCCTGCTGGTGCAAGATGCTATATAAGCCCATCCACCACTGATGTCTGACAGTGAACTTTTAGATTCTTGATAGCAAGATACCTGATGAAGACACAGAGGACGTTGTTGAGATATTTACATATTTTTACGGAACTATCTGGCTGCTTAGCCGGGAGGACTGTATTGACTTTCTATTAAATTTGAAAAGAGCGCGATCATCCATCGCAACAAAAATTTCTTCGAAAGCATCTCGTTTTTTTTATTGAAGATGGCCAAACATTCCGTTTTTAATCTTTTGTCATCGTGTTCTTAGTAGCGAGAAATGATACTACAGACACTAGATTATGAGCGTTATTTAATAATTAAGCAACTCCGAAGAAATGAACTGCCAGGATACTTGTTTAGGTGGAACATCTGAAGTATGATGTCCACGTTAAATAATCAATAACACACAAACAAAGACCATTAACGGAATCTCTTAATATATACACTTTGGTGAAGTAGCAATATTAGCGAAAGTTTTGATTAAATTGAAATTTAACTAAGTCGGAATGACAATTCGCATTCGTCATTACAGCAAATGTCGTAAAATTTTTCCTAAAAAATATTCTATGTTGTTTTCTATAGCAATATTTTACTAAAAAGTAGTTTCACTTTTTTTCAGCGATAAAGTTTTTCCATATATTCTTAACTATAATATGCTACGTAAAGCAAACTTAATTAATGTATTGTGACAGTTCATTTCATCACAGTTGTTTAGCTATTGTAAGTTGTGCATACAACCTAGAATTTCTATAACATCTCTGATCGAGGTTAAATTTTAAGCGACGGCCGATGCGTGACGTCACCATTCTCCAACCAATAGGTATCGAAGTGAGTCAGAGTTTTCAAAATTATACCGAACCTGACGGTGAGCGTTGCGGAGGTCGCATGTTAAAGTCCACTTCCGGCCATCCTGGATCCACTTTTACGAAGTGACTCCGCGCAAATGAGCGGATCGTTTCTTACAACATAATGGCCAAAATTCATCCTGATCCTTTTTTTTTTAATACGAAATTATAGTATAGATGTTTTTTGTCTATTGTTGTGTTAGTTTATAAATGTGCGTTAAATTATTTCCTGTACTTAACATTTAATTTTTGTTTTGCATGATGTTTAAATGAATTGTTTGCATGCGATATTGCAATTAGCATATGTTTTGAGTAAATCACTGTTGATCTAACTATATTATTTGAAGCATTATGCTGTTATCTAACGTTGGGGTTGAAACTGTCGTTGGCTGGAGAGTGGTAAACATTAGGGAATTGAGTTTATTAGATCACCGGTTGCTGAGGGCAGAGAAAGCAGTTTGTTAGTCAATCCGTTATACTGTAATATTAACAGACAATCAAACTGCCAACCTTGGAACTTTGTTTAGTTCCTGTATCTAAGGTTCATAACATCCAAACATTCAGAAGGAAGGGCCTAACGAAAATTTATTTTACAGTTCCCTAAGCACCACTACATTATTCCAGTATATGAATGAAGGACTACGAAGTCTTTTCCTACCACCTATTCACTTCATCTTACCAAGATATTTCCATTTCATGTCTTCAACAATCGACGATTAATCGTATGAAATTGCAGTTTTTCTAACTAAATACCTTTTAAGCTGACTGTTTTTGGTTGTATTGGTCGATTGAGAACAATCTACACTGAGTATACGAAATTATGGGTTGAAATACAAGAAAATGCAACGATTCTAATTCATTCTCCGAAAAGTAGCGCCTATTTGATAAAAAGGTTTTATAAACCAAGAAAGCCTCTATTCTTTCACAACTAAATTCCTACCACAAATTCATTGACTAAATAATAGTCAGGCCATATCTGTCCTCGCAAATCTCTGTTTACGCATTCTATCTCCCTTTAAACTAAACAGAAATTCTTCAAATTTTTAAGAGCATACCTTAGGATTAAATAAAGGTCACCTGACCATGCACTATTTTGTGGAAATTTCTGCCTTTGCTACCAACAGTCCTCTCAATCTCAACAAAAATTTTGCAGAGTGAATCTTTAGGGAAACATACAGATGCAATACGTACTTCTGCGAGATCATTGACGTGGTTTTGATCTCTGACCCTTTCACTATGTGTTGCGTATTCTTTATCGATCCTTTCAAACTCAATCAAAATTCTCCAAATTTTGCAGATCGAATCCTTATGAAGAATTACTGCTCAAGTTCATAGTTCAGACATATAGAACCAAGCTGACATGAGCTTTAACATTATAAACGGTTTAGGCCATGCAGGTTTATATCTGGTCAATATAATTATACAAGACCCCGGTCGTACCGGTAATTTTTACGGACGGTTAACCCGGCCTCCATTTTTTTGCAACGCTTTGCATTTTCTTTTCGTGTGCTGAATGTTCATATACTCACTGTTTAGGTTTCTGCGTTAAACAGTGGCTACGAAAACCCAGTTTCCGTATGCAAATGCCCAATGAATTTTTTTTTTTTTTTATCAAAATAATCGACTGCAATGCTACTCTATGGCAACAATATCATTGTGTTCACCACGTCTAATATCGCATTTTCTCCCCCAAATCTTTGCTACTTCTTTAAAATCCCTTTAGCAAGTAAATCACTTAATGATCCTTTCCAGTCTTACAAAGATGCAAAATTGCCAATATACTCGTAGTTTCCCTGAAGCAAGAAGCAAAGAAGTTCCAAATTGCAATGAAAATATGGAAAATATGAGGCCGATCCGCAGGAGTAAAAAAAAAAAAAAAAAAAAAAAGAGAGAAGAATCAATTAGTATCACGAATATTTAACTGGCGACAGGCCCACAAGAGCTTCATCCATTAGGCTGATTACCATTTGAACGGCGCTTGGCCGCTCGTTCCGCATATTACATACCTCACACGCATTCCTCTCAGAGGACAGAGAGCTGATTAAAAGCCAACTGTTCCCCAAAGATTATTCAATATATCGCTACACTCACCTCGGAATTATTGCTGCCGATATGAAAAAAATGGACGAACAGTTATAAAAATGTATTAAAAGAGTTTGAGCGATATGACGTGCCTGGAAGCTATTGGCCCACTATGAAACATTTGAAAAATTTAGTACAGCGCCGAAAGAATTGGTTTTCTAAAATACTTAATAACATGGCCAGATTTCATCGTGGAATATAGTTGTTTCCCACACCTACTTATTTCTTACAACCACATAATCTGCAACATATCCGTAACTATTTGAAATGTATAATATCGATAGTTACAGTTACAGAGAAAAAATAATGTTAATGTGATAGAGGTTTTCCTATGTAGTTAAATCGGGAAAATATGGAAGATATGCATACAAAGTAAAATGGAGACACAAGTGAATGAGGAAAGCGAGCGGAAATAATATAAAAAACTGTCAGAAGACTGATTTCTAACAAGAATGTTTCACAGAGAAGTATGGGAATAATTTATCAATCGTATTGTATTTCTAATGTTACGTTTTATTTCGAACGTGGAGAGCAAAGAAGCAGAATATTAGAATAATACGGGAGGGTGACATGAAATATCTCAGTACAATGTACAAAATTAACAAAGAAGTTTTCCATAGCTATGGAACAGTTAAAACTGCTAACAGCTTTAAAAACATTTTTTTCTAGGACTTTACGGTTTCTTTTTTGTTTTTTGTTTTGACGTTGGGATCTTTAGAGCAAGAAGAAGATTTGAGCAAAGTAGTGGCAGAACGGGGTTACGGGCTACAACACTGGACCAAAAAAGTAAACTATAACTGATTCGCCAATAACATCAACTCTTCACGCTTCACAGCACATTTTAATCGATACCCTCTACACTCCTTTCACGCTTCCCCTCCTTGTAATTCATACCCCTCATAACCACAAACAGGTACACGCTTCACTGCACATTGTAATCCACATTGTAACTGATTACCCCTATAACCTCAAACGACGACAACGAACATAACATCGAGACTTACCTTCAGTGTGACAAGCCCTGTTCCTGATCCCTGTCGTCGTCTGAAAGCAGCGCGGAAGCCGGCAACCATCGAAACTGCAATCCGATCCAGCTGTCGAGGACTAGTTTTGAAGGCTGTAGCGTCATTTACCGAACCGAGCATTATGACTAAATGAATGACAAAGTCTTGTAAACCCGCTAGTCCAAAGACAAGCTGCCCAAGGCAAGTTACCCAAGAAGCCGGCGAGCTATGTTCTAAAGCAATGTCTCGTCATTGTGCAAAGCAATTGTAGACAGACATAACCAAGAGCTAAGAAGAAATAGTTACACAGCCAAGTTCCCCATCTCTCTATAATGATCCTGGATGCACTTCTCTCTCCTGCGGCGAGCATTCAGCCGTTAATGCCATCTGTAACGTTGGAACCATCAACAAGCCATCGAGCTGGGTCCTGTATCACCCATCATCGCAAGCTATCCAGGCAACTGTGGCAGTTTTCTAGTTTATATGCAGCCCTTGGAAGTGCTGCCCATGTTCTGTTGGCCGGCTCAAGATGGTATGCAGCTCATCCTCATCTTCCCTATGTACTTTGCTGCTGTCATCAAGGAATTACATGAACAAGGAATTAACTATGTGACCAAGACGCCTCGACAAGACATTAAGATGCCAACAGGCTCAGCTCGAATGTCGACACCAATAACACGCAATCCTGTTCAGTTTAGCCGGTGCCAGTTTTTCGGTCCCACACATCTGAATGCATTGAAGCTCTGATGTGCGTACACTGCAGAGGTTACTTAATGAACCCGTCAACGCCAAGATGCCATCTGCTGCAGATGTGCAGCTAGACATGCCGTCTCATATCCTCGTTGCAGCTCAAGTAGTCAGCAAATGCAGAAACATCTATCGAAGTTACGTTAGTCTGTAACATTACGTGAACCAACAATGCTCACCCTCCAGCACCCACATGGCATTCGGCTGTCCAGAATCATCAGCACATGCAGAACACAACAAGAAACCTGTCGCCCAACGTCGTAAGCATCATCAGAACAACGAAAAGAAACCTGCGCTAAGAATCAGCTGGCTCCCGTGTATCATGTGTGGACCTGAACACCAGCGGCGTACCACAACGCGATACCGACTACACCATGCTATCTGCTAACTTTGTACGTTAGAATTTTACATGCACGAAGCAACGAAATAAGAATGTTATATGGATTACATCAACAAAGATCTCAATCGTAATTATAGCCAGATTTACCCCACAAGTGCACATATAGTGTTCCCATTACCAATCAGTTATAACAAATTACGCTGTTGAGGCAGTGAAAATTTAAAAAAAATACTCGCGCCTACCTGTTAAACGAGATGGCTAAGCGAAAGAATCCACCTGTTGCCTGTTCGCAATCTATCATCATCTTCGCCGATGCTACACATCTTCCTCAAGGAGCCAACAAACCGGTTGCCGAAACCATTTCCACAGAGGACCTATTTATTGAGGTCTGGAGACTTCGTCTCGTGAATTGCAACCCAAACAAGTGACCACCCCCATCCACCTAGAAGACTGAGTTCGCTTGGGAAGTCCCAACAGATAACCTCTAAAAATTCGAGAGAACTATGACGATCATGGAATGCAGCAACTTAGCCAAGAAGATTCTTCCGGCATGGATCACTTCGTGGCCGGAGCCACTACTATTCCCAAATCTACCTTCCGGCCATTTCGACTGGGAGTGGTACTCCGAACACCTAACGATAGCAGGTAACCACATTAATGATCAAGATCAAGAAACCTTCACCAACAACGCTTACGCCATCGCCTAAACATTAAGTCGTCGAAACGCTTCCAACTGAGCTCGACACGACCTTCGAAGTGATGGCCGTCGACATTCTAAGAAATACTGACCATCAAGTGGAAGAAGGGTCAGTTCTTCCTCTCACCGCTCTTTACGGGGGCAACTTTATCGACCTGTCAGTCGAAGTCTTCGAGGAGACCATCTCCTCTGCCTACCCGTGAAAGAGGAGCTGAGGTTTCTCCTGCAGCATTAGACTCAACTCCGTCATCTGACGGGCTTCCTGACGGGCCCAACAGCTCCCATGTCGACCAACGAGGCTGGTCGTCCCTGGACTACCGGCTGATGTGACTGAGGAGATGTTGGCCCTCGGTCATGCATCAGATGCACCGCCCAGGCACAGAGGAGCGTCTGCCACTATACAAGTTCCAGTTGGTGGAAGGTGTACCGCGGATGCACGGACGTGGACCCTCCTAGGATACGAGGTTCGACATGAGACCAAGAAGAGTTCACCGCTCGAATTGGCCCAGTGTTTTCGCTCTCAGGGTCATCGACACATAGCACGCAACTGCACTGGCCAGGAGCGCTGGGTGATGTGCACGAGCAGCAACAATGTAGCTGTCTACAGCATCCCATGAGACGGGGTGACAACATGTTGTAATTGAAACGGGACCCACCCAGCTTGCTACAGTGGCTGCCCTGCGAAGAGAAACCTGCGCGCCAACAATACGGTGCCTCACACCAACAAACCAATGCTATCTCAAAACAAGCTACTACCTGGCCAACGACCAGAAGTTACCGGACTGGGGCAACCCACGACGGCGAAGAAGCAGTCCGCAATCAACCATCAGTGCCATTAGGTGGACTACTATCACTTTGACAGCTTAAGATTCGTCATGCAGCTTCTTCAGCAGTAAGTCATGTTACTGACGGAAGTCGTAACAAATTATGCCACCAACCCGGGAAGGACATGTCCGAAGATGACACACCCAAAAAGGACAACCAACAACTGATAAGGAAGGAGATGCGGCTAGACATGCAAGAACATCCCTACACTCTGGGAATCAATGCTGACGCAGAAGCTTTGTGTCAGCCATGAGCCATTCGGCTCGCAACATTTTTCAGTACGCTGATTGGTCGGCGTCGTAGCTACCAGTGGGCAGGGCCCAACCACGCGCTGTTACTCGTTATTGATTGGATGGGTCGACAAACTAGAGTTGTCAGCCACAAGCACCCCTTACTGTATAGAGAGGCATTCTACCCTGTCCTCCTAGCACAGGGATATACCGTGCTAATGACCTGTACTGAATGCGGCAAATCGCACACGCGAGCGTTAGGTCCGATTGAACATGCGGTGAGAATAAATGTTACAATAGGCACTCCTGAGGCTTCTAAGTTTAATTCTTTAAGATCTACATACAGAGGTCGAAGACTCTGCAGCGCCATTAGGACGCTACTCCAAAATACCACCAGTGCAAATTCTCAATCGCCTGCAAAGGCCCTCTCCTGATACGGCAGAAGGACAATTATCAGTAATTGAAGCAGCCTCAAACCATGGATACTGACAACTCTCTCATGTGCTTAAAAAAATAAGTAATTTGATGTCTAGATCTACCATTACTCACTTAAAAGGTGGAAACACTGACTCCAGTCTGGTAGAACCCCCTAGAAGGTACAACTGCTAGACAATAATTTCAGTTGGGAACTACCAAGTGACGAAAATTTAGCTTTCTTAGCGAGCCAATTACTCGCAACCCGTCAAGCCTATTATAAATGAGGATGGTCTGGTCTCCAAAGATCCCTTTACCGTGTATCCTTGACAGATACTTTGATCGTGAAGACTACCGTTAATACGTCCATCGACTGCTCAGCCCAGCATCTTTTCCAGCATCACCAGGAGGTAGCGAAGAATGGTCACCAACAGGATGCAATGAAGAACGGGCATCCAGCTCGGATAAACAAGAGAGACCATATGTTCTTACCGACGATGAACCTCAATCCCAGTCAATAGTCACTCAGCAACAGAGGGACCGCTAGAATTATTGACTGCACAGCTATGCATAGTAATTTCCAATCTATGGACCTTTATAATTTTTTAGTGTTGTTACCATTTTTATTGATTTTTTATCGTTGACACTTAAACATTAGAACGTTCATTATAAACTTTCCACTCAATTGGTATGGAATGATTAGATTCCGACCATCACCAGAAAGCTAGTACTGGACGTATATTATGGAATCAAGTGCAAGAACTTCAGGGGGAGTAAAGGACAGATAGATTTATCTGCGGACGTAAGCGTGGAACAGAATCAGTATATGATTAATAGAGTTTCGGGTTATGCCGCGTTGTTTATTTCATTACCTGAGCTTTCGGCTGGATACCAGCAGAAAGCTCAGGTAATGAAATAAACAAATCCCGAAAGTCTGTTAATCATGAACAAAGACGGCAGAGGAAGTCTTAAGAATCAGTATAGTTTTCCTCTATCAACATGTAAAAAAAAGCTGGGATGAGTGTCACTAGAAGACAGGAGACCCTGGTAGTGACATGTGGGTGCAAGAGGCATACGTTGATGACAAGGTTGTGTTGAATGTTGGAAGTAAAATTAGGTATAACTAATGAAGTGAAAGTGATGACCAAGACTATATACTAGCACTTCATTTCACGATAAAAAAAAGTGAAATAGCTTCCATTCGAAGATAAGGGAGTCAGATATTGGCATAAGTTTTCGATGTGATGAGCCTCTTATGTCAAACATTGAAAGAATTTTAAGTAAACATTCTGGTGAAGCAAAAGTATTTGTGCAGTAGAATTACTATCGAAATTGTTAGCAAAATAGTTATACGAATAAAATAGACCGGTGTAGGCTCTGGTGTTCAGTGCGACCGGTTCGTTATGGCACGAGGTTGGAGGTGCTGTTTGTTGTAGTGTTCGCCGCGGGGACCCCCTGCCCTGCTCCACTGTTCTCGACAAATGAAATTACTCGGAAGCCGGGCGACAGCCAATCGAATTATGATACGCCCGCGTGCCTTCATTACACATCCAGCAGCATTCTGACAAATTGCGTTACCTGCGAGAAGTCGAGTTTTTGCCATCTGTCCTGCGTGAGAGCTATGAGAGATTGCGGAGTTTTTAAATAAAACTGACGCATTCCCGATTTATGTTTAATAGCCCGTACCCGCGACTTCGTACGCGTGGATTAAGAATGTTTTTGCCTGAATTAAATATAGAAAGTTGTTGGTAACGAAGGATTGGTCCCAAACAATATCGAGTCGGAATAATATGACAGGAAAGCTATCACTATATAATTGTACCGTCGAACCTGTCTCTTGAAGAGAATCAATTTCCAACATATTTCTGTCACCATTCGATAAGGTCTCAAAATTTCGTGATTACAACTGTTAATCATACTGGAAAAAAATATCCTGCACCCTTCATACAGATTTTCTTACCAAATTCCATCAATATCGATATAGCCATTTAGTCGTCAAAACGTAACAAAAAGACAGAGACTTACTTCCGTATTTATAATAATATTACTGTGGTTCACACTCACACACTGACTGCAAACAACACCTGAGGGATCATTATAACGTAAAAAAGTGTACACCTACAACATTGCAAGATTATCTACGATTTGCCTCGCATTGCACCTCTAACTTTCTAATATCTACAGTTCAATCCGAATAACCTACGGCCAAGGCCTGAATCTTACGATGAAAAATAATTTTTAAAAATCTTAGCCTCCACGGAGATTTGAACCGGAGACCACGACGTTCGCAAGCAAGCGCTTCAACCACTTTTTTTTTTAAATTTATTTATTTATTTTACAGATGGTTTCACAAAATTTTACAGTAAAATAATACATTTTTTACTGTCATATCAATGTAGCATAAAAAGGAAAGTATTTAAATTTAAATATATAATAACTGTATTAAATCATTTCCTTAAAACGGCATTATGTTATTCAAGTAGTTAGCATAGTTTTCTTTGTAATATCGATACGACATAGCTCGTTTGTTTTCTGTTACTAAATAATACCAGTATTCTTGTAGATTGGCTCTTTCTTTGTTGTGCATTATGTAATGGACATAATTTGCTAATTTGCATTGTTCTTTTGTTTTGGGTAAGAACTAAATTCAGGTGTTATTATATCTTTTATTTTAAATGCTGTGTCTGAAGTTCTGTTGAGAACTCCTAGTTTCCACCTCGTCCATTTCCTGATAGAGGGTACAATGCAGCCAATTAGTCTGTGCTCTACTGTGTCTTGAAGATTGCATTTGACACAGTTGGGTGAGTCAGCAGGGTGAATGGTATATAGACGACTGTTTGTTGTTACACATCGATTAATTACTCTGTACCATGTGGATCTTACTTGTGATTGTAAGTTTTCGTTTTGGACGTTCTTCCATACGTTCTTCCAGTTAGCTGTTGGGTTTTTTGTTCTATATTACTATGATATCTACTGTCCATCAACAGGTTGTATATATCTTTGTTATTTGTGGCAGATATATTCCGAATCTTGTTATATATATTAGACTTGCGCATAATAGTTCGCGAAGGAGAGCGCTCAGTTTAGTTCGCAGCTCCCTCGCGAACTAGTTCGCTCTTTTAGTTCGTTAGTTCGCGTCTCGAATTCAGAGAAACAGATCGTTCGCTCGCCTTGCTACCACTACTGCACGCGCTATTTTGTATGTTATGTCAGTTTTATTAGGACATAATCATTTTTTTGTCGTTTCTAAATGGAATTTAATATGACCTTCTTAACAAAAGTTATTGCTTAATAATAGCACTTTCAAATTACAATAGCATGAAGAGTTGTCGCCGATAAACCAAAGTGCTCATTGTCCTTTACACAAATTGGTAAATTGAATAACTGTGCTGTTTTTACTATTTACTTTACATGCATTCGTAGGATATTAATTTTTTAAATGGATTTATTTATTAGTTCATGGAAGAAACATTACTTATAAAAGGCGCTAATGACCCTGCCGTCGACGCGCCCTTAAACCCCAACAACACAACATTACTGATAAAATATTATAAATCCGTTTATTTTGATGAATTAAAATACCCGTTTATAACTAATCGGCTTTTTTTTTTTTTTTTTTTTTTAGATAAAGTTTTGGAAATCATGAACAAAATGTAATTCTACTATTGGCTACAAGTTAAGTACTATATGACAGAAACAATATTACCCATATTATTATGAAAAGTAACATTAATACTTCCAAAGTGATACTTAACAATTAGACTTATAAAAATAACAGTGATCCTTGAATGAGAAAGTGGTAGCAATAACGAAAGTGTGTAAATTTCCAGTGAATTGGAAGTCATTGAGCTATTATTTTATTAGTGAAGGGGAGGATAATCCAACAGACATTCACAATTTTTTAGCGATGAATAAAACTGATGAAGACACAAAAGTTAAAATCTTTTTGAATTTCGCAAGTCATTTCTTTACATAACTTTCACAAAGCTGTTAACCAACAGACTGAGATAAGTATTATATTATTTAAGCTTTAAAATCAGCTCTAGAAAAATTTAAAGGATACTTTTTCTTTGGTTAAGAAAACAAGAAAAAGCCTTTATAAGCCAAATTATCCACATAAATTAATAATGTAAAAAATAATTCCCTAGTATTCGTTGATAAATATCTGAAGTATCTTAGTAAATAGTTAGTTTTTAATTAAAGCAATTGGCTATACAAAATCCAAAAATTAAATTCAAAACACAGGGTTTCTTTTGATGACTGTGAGACTATATTAGAGGTTATAAATTTACGAGAAAAAATGATTATCGAAGAGAATAAACTTTATTCTAAATAACAATATTATACGAAATATAGGTAAAAGTAGGAGAAGTATTTCATGTTTAAAAAATGAGCTTTTGCTCGAAATTAATTTGACAACTGAAAGTGATAAAGCATATGACAATTTTACTATAGTCAAAAAAAATTAGAGATGCAAGAAGGCAAAAAATATAGCTTAAAAATGAAATAGTAAAAACATACCTTTTATTCTTTTCTATTCTTTCGTAAAATATTATATTTTTTAAAGTGTACTATATTTTTATAGGTTATTATTATTTTTTTAAATGCTACCATCAACCGAAAAAATATTGGAAACCGTAGCGGTGAATGGTGCTAGTTCGCTGCCGGAAGCGCTCAAGTTAGTTCGCGAACGGTACCACTCAGTTTTTTTCGCGAACTGTACCGCTCAGTTTAGTTCGCGAACTGTACCGCTCAATTTAGTTCGCGAACTGTACCGCTCTGTTCAGCTCGCGACCGACAGCGCTCAGTTTAGTTCCTGACCTAGGTCGCTCCCCTCGCTCGCTCGCTTTGCTTGCGCTACTGCACGCGCTCTCTTGATTGTTATGGTAGTTGAGGTTATCGATGGTTGTCTTTTAATTGTTAATGGGATCAAAGTCTATTTTATTTTCACATTTCATGTTAAATTTCCGTTTGTGACTTCTGCAATAATTATTAATGTAGAACAGTTTATTTTTCTTTTCAATGTTATCTACAAAAACCCAACTACTTTAAGTCCAAAATGAAAGAGTTTCTGCTTCAGAACTATTTTACTCTTTGAAAGAATTTTCTTCTTGGAATTTGGTAACTAAGAATGACTTATAAAATAGTATATATGGTGTATGGATGGGGAAGGGGACAAAGTTGTCCACAATTACTAAATGATACATGTTTTTTTTTTTTTTTTTTTTTTTTTTTTTTTGTTGAAACTTTTGACAAATGAAGTAATTACACTGTTTACAAAATTTCACTCATATATAGTAACTAACATGGGATAGCATGCACTCAAAAACTGCTGTCAAAAATTATCATACTAACAGGTTTTTAAGTAATTGACAGCTTATGAGTTGTTGGTAATATAACTGATATTGTTAATAAATAGGTGTGTGTACTGTTTCACATAAATAGCAACTAACATGATATAATGTGTAGCCGCAAATTACAGTGAAACTTATCATGGTAACTGGTTGGTAAGAAAATAACTGGTTATTAGATGCTGGTAACAAGTGTATACACTGTTCCACATAATAAGTATTAATTAACTCGGGATTGTATTTGTAGATTACAGGAGATATTGGTTATACTAATGGGTTGTAACTAACTTGTCAATATATAATAATATTTTCAATTATATAGTAATATTGACATTACAAATAAGTGTATGTACTGTTCCACATCCCAGAGATTATTCTCACATGGGATCAAAGTGAACATGTCTATCTATCTATCTATCTTTTTATATCTGTGTCTTCAGTGAAATGTGTCCACAGGGAACTGTGTTTCCTTTTAGATAATAAACTAAAACAAAAGTTGGTCTTCGGGAAAGGATCGAACGAACTAACGAACTAAGGAGCGAGAGATCTGGGTACTAGTTCGCGTAGTTCGCCCGTGGGAGCGCTCTTCCAAACTAGTTCGTTCGCGAACTACACAAGACTAATATATATAACTCAATAATAAATGTCCGGAATTGCATCAGCGTCGGGTTGATGTGGCGTATGTCGATCGGTGGTTATGTACTGGCGGGTAGTAGTTGATTTATTAAATATGCGGTTATGCTGTCTGGATATTTTTCCCAGATCCGTAAAACGTCTTTTATAAATATAGCAAGAGATTTATATTTAACATCTTGTAGCTCGAGGCCTCCTTTGCTGAGTGGTAGAGTCAGGGTTTTAAACTTTATTTTAAATATTTCCCCTTGCTGTGCGAATTACCCTATTGCCGACTCTATATCCTTTGATATATCGTTGGGAATGGGCAAGATGTGTGAAGTGTACCATGCCTTTGATAGTGCCATGGAGTTTACAAATCTTACTTTTTGAATCATGTTCAATTCTCTTAATTAATTGGTATTGAGTAATGACCTGACAGAGTGCAGTATTTCTTTCCAGTTTAGCGCCATCAAGCTCTGCTGGGAGTGAAGTCAATGCCAAGTTTTCTCATCTTCTTTAATTCTGTCCATTTAGATCTCATTTCGTTAATACTTCGCCTAATGTTCATTATTTTTGTTTTCTTATTGTTGGTTACTGTGCCCGACGCTTTACAGTATGATTCTAGTATACTTTCCACGATTTTTAGCTCATTGTTGTCTTTTATCAACACAGTGACGTCGTCTGCATATGCTCGGGTGGTAATTTTTTTCCCATTTATGATGATTCCTTCCAGGTGACGGTTCAAACATATTATTAGTGGTTCTATTGCGAGAGCAAATAAGTCCATAGACAGAGGGCATCCCTGTCTAACTGATCTGTTTATTTCTATTTGCCTAGATAATCTTCCATTGATCAGCATTCGTGATTTTCCACCTCCTAAGATATTTTTTAATAATTTTATGAAGGTACTATTGTAGCCCATGGTTTTTAGTGTTCTGTAAATGTGCTCATGACTAACCATGTCAAACGCTTTTAGGAAGTCTACGGAGAGGACTGCTACTCGACATTTTGCTGCCTCCACTGCAGTCATGGTGTCTCTGATGTCCATTAGCGTGTGTATTATCGACCGTGATAAACCACTGAGCTGCCAGTCCACTACACGGAAACACGGTACGGAGACGTCCACATCCAACGTGTCTGTCTATCGCCGTATTTCGAAGTTATGAGACAAAATGGGTTATTTATACAGATAATTTTTCAACCAAATGTAGACAGTATTTTTCTCCTTGTTTCAAAGGATAAGTGTGCAAAGTTTCATCGAGATCGGATGAAAACTGTGGATTTGTATGAAGAACATACAAACAAACAAACAAACAAACATTCATCTTTATATATAAAGATAGTGTTGAAAGACAAGGCTTCACGCAACCGATTGAAATCACAAGTGTACACCCCGTGCAGGCGTTCCGCAGTCCGACACTACGAAATTAATCTTTGATTATAAGTACTAATTTCACTTTTATGTAGTTTCTATGTTCATACTTTACAGGAAAGAGAGAACGTTATTCAATAGTAATTATTGATATTGGTAAGGTTTAGAGGAGGCAGATTGCTTTAAACATCTCCGTACCACATTAAACGACTTCTACCTTCAGAAACTAGTTTTTTTGGCACAGACTAGCACCAACAGTAATACAATTTTCGTGAACATGAGGTATTTCACTGTAAAATTCATACAAAGTTAGGTAATGTTGACAGGATAGGACTGGGTATCCAATCCCACGGATTGTGGTTCAACCCCTTCATGTTTGTCCCAGAGTGTCTCGTTAAGCGATTACGTACACTCATATCTAAATATCCGTACACCCCTGTGTAATGAGGAATTGAAAGCTAGATGCGACGACAAGCGGACCTGCTAGAGTAAAAGGAGGCGGGGAGTATTGTGTAGTCTATCACAATAGTGTAGTGACTTCGAACGTGGACTAGTCATTGGAAGTCTTTTTTTTTTTCTTATGGCTTTACGCCTCGTCGACGTAGAGGTCATTAGAGGGGGGAAATTACGGGGGACAAGGAACTGAAAGAAATTCAGCCATTGCATTTTTGAAGGAAGCATCCCGGTATTTCCCTGGAGTGATTTGGGGAAACCATGAAAAGCACAAATCTGGATGCCAGAACGGGAATTCCTCCCGAACACGTGGCAAGAACATAAACCGTTCACCCACCACGCTCGATCATTGGATGTCACTTGTGTAACATATCAATTAGGGAGGTTTCAACACTTCCAGAGCTGTTCATATCGACTGTTAATGACGTGGTTGTGAAGTGGAAACGTGAAGGAGCGACACAATTAAACCAATACCAGATATTATTTTAATGACGAACAGGGAGGGTTGGGCATTGGGTAGGGTGTTTGTAAAAATTTACAAGTAATCGGCGGCAGCAATCGCTCGTGAATTACTGAGTGTTACCAGCTGTCCAGCCAGCATAATGACTGTGCGTCTGGACTTAAAAAGAATGGGGAACAAAGGTCGAGCTGTTGCTCGTAAGTCAAATACTTTTGCAGTCTGCTAAGTGACGCTAGAGGTGGTGTAAAGAGCGGCGCCAGTGCACGGTATACGACTGGAAGAGAGTGGTTTGGAGTGATTTATGGCAAACCGATGGAACTCTTCGGTTTGGTGAAAGCCTAGTTAACATCATTTACTACCGTATATAGTGCTAACAGTGAAATGCGGACGAGGTTGTGTTATGGTTTTGCGTGTTTATCGTAGTTAGCGTGTAGTGCAATTATTATGCTTATTTTTTTAATTTAAAAATAAAGATGTTCTATATACGCAAATATATGTACCTATTTTACCCCATCTTGAATTTCGTACGGAAAAGGACCAGTTCGGTGAGGCTGACTGTTTGTATCAGCATGACAATGCACCTTGTCATCAAGTTGCATCTCTGAGGCAATGGTTTGTGGACAGTAAACTTACTGAAACCGACTTATAAGCCCAAGTCCCAACTTGAATCTAATGGAACAGCTTGGTTCTGAGTTAGAACATCGAATGCACTCCAGAGCCCAGCGTGCAACATCACTGCCTTCTCTGGTTTCAGTTCTTGATGAAGAATGGTCTGCGATTCCTCTATAGGCATTCAGACACATCATTGAAAGCTTCCCCAGCAGAGTTAAAGCCGTCATGAAGGCAAAAGTTGGACCCATCTCCTATTTAGGTCAAACTAGACGACCCGTGTGAAAATTTCGCGAATAAAATGCGATGAATAGTGAGGTTGAATATAATGTCACCAAGTTCAGTCATTATTCTTCATACTCCTGCTTCATTTATCGATTTTGGTTAGAAATCCAGGGAGATAAATGGCTCGGACACAAAAAACCTATTTCAGAAATATTGACATTTTTGCGCTTTATGGGTCGAATTACGAAACATTCCTTTCTTAGAATATAATGTTACCACGGCGGAAACCTTAGTCTTTAATACGATATGTCATTTATCTATATCGATTAGATATCAAGGGAAATACAAGGCTCGTGACACAAAAATACGTTTTAGAACAATTTATACTTTTTGCCTTTAATAGTTGAATTCCAAACACTTCTTTCTTAAAATATGATGTCAGCAAAGCTGAGACATTATTCCTCACAATCGTACTTGATTTTTCAATTTTGGATAGATTTCAAGGGAGATAAGTGGCTCGAGACACAAAAAACGCATTTTAGAAAAATTGACTTTTTTGCCTTTTATGGGTCGAATTACGAAAAGTTCCTTTCTTAAAATATAATGTTACCACGGCGGAGACCTTATTCTTTAATATGATACCTCATTTATCTATATCGGTTAGATATCAAGGGAGATAAATCGCTCGTGACACAAAAATCGGTTATAGAAAAATTTATACATTTTTCCTTTAAGGGTTAAATTCCAAAAACATTCTTTCTTAAAATATGATTTCACAAAGCTGATACATTACTCCTTATATTCCTACTTCATTTATCGATTTTGGTTAGATATCCATGGAGATAAATGGCTCGAGATACAAAAAACGCATTTTAGAAAAAGTGACATTTTTGCCCTATAAGGGTCGAATTACGAAAAATTCCTTTCTTAAAATATAATGTTACCATGGCGGAGACCTTATTCTCTAATATGATACCTCATTTATCTATATCGGTTAGATATTAAGGGAGATAAATCCCTCGTGACACAAAAATGCGTTATTGAAAAATTTATACTTTTTCCCTTTAAGGGTTGAATTCCAAACACATTCTTTCTTAAAATACGATGTCACAAAGCTGAGATATTACTCCTCATAATCCTACCTCATTTTTCGATTTTGGTTAGATATTCAGGGAGATAAATGGCTGGAGATACAAAAAACGCATTTTAGAAAAAGTGACATTTTTGCCCTATAAGGGTCGAATTACGAAAAATTCCTTTCTTAAAACATAATGTTACCATGGCGGAGACCTTATTCTTTAATATGATACCTCATTTATCTATATCGGTTATATATCAAGGGAGATAAATAGCTCGTGACACAAAATCCGTTGTAGTAAAATTTATACTTTTTCCTTTTAAGGGTTGAATACCAAAAACATTATTTCTTAAAATATGACGTCACAAAGCTGAGACATTACTCCTCATAATCCTACTTCATTTATCGATTTTGGTTATATATCCAGGGAGATAAATGGCTCGAGACACAAAAAACGCATTTTAGAAAAAGTGAAATTTTTGCCCTTTAAGGGTCGAATTACGAAAAATTCCTTTCTTAAAATATTATGTTACCATGACGGAGACCTTATTCTTTAATATCATGTCTCATTTATCTATATCGGTTAGGTATCAAGGGAGATAAATAGCTCGTGACACAAAAACGCATTGCAAAAATATTGATACTTTTGCCCTTTAAGGGCTGAATTCCGAAAAATTTCTGTGTTAGTATATTACGTCACTCAACCGGAGATATTAATCTTTAAAATAATACTTCATTCAACGATTTCAGATAGATATCGAGGTAGATAAATGACTTGTAACACGAAAAACAGCATTTTAGAAAAATTGATATTTTTGCCCTTTAAGGGTCGAATTCCGAAAACTTCCTTTCTTAAAATATGATGTGACCAAAGTGGAGACCATAAGCTTTAAAATGACACCTCATTCATTGATTTCGGTTAATTATGAAGGAAGATAGAGGCTTGTGACAAAAAAAACCTTATAGAAATAATATATATATGATAATAGGGAACGTGACATGGATAAAGCCTATCTGTAGTTTCAGATGGTGTGAGATAACAACCATACAGGTTGGCTAAACTGTGACTTATATAGCAGGCGAAAGATTATCTATGAGTTTATAATAATTTTTGTTGTTGTGGAAAAAATATATTGATAAGTAGTCTGAAGTGTGAATATTTCTTTCAAATCAAAAAAGTATAATTGTAAATAGGTTAGAGAAGTCAAGAAATGTTTCTTTTAATTGAAAAATATTGATTAATATGCAGATGAATTATTAAAGCAAGGAAGCTATCACAAGACATTTTGGTATGTGTCCAAAATGCAATACGGGCTGCAGAAAATCACAAGAGTGTAACCTTGCAAAATTGGCGAAGCCTCGACAGGACAAAAGTTACAGAAAATAAAAGTATTTAACCTTGCAAAATTTGCTACGGTCGACTGAACGTAGGAAAGTAATTAATGTTTAAAAAAATTATCTATTCCAAAAACAAACCTGCAATCATCGGAAGTGGAATATCGACTTGTACCGGTATGTGAAAGCTTTGATTAACATTTTTGCAGCAGTTGGCAATATCCTGCTCCATGGATCGGCAGTAGAAGACTACACATTTCTATGCAATTTTAGAATAGAAATACAGTTAATTTAATAATTTGTGTTGGAAAATTGTAAACAGATTTGTTTGTATAAAAAATTTCAGTTACAGTCAGTAGACGACTCCAGAGCTGTGTAATTTTATATGAAATGTTAGTATTTTATTTATCTAAGCTTTTAAACTGAATTGCAGTGTTACATATTTTGTTTATATCGTCGTTGAATCAGTTTCCAATTAGTAAGTGATTTTCCGTTACGACGTATTTTGTGTCTGTAGTGACAATTTTTTTCACTGAATTATTTTTGGCAAAGTTTAAGACGTGTAACTGCGGTGTTGGTAGTAATTGAATTAATTTCATTTTGGTCAGAATGGCTAATAATAAGGATAGCGAAATTCAAAGAAGGGAAGACAACAATATATGTGAAAATGATTCCAGAGGTATCGTGCCTGAGTTAAACGTGGTGGTGTAACGGATAGCGTTCTGGCCTCGCATTCGGGAGGACGGCGGTTCGAATCCCCGTCCGGGCATCCAGATTTATGTTTTCCATGGTTTTCCAATTCACTCCAGGCAAATGCCGGGATTCTTCATTTAAAAGGCCATGGCCGAATTCCTTCCCATCCCGTGGCCCCATCCTTTCCCGTCTCTGAAGACCTCGCTGTTGAGACCCGTAAAGCAGTTAAAAAAGAAAATTAAACGATCGTGGATTAAATACTTTTTAGAAAGGTGATAAATCTGAGACATTGGACAACCTATCGGAAATTCAAAGTGATTTCATGAGTAATGTTACGGAAAAAGGTACTACAGAACCATTTGAGAATAAAATAACTATTTTTCGTGAAAACTGTGGGTGGCAGAGGGTGCTCAGCACCAAACCTAATCTCTTTGTTGTGCATTCCAATCCCTAATGGTACGAGGAAAAAAAGAATTCATATAAGAATCAGTGCGGCACCTTATTTCTCTAATTTTATCTTTCCTGTCATTCTGACCCAAATAGGTTGGTGGACGAAGTATTTCACTACACTCGTAGGTGAAAGTGGGAGTACGCATGTTTACCAATAAGTTTATACGAAACGTGCGTCGTCTATCTACCAGAGACTCCCAGCCTAGTCTACTAATCAGTTCTGTAACGCTTTCATAACGACTGTAGCAAGCGGTCACGAATCGAGCGGCTCTTCTCTGTACTTTCTCTATACTTTCGATCAACCCATTACGAAACGGATCCCAAATGGCACAACAATAGTCCAAATGTGGATGCACGAGAGATTTGTACACTATATCCTTTGTTTGTTCATTACAATTTTTCAAGATTCGACCCCATGAATCGCAGCCTAGACTTAGCTGTACCTACTAAAGAATTAATGTGTATGTCTCATTTCATGTTCCTTTGTACTGTGACTCCCAAATATTTCATAGAATCGAAAATATCTATAACTGAATTTTTGAACTCGTATTTTGAACAATTGGATTCTTTTTGTTAGTTATGCTCATTGTCTTACACTTTTTACAATTTAGTGTAAGTTGCCACTCAGCGAACCAAGCCAAAATAACATCCAGATCACGCTGAATTGCTAAACAATCGGCCAAATTCCTTACTTCCCTATAAATAACTGCAAACAATCTAAAAAGGCTTTTCAATTTGTCTCCGAGATCGTTTATAAGAATTAAGAAAAGAAGTGGTCCTATTACACTTCCTTAACGTACACCCAATGTAACATCTAGATTAGAAGAACTTTCTCCTTCAACAACGACATACTGCGATCGACCAGTTAGAAAATCCTTTATCCATTCACAAAGCTGATTCGATATACCGTACGCTCGTAGCTTCGCTAAAAGGCGGTTGTGTGGCATGGGGTCAAAGGCTTTCTGAAAATCTAAAAAAATTGGACCCTTCACGAACTAGTACTGGAATATTGCTGTTGGTACAACTGACTTATCGAACATACGACCAAAATTTCTTTGGGTTTTCTGCGAGACTCTTAGAGAGAGTGTTTGAATGAAAATCGTTGAAGGACTCACGCATCACATTCTTCACACGTCCTCTTAACTCAGCCAAGGTTTCTAAATCGCTGCGAGACCTCTTTCTTCTGTAGCGTGCGTCTATCCTTCTTTGTTATTTGAGAAATCTTTTTACTTCGCATGTGTACCACGGTGGATCATTCTCCCCATTTATTTTCCGCTTCGGTATATGTACTTCCATACATTCCCTGACTATATGTATAAATTGATGCCACATCTCTTCAACGGTGTCCTTTGTTAGCTTAAAGTTATGGTAATTATTCCTCAGGTAGGTTCTAAAACATTCCTTTGAGGCCTTACTGAATCTGTATACAATCCGTCCATTTCCCCTTTTTCGCTTGGTCATTATTTTGATAGTCGCAATTACCGCTTTGTGATCGCTTATTCCAGTGGTCGTTGAAATGTCGGTGAATAATTCTGGCCTGTTAGTAACTAGCTACCGTTATGATACCACGTAGGTTTATTAACTAGCTGCTCGAGATGATTATCGGAGAATAAATCGAGAATTACTTCAGAAGCTGCCTTATCCCTGCTACCAGAAATGTGAACATAATTACGCCAGTCGATATAAGGCAGATTGAAGTCGCCTCCCAGAATCATAGCATGATCCTGAAAACGGCTAGCTATACTGTTAACATTAATTCTTAATTCCTCGGCGAAAGCTATGTCAGAATCGGGTGGACGGTAGAAGGCGCCTATGACGAGTTTTGGCCCAGTAACATTGAGTTTAATCCAAATGATTTCACAGATATTATCGACTTCTATTTCATTACATGGGAGAAATTTACTCACAGCTATAAATACCCCACCTCCATGAGAATGTAATCTGTCTTTAGGAAAAACGTTCATGTTGTCTTTAAACGTTTCGGCGGAACTTATTTCCGGTTTTAGCCAACTTTTTGTACCGATAATGATATCCGCTTCTGTGCTACAAATAACGCTTTAAAGTTCTGGTTGTTTGTTACAAACGCTTCTACAGTTAATTACAAGTACTTTTAACTGTTGTGACTCTTTTACGTTCCTCCTAAATTCCTGTGTTGCATCTGATTGGGTTGCCCGTAACTGTATTTGGTGTTTCGGGTCTTCCTCCCTCAGCCTAAAAAACCACCCAGTGTATTCCACACGGCCCCTGCCACCCGTGTAGCCGATTCACGTGTGTAGTGCACACCTGACCTATTCAAGGGAAACCTACATGACTCAACCCTGTGGCGGAGATCGAGAAATCTGCAGCCAATATCATGACAGAAATGTCGTAGTCTCTGGTTCAACCCCTCAATACTGCTCTGAACCAGAGGTACACAATCAACTCTGTCTACGATGCTACAGATGGTTAGCTTCGCCGAAATCTTGCGGCCACTGGCCACAGAGTTCACCCTTTCAGCCAGCCTTCGGAAGGAAGAGAGGATAACCTCCGACCCAAGGCGACAAGCATCGTTGGTGCCGACGTGAGCCACAATCTTCAGTTGGCTACACCCCATTCGTTCTATGGCATCCGTGATGGCCTGCTCCACATCTCGGATCAGACCACCCGGAATACACACCGAATGGACGTTGGATTTCTTCCCCGAGTAATCCGCCATTTCCCTAAGGGGCTCTATAAATCGCCTAACATTAGAGCTCCCAACTACCAGAATACCCTTCTGCGATCGCCCAGACCTAGCGGGCTGGGGGGCCGTCAGCTCGCAGAATGACAATTGCGGGACTGAATCAGCCTCTGACAATACGTCATACCGGTTGGACAGTCGAACAAGTTCACCGTCTTGGCCTTTAAGCCTGTTCGACTGCCCCCGTGTGCGGCTTCGAAGTCTGGTAGCCATATGCCAGTCACCGTCAGGTGACCTAGGCACAGCCTCCAGCTTTTCAGCCTGGGTTGCAGGTACAATGCTCGACATAGGTGAATCAGTGAGCGGCATGGCTACATCGAGTCCCCCAATATCGCATCTGCTGCAACGTTCTATGGCAGCTTCCAGCTGTGTAACTTTCGCTAACACAGCAGCAAGCTGAGCGCGCAAATCAGCTACCTCAGCTCGCGTCTGCACACAGCAATCACAGTCCCTAGACATACTGCTTTTTAAAAAAGAAAAATGAACAGAATCTCGAACTTATCTGTACTGGAAAAACTCAGTGAGAACACTATTCAAATCTACACCCCACTAGAGATAAAATGTAACACAAAAATAAGCTACTGAGGAAACGACGTTAAACTGCTAATAACCTGTACTTCTTACAAAAAGTAAACAGAGATAACACTAAGCAAATCCACACACCACTAAAGATGAAATGTCAAGCTAAATTACGCTACTTTACTGAGTGACCATCCAAATGCAACTAACCTCTACTTTTTACAAAAGTAAACACTCAGATATAAAACTAACTAAATCTACACACCACTAAAGATAAAATGTCAAGCTAAATCACGCTACTTTACTGGGTGACCGTCCAACTGCAACTAACGTCTACTTTCTACAAAAGTAAGCACTCGGAGATAAAACTAACTAAATCCACACACCACTAAAGATAAAATGTCAAGATAAATCACGCTACTTTACTGAGTGACCGTCCAACTGCGTCCTCTACTTTCTACAAAAGTAAACACTCAGAGATAAAACTACCTAAATCCACACACCGTGCAGCAGTTAACGAAAAAAATTCATGAACAGCAATCAAATGAAATGTTATTCGTGTTTATGCGTCAAATGGAAGAAAATCTAAGAAAACAGCTTGTACAGACACAAGAAAAAATTTCAAACTCACAGAAAGAGATAAACGAAAAAATTGTGTTCTTACAGAATGAGACTATGAAATGACAAGAAATTTCAGCCAGGATTAAAAGAATTGAGGAATTCACAGGAGGAATTACTCAGGGATATAAAGCAAGAAGTTATGATATTTAAACAACAGGAGGCAAAAAGAAATGCAGCGTACGGTTGTGTAGATGAACGGGAACGTACAATCGAGAAGGCGGTGGACGGGAGTAGCGATATTGTAAATCAGAACCTGGACAATGAAACCAACGATTTGCAGCAGAAGCAAAATTGGAAAAACTGTGATTTGAAGAATGAAATTGAGGACTGTAAGGAGTCGCTTTTCAGCCAAGTAACAGAATTAATGAAAAATAGTCAAGAAATTACGCAAGTTGGAAATAAAGTGCGGACAAAATGTGTCAGAACAAGCGTATTGGAAATTTAATCGGAGCAGTTGTAAAATAATAGATAAGGGACTGAAAAACATGAAGCAAAAAATATTTGACCAGACATACGATTGTGTTGTGATGGAATATCACCTCAAATTGTCGGAAATGAAATTTTAAACCAGATGATAAATTTCAACCACACTATTTTGTGAAAGTATGCAGAGCAGCAATTTGCCGTACACAGAGAAATTGCGATGAAGACGTAGCTAAATTTCAGGGAGGAACCAAGAATTCAAAGATCATGTGTATGAATGGAAGACAGGAGTGATCGCGGAAATAGCGAAACTCATTAAACAGGAAGAAGCAAGAAAAGATCAATCAACGGGAGTGAAAGGAACGAAGAAGCAGTATAGGATAACTGAAAACAAAAATGTAACTGATGATTTTGTCGAAATGGGGGCACAATTAATAATGAGTTTCAACATTCAATCTTCTAAGCAGGAAAGATGGAAAAGAAGAAAGAAAAGAGGCTTGAATTTGAACCACGATGGAAATACTGTGGTGAAGCGTAAAGAAAGAAGTTGTGTTGTATAAAAGGAAGCGCTACGTGAAGTGAAAATACTGAAATAATGGAAATATTTGAAATCAAGATAAAATAAAGAAGGGCAAAATATAATAATCAGGGGGTCCAAGCAACGAAAAGAAAGCAAACTGTAACAACGAAAACTTTTTACATCGAAATAAAATTTGTTAGATCTGATTTGATGAAAAAAGAAAGTAGATAATAAAATAATAATAATGGGGAGCCAGATAGTAGCAGTAAATATGAAGGAAACGTGTTATTTAGTAGTGATGCAGAATAATGAAGAAGAAAAGGTAATATTAAATGAAGACAAGAAATGTATAAACAAAGTATAAATCAACGAAATTGAAACAAGTTTGTAGATGAAATCGACGAAAATGAAATATTGAATAAAAAGGAAGTTAAAGGAATAATGAAGAGGTGCAACCAGAGTGACAGCTGACTGAATTCAAAGTAGTTATTTGCTGCTAAATAAGACAAACGTAGAGTCACGGTAAATGGAATTAAAGCAGAAACTGAGGAACGTTTGATGTAAAATAGGAGTTCTTGGTAATTGTGTGAATAGTTTTTTTCTGAATACACAACTCTAAGTTACAAATGTTTTAAAAGCTTTATAGGGCAAAGGAACAACGAAATTTAAGTTGATGAGAGCATAGCACATTTCTTTTGTTTGCCTACACGTGTTGTTAGATATTTCGATACATATTTGACTTTTCTTGAGTTATTGCATTTTTGTAATAACATGATATAATTATTGAGTTCTATTTAATGGTATTTAATTTTAAACTTAATATTTTTATTAATTGAGTACAAAGAATATTATCTGAAACTGATCCTGAAATAGGACGATGAGTGAGGATGTATGATGGTAGTGATAAAAACCAATTAGTTGTAGTGAGATTGTAAAGAAACTGAAATAAACGCTTTTATTGACAAATGAATATGTAAATATCGAAAATTATTTCGATGAAAATATTTTAAAAGATTCTTTCATAGAAAAGTGAATACAATGTGGAATAATAAGTAATTTAGAAGTTTTTTTGTAAATGTAACTATGGTTGTTATTTAACATTTCGGTTTGTTGAAATCATCATTTAGTTAAATAATGATTTAACTGCTACGAAATGGGGGGCATATGTAAGACAACAACCATAGATGTTGACTAAACTGTGACTTATATCGTAGGCAAAAGATTATCTATTAGTTTATGAGAAATGTTTTGTTTTGTTGGTTTTTATGTAAAGAATATATTAATAAGTCGAGTCTGAAGTGTGAAGATTTCTTTCAAATCAAAAAAGTATAATTGTAAATGGTTTAGAGAAGTCAAGAAATGTTTTTAATTGAAAAATATTGATTAATATGCAAATGAATTATTAAAGCAAGGAAGCTATCTTAAGACATTTTGGTGTGTGTCCAAAATGCAATACAGGCCGCAGAAAATCACAAGAGTGTAACCTTGCAAAATTGGCGAAGACTCGACAGGACAAAAGTTACAGAAAATAAAAGTATTTAACCTTGCAATGGATACTTTTAATCAGATAGTGTATACCTTCGGATAACCGGACTGACGTTTTCTTTGTTCTCAGTCGTCTCTGTAAAGTCTCCGTGTTTTTCTCTTACTTCATTCATCACGTAGTCGGAGCACGAGTTGGTTCAATAGGCAGTCATCGCCATTTTGGTTGCCTCTTTCGTGTAGATACAGGCCAAGACACCTATGTTGTTGAGTTGATACTTTAGTCAGGATTTAGTATAATGATTAGCTATCTTATAATTCCTGACTATGCGGCTATTAATCCGGTGTAACAACATCCGTTATTCAGATATGTTGCCTCTTATGCTTTGTTTATTACTGTGTCCTGATGCTGATTAGAAAACTTTGTGATGTCTTTATGCTGAATAAGTTCGCTTTTCTCTCGTTGTTATTGCTAATAGTTGTGGCCTTTGAACTGTTCCAAATGTTATGGCTTTGAGTTCTATAAACAAATTTGGTATGGTCATATTAATTTTTTTATGAAATTCAAATCTGTATCTATTAATGTGTTGTATATGGGAAATAAGTAAGTTAGAAAAACAGCATTGTTTGATGTTGTACAGAAGTTTGTAAAATTAATATAACGTTCAACACAATACTGCGAAATTTGATATAAGTTAGCGATCTGTCAATAGCGTTCTGGTATTAAAAATGGATGCCAAGGGTTAAAGAAACATAAAACAATGTGATCCCAGACACAGTCACTGCACACTGATACGTGACTACCATCTTTGACCCAAATGCGAGTATAGTTTCGTAAGCCATGCCAACCATGTCACTTCCTCAGAACATGTAGCAATACTTAATATCACATTTGTACATTTGGAAGCCCGAATGATGTGTTCTCAGTGTCAACACCAGTTGCAGTCGCTTATCTAATTAATAATAAATCATTGGTTTATACAGTGCAATGTACAAAATGCAGTGAGACAACAACGGACAGTACTCAAAGTTTTCAAAACAGTCGTCAATGTTTCCAACGATAGGAAAGATGATTGGTATCGTATTAAATTCCTTCCCCCAGAGCGGTTTCGATGACCTGCAGGAATAGTTTGTGTTGGCCGTCGTTAGAGCTGGTTCGTGCTGTGGGGACCGCCATTGCCGCTGCCGTGATCCCGCATAATGAGCAAGGCCACAAGTGTTTCATTACCGACAATTTAGGAACTTCTTTAATCTAGCACATTTAACGATTCGATTTAACAACTTTGTACCTAGGTCAAAAGTTTCAGGTTAAATCCATAAATATGTAGAACAGACTGTAGCAAGTTATATATCATATTCAATGAAAACAACCCACAAAGAATCGCCATACATTAAACCGTATCTTATCTTCCATTGTCTGTACATCCCTGCAAGCACAGGCGCCCCTTCCCCATGGCCTGCTCCTTGGTGGCTGGAACGGCCCGGCCGGCAAATGTGCAGGACGTGGGAAGCCAGCTTTAGAAGGATGTGGCTAACTGAACGCAACATACCAGCTGTCGCTTAACCATTACAACAAGAAGTTTATTTCGGGGGATGGCAAAATCTGTCGTTACAAAACTATTGTCAGGTCCCATTTCTTATATACTTATTGCTGATCAATATAAAAGGCACCATGGATGATCAGGAAAAATTTGGAAGACGTATCCTGAGGATAACTCACGGGTGATGAGTGCTCCTTGATGGAACCTACAGATTTTATCAAAAGCTGTAGGCAGGAAGCATGTGGCTCTATGAGGTACAAAAATACTTCGATTTTGCTGGAATTTCTGATACTGATGTTGCCGAGTGCTCAAAATTTTGTAATGCGATTGAAAACTTGTTTCCTCCACCAAATGTTACAAAATGTAGGAAACTTTTATCATTGGGGAGAATGGGAAAAATATTAGCTAGGCTCAAGAGGTATTAAAGAAAAGCATCCAAAAAGAACTAGTCTTAAGCGCTGTATAGTGGGCTTGAATCAATAATAATAACAAAAAATGTTAACAGAATTCAGTAATTACTTATGAAACTCTTTGTACGTACGTGAAAGATTTCACTTGCAAGGAAAGTATTTTTTTTCCTGCCTCGAGAGTGGGGAAACTTAAGAGTCTCCATGAAACGTGTAATGATGTGCATGAAAACTGAATAGCACCCCTAATGATGTGTATGATAATTATAAAGCATCCCAGAATCAAAGCAACATGACAACTGTCCGATGTAAATGCGCATATATATGTGAAGCATACAAGTTTTGTTCTATGTGCTTATTTGCAGAAGCGAAACTGGCAAGCATTGCAATAATAATAATAATTATTATTATTATTTTGCTTCTTGCTTTACGCCTCGTCGACATCTAGATAGTTAGAGGCGGGAAGGAACTGGGGCAAGGAACGGGATGGATTTAGAATATGACCTTTCAAGTAACCACTCTGGCATTCGCTTGGTGTGATTTGGGGAAACCATGTAAAACCCAAATCTGGATGGCCGGATGGGGATTCGAACCAGCGTCCTCTCGAATGAGAGGCAAGAGCGTTACCGTTCACCCAACACGCTCGGTTAGTAATTCATTTTTTTTTTTTTTTTAAATAAAGGCTGAAAAATGACATTTTTAACATCTTGTCTTTTCTGACGATTTTGTTCATTGAGGATAGATCTAGCAGTTTCTTTTGAAAAGGCATAGTGGAACATGTTAAGGTAACATATTTCAAATGAAAATACCTTAAAAAGCCTCATAAAAATTTCTAATAAGTCTACTGGATTGTTTTTTTTTTTTTTAATAATTTTCCGAAAGTTTACATTTGATCACATACACCATTTTTTTTTTTTTTTTTTTAAGACACTGATTCAGTTATCAACTCTAAAGCGTAATCAGGAGGACCTACTGTACGTCTGTGTATCCAGTCTGGAATCCTTCTGCTTGGTATGGGTTTATTTTGTGTTGCCAGTGAACCCAGCCGTGGGGCTAGCATGGGGAGCTGGTTTATTCTTCGACAGCAGGACACCTTAAATCAACAAATCACTTGCAAAACAAAAAATAAACTTTTTAAAGAGAAAAGTTTCCAATCATTTCGTGTTCATTCAAAATTCGCTTTGTTGTTATCACCAATTGAGAAATGAACTCACGAACTCCGGACAGCACAGTCTGATAATTTGTGTTCGTTAAAATCTGTGTTTTTAATTAAAAATACTCAATTAAAAAACTTTAGACAATTTAATCAGTCGGTGATCATGCTGAAAACCCCCCCTTTTTTTTTTTATCTGGGTACGAGAAATCCATAAACGACAACAAGCGGCTGAGCATGTCCAGTAAACAGGAACCATCTCGTTATTTATCAACCACTAGTTAGATGACAAGGTTAGTCTGTGGTCTTAGTGCGCTTTTGGACATTTGTGATTAAAGTTCCTATACGAAGATACATGATACGGTCTTGTCTGAACCTTTGTAGAATTATAGCATCTCTTTAACACTTTGCCCGTCTGGTAATAGTTGGGTCCTAAGTTACGAATCTTCCAAATGATAGATACTTTCGAACATACAAGTCGATTTGGCAAACGTGTGAAAAACATCTTTCATTCACGAATTCGATGAAATGCTTCTTCCATCAAGCTATCTGTATCGCAATTATAAGAGAGATTAGAGAAATCGGGTGTCATACGAATGACTTCGGCAGCTGGAAGGAAACAGACGATACGGTTAATATTTTGTCGGAACAGTTATAGATAAACTATTAGATTAATGCTTAAATCAATCAGGCATGGTACGGTAAGTGCAACGAAATGTCTATTACTTTGTTCGTTGCTGGTTCTACTCGTAAGTTAAGCACGTAGGGCTAGAGACAACGTAAAGAATACTGCGAGTATGTCGGAAGTGCCTAATATCTACGTTGATAACAAAAGTTTAACGAAAGCTTTAATGATTTGTGGTTAATGTCGTGAATCAGCTACAGGTACAGCTGGTGAGATAGTCACTTTGTAAACAGGAAACACCCGCACCCCTAGCGGAATCAAAACTGCCAGAGCACCATGGGATTTACGAACAGATCATTAAAACTGTGGACCATAATAAGTAATAGTATCCACCCAGCATAGTCTAACTTTGGATGGGAAAATCCATCGTTTGATTTTCTTGATCGTTGCAAACGTGTTAGGTCGGCTATTTGGGATTTGCAACTTAGACGGTTTTAGGATTTTGGATGGTCAAGTAATTATAAGGGGAACATATATGGCATTTAAGCAGTTGGAAAAAATTCACTACCAAGCTGTAGTGTTCAAAATTTAAAAAAAAAAAAATCCAAATTAAAATACATAGATAAAAAGGTCGCACACAGATAATGTAAGAATCAGTTTCTTGGAATAAAAACAGAGGATTGCAGAGAAATAATTTTTGCGGTTCTAGTAATACTATTCGGGAATTAGAGTAAATATTGATTTATTGACAGGATAATATTGTAACTAAACTATTACCACCGTAAAAAAGTCTAACGAGCGTGGTGGGTGAGCACTAACGCTCTGGGCACGCATTCTGGAGGACGCGTGTTCGAATCCCCGTCTGGCCATTCAGATTTGGGCGGAGTGTGTCCTTCAACAGCACATGACTGAATTCCTTCAAATTCATTATCCCCAGTCCTTTTCTGCCTCTAATGACCAAAACCAAAGACAAAACAAAAATTAATTAATCATTAAAATACTTAAAAAGAAGAAAAATTAAACGATCTGACCAGTGGTGCAGTGAAAAATAATTAAAAATAACTAAATCCATGATTTACAAATTGACCTTCCCCGGAAGGGTAATGGCTTGCAGGGTTGGTTTTGGTAAAGTATTGTGCCCACCTCGTTACGTCATGGTGTACAATAATTACAAGGAAGCATGGACAATAAAACTGATACAGAACAAATAATATGTAGCTGGCTGGGTTTTTTAAAATTGAAATATGGTATTTCTTAACATTTTGAACCTGGAACAACTACTGACTAAGACAAATAATTGAATACGTGAAACTAATGAATATGGGAAGACAGCTGCAATGGTCATGTCTAGGTCAAAACGTGCAGTAATGTATCAGAACAATGTAAAGTCGAATTTGTTTTTATAATGCATAAAACCAGTAAAAGGCCGCGGGGTAGTCTTACGAGAAGAATTTGGTGGTGTCTGCACAAGTTTTAAAGCTATACGAGTTCTCTCGCAGAATCAAACTCAATTATTTGTTTTTTGGAAGCAACGGTGAGTTCCAAGTACCGTAAATATTCGACATGCGTAATAACAGAGAGGCGAATATCTAGTTAATCTGAACGCGTTAATGTAAAATTAAGATATGTATTGAAAATGTCCCATGACCGAAACGAATGAACGAGGGAGAGAACTTTCTGGAAGATCCGTATTGGTCAGTGGACAGCGATGTTTCCCTGGAGCGATAGAAGTAAAGGCGAACCCCTTGATGCTTGCATCTGAACACGGTTGTATCCAGCGGGGTTCGTTACTTATCGCAAAGAGCTATTCAAAACACCCTGCAACTGGTTGTAGACATTGGTTTCTAATGGGAAGTCCGTGATGCAGCAGCCATTAATTGGAGTACCCGCAATAGCCTTTCTGACCGTCCAACACACGAAAATAATTTCATATATAAGAGACGTTTGCGACATTATGACCCGTACATGGTGGCACTAATACTTTTTTTTAACTGCTTAATGTCTCTTAACAGCTAGGTCTTTAGAGACAGGAAAGGATGGGGGGCAAGGAATGAGAAGGAATTCGGACATGGTCTATTGAAGGACGCATCCCGGCATTTGCCTGGAGTGATTTGGGAAACCATGGAAAGCCCAAATCTGGATGCCCGGACGGGGATTCGAACCGCTGTCCTCCCGAATGCGAGGCCAGAACGCTAACCGTTACACCACCACTCTAGGTGCACTAATACTAATTTGTTCCAAACCAGTTTAACTGGTCGTTTGAATAAAACTTTGTGTAATGTAAAATTTTAACAAAAAAAGTTTCATGTTTGTTGTTCACAAAAATAAAAATTTATGTAAATATAATTTCGAACGGTCACTCATAAACTCACCACGATAGCCATTGGCTGGAGAACGGTTTCACGTGTCACCCTTCGCTCGCAAAACAGCGACCAGAGACACCATTAGTAGAAATTCGTGGTTATGTTTGCAATTTAATAGCTAAGCAACTGCTACCAAATTAATTGCTATAAAACATTCATTAAGTTTTCTTTCGTAGCGTTTTATAGTTTAAAAAATATCGATAAACTTTAAGTCTGAACAAATGTGGATCTGCTTTTGAGTAACATGTTGCTAATGAAAGCAACTTAAAAAAAAAAAAATTACTCACAGTCTCTGCTGTAACCACGAATGTCAATTGTCATTACGGCTTAGAATAAATTTCAATTTAATTAAAGCTCTCTAATGGTTTTGCTTGACCAAAGTTTATGCATTATGATTTATTTGCGTTTTGGTATTTTACTGACCACTTTCGTTAAAGGCCTTTCTTCATGTTCGCTGTATGTGAGTTATTAGATTATTTTAAGTGGACCAAATATGTTACCGAATCAACTATTCCGGCAAGTCATTGATTACATTATGTGTGTTTGCCCCGTCTTAAAAAAAAAAACGAGATGCTTTCGAAGCAAACAGGAAATTTTTAAATTTTGCAGAGTGAAGGGTCAAGTTTGTATTTAAGCAAGTTCGAGTCTACGACCTTTGAAACAATTATACGATTGCACGATCTCTTCTACCCATGTTTAATACTCACATTTAATAATACTTCTGAGTTCTTCAAGGTCAAGAGATTTTATTCACCCCAAGGGTAAAACACAGGCCAAGTTCATATTTTGTCAGATTAGGTCAACCTTTTATAATCTTTGACCCGAAAAACTGGAAGTATTCCAGACCCATGACGATACGCAAAAAACGGTCATGGGTTTACACTAGTAAATGAATAAATTCCTTTATTGTGAACCATGTAAGTTTCATTCGTTAATGAATTTAACGTGAACATATTTTACTCGACCTTCACGATCCTGAGAGATTATATATTGTTATTAACTGCGATAGATGTAAAAGTTATTAGCGGTTTGGCGTCCAGTAACGTATGGTTAACCATATCCCTCATCATAGAGCAACAGATGGATTATTATAACAAAATAGCAGACTATTCTGAGGCCTAACAATACAATATTCAGGGCCGACGCATTAATGTTCCTGCTTAAATATAATCATAGCAACTTCATGAGGGTAATTTTCAATTTCTGTTTAGTAAATTAGTAACTTTGTTTCGGCTTACGAATTTGCGACTCATCTACGTCGGCGTCATTACAGCCATCGGAGTTTCTGGAACAATGAACGGGAAATAAATTTGGCAATGACTTTTGAAGGAAACAGTCCGGGATTCGCCTAGTGTTATTTTAGGAAATCATTGTTAACCGAAATTTGGATTGCTGTATCGGAGATCAAACTTATGTCCTGGCGAATTTTTGGTCCAATCGTATAATTTTTATTTCAATAGTAGGTTGTGAATAAATAATACAGGTACTGATGAGTCTAAGTTGATGGCAATGAATCTCATGTTTACGGCGTGAAAAGTTCGAAGTAATTGAAGATTTGTAAACGAAAAAAATCGGTGACAACTTGAATCACAATCCTGAGGTATCATTAGATGATATAACGATAGATGATTGAGGTACTGATCTGTATAGCGCTGAACCTGCTCCTGTGCGGCACTTAAAATCGCACAGAAATACTTGCCGTTCTCGGAAGATCGATGGTTTCGTTATTTTGTGAAGGTGTGCCTACGTTTTCATTTGCACGCGTGAAGCAGTTTGAAATAATGACGGCTGGGGTTCTTGTGAACCGCTCTCGCTGAGTACTCCTCATTACGTTGCTCTCCAGCGACAAGTGGGAGCCCACATTGCTTAGATGGATTGTTTGCGGTTGCTTTTAAACGAGTTTCGAGTGACGGTGGTTTCATTCGAGGCCAGTACAGATATTGAATCATTAATTCAAGGTTATAAATTGACATATTACAGAAAGGGTCGAAATTTCAGTTTTACAAACTGGAGGGAAATCCAAACCAGCTTCTCGCTCCTATTCGTTTTCGGATTTTATCTAACATGGTAGTCTATGTTCTTTAATTTGATAAAAAATAGTGATTTTATCTATGTTTCAAATATTTGCTTCAGCAATATCTTGGTGTATGCTAGCGTTCCGATAGGCTTATAAGAAATCTTCACATATTTATATTTTTCTTCGTCTTGTTAAGATTTCCCATGAAAATGCAGTTACCATAACTGAATCCAAATTTTAAATTTGTTATTATCTTAATAATTACTTGCTTAATTGTTGATTTTAACAGCAAATATAATGTATACCTGTTTCCTTCAATAATTTAATAAAAATCTCAGAAAATGTTAAATTTACGATTGGATTGTTTGTTTCGTAAGGCAAGAATATTGTGCTTCTAAAGTATTTTATTTTTTTTTATTATTTTTATTTTTTGGGCTTCGCAATTCCTGGAAAAAAAGATGCGACTCTTATGCAACCACTCATTTGCCTACAATTCATCACAAGCGCATAGTTTCTGAATCATAATTAGCGCATAAGGTAGTGGGACAAATTTCTCTCATGGTTAAGGAAGTCAAAGATTGGATTTGGACGCCGGTTAAATGGTGAACTATTTACCTAAGGCAGTGAAAGAATATAGGATAGAAATTCGTAAAATGCTTAACTGGGGAAGTAAGGAAACTACCGGAGAGAATGCTCTGTTGTAATTAAGTTTAATTAAATAACATGTGCCTCCGAACAGGTGATCGTTTTGTGTGCTGTATAGAAACCTACATGCTCCTTGATTGCTACTGTAGACTGTGTTGTTTAAGAATTGCTATAATCGTAACAGGACGTATGCGGTAATCATAGTGAAAGAGCATTTAGACCAGGCTCTGCTTTCCAGTTTACTCGGAATGAACGACCCACATTTTCATAACCATGAATTTTCTAAAGTGAGTGGTTTCCAAGAATAGTCGTATCCTAATTCCTTGTTTTGACTTCAGCTGCTCTGTCTAATAAAGCCGTTTCGATGAGTTGTTAACCTATGAATAATAAGTACGTAAGTGGCACAGAAGAAAGGTAACAGCTAAAAGCACTTGAAATAATAAGTCTAAAGAAGAGTGAGGCAAATACAAGAGCATATGAGACAAATAACTGATAACGCTACTTGCGCCAGGGGATATACACCACTTTCGACTAACTAGTGTTTCACATTTTGGTTGGAAGTAACTTTACACAATATAGTGAGATGCTTAAATTATGGTAGTAAAGATCAAATTTGAGTAAAATTTTGTTTTTTCTGGTTTTCCGATAGTACTGTCACCCAGGATATCGACGCCGTCATCTTAGGCATCTATAACGTTTCTGACGTAAATATGAACAACAATCGCTTTCATTTCCCAGGTAGTGTATAACGGCCTTCAGTGCCCATACGACCTTATAAAATGTGTTGTTTTGTATAAATGCTGTTATGATGGTAGCTTTGAAAGGTTGAATGATACTTTTTGCTGGAGTTAATTTTCTCTCATTCCCTCACATCGGTAGCAGATCGCCAGCGGGCGATATTGGCTCGAGAAGTAGATGGCACTAAGAATTTACCGAGCCGGAACGCTGGGGCCTGGCATATCACCGTCCAGCCGCCCATGTTCCGGTTTTTCGTGGATTCCCGAAATCACAACACGCGAGTGCCGAGATGGTTCATTTAAAATGGCATGGGTGAATTCCTTCCCGTTCTTAGTCCCCAGTCGCCCATAATGTCTTCGATGTCGACGGGACGTTACGGTTGAAGGTATGGTTGAGTGGAGTTGGTTCTGAGCTCTTCTGTCGACTAATGCTAATCTTCCATCAGTTTAAAGCAGCTTGTGTGAATGCCTCGATGAATGTATACTGAACCATTGTCTATCATTTATCGCATTAACATTTGAACAGTTTATTCACACAGTGTGATGTTAAAAAATCGTACTACTAAGCATCAGTCATCCTGTTTCCTGTGAAGATGATATCATGAGTGTTCAATTGTGAACCCTGGTCGTCTATCAGCCCAAGTTTCGTTACTTTGCCGACACATCATTCCACGAAATTTCCTTAAACATGCTTTTGCTTCCAACACTGGTATGTTAAAATTACAGGTACGGGACTAACGAATTAGTGCCAATACTATGAAACGACTCGATTCAGTTACAACGTCTTTAATTTCGGCCAAAATAAAACATCTGTGTAGCGACTTGCGTGCGTGGTTTCTGAACTTAAATCATGCCCTACACATGCAATCCAACCTTCCTCCCACGATCAAATTATACATAATTACAAAGGAAAAGATGTCACATTAGTAATTTGATATTCTAAAACAAATGCTTACACAGAAAGACAATGTTTTCATCGCATAGTTAAACTGCCAATTTGTTAGTTTTATGTTGTTTCGGAACGATCTCAGTTCCCCTGTCATTCGGGGGAAATTTCCTTCGATCCTGCAACAAGATTGTGGCTTTGCTGCCCTCTAAATGGCGTGTGTAGCAAGGTTAGTTCCATCGTTTATTCTTACACAAAGTGAACAATAGTCGGGGATGAGCTATAGGCTCCATTGTGCTCGCGCTGTCGTATCAGTTTGGGCTGGGCCATTGTGTTCTCCCCGGAACATCGTTACGAACTACCAAGGCGGACATGACGTCAGACAGGTAGCAGCTAATAACTGTGTGAGACATACACAAGTATGATCCATATGCGTTAGCAGAGATGGGACACAAACTTTGTTTTAGTTACTCAAATCTCTTTTAAAACATAACAAACTTGTTAGCATATTGATTAATATCTGTTTATACTGTTAGCTCATTAAAATTGAAACCATAAATTTTATTTGTCATTAGCAGTAAAGACGCACGTGAAAACATTTATTATGTATTAACAACAAGTAAACGTTTAAAAAACTCCAAACAGGTCACTCGATTGCAGAACGTGCATTGAAATTATTATAATTAGTTACAAGGGATGAAATGACAGATGGTCGGTTGTTAAATTAAGTAATATTATCTACCCTCATTTCAATTTTTGGACGGATATTATGTTCGGGTGTTATTTGGCATATATGTACAACATTGGAATAACCAGAATAATTTTATACTAAGGTCGTATCATAAGTAACTTAGATTGACATGAAAGAGCTCAAATTCAATCTTGAAACGTGATTCATTTTTTGACATAGTCCCCTTGAAGTTCTAACCATTTGCTCCAACGTTTATTCAGCTTGCAGAAATCAGTAACTTCCAGGTCCTCAAAATAATCGACTAACTTTTGTATAACCTCTTCATTTAACCGAAATTTGTGTCCTGGCAGAAACGTTTTGAGTTTCAGAAACAAATGGTAATCCGAGGAACCAGACTGGGTGAATAAGAGGGATGCAAAACGACTTGAAATCATTGTTCACTAATTTTTTCCTGAGCGACGTGGCTTGAATGTAGGGATGTAACGGAGCTCCACAAGTGCGGAACTTTTGCGTGAAATCCTATCTCCACTTCCGCATCAGCTTCCGTAATTTTCATTGCGGATGTATAACGGAGGCAACAGATATTTTTCTTTTCTCTTTATAATATTCTGTCCGTCGTTACTTAGCTAATAACAACGTGTTTGTTTTTATCTTACGATCTTGCGACAAAAGTAACGACGGATTTACAAATTTGAACTTGTATATAAAGTAAAGCGGTCTACTCGCGGCCCAACTTACAGGACATCCCTGTGGATCAACTTCACGTAGGTAATATATTTATTTTTGGGCACCCTGCCGCCAAGTGAGATTTCTGTCACGTTGAACGATTCTGTTCAGTCGTCGTTGGTCCCGATCTTGCAGGATCTTTTCCCGTCCGCAGCGATGTAGGAGTTTTGATGTTTTACCGGATTCCCGATATTCACGGTGCCCTCGTGAAATAGCCGTACTGGAAAATCCCCATCTCATCGGTACCTCGGACAAGCTGTGTTCCATCTCTCGTGCGCAGAATATAATACCACGTGCAAACTCACTTAAATGGCAATAACCTGCCATTTTAGCTGCAGTAACCGATCTAACGCCTGCGCCATGCACCTGTTTTCTTATATAGGCGTTGCCGACCACAGCGCCGTACTCTTTGTGTTTGCATTTCTCTTTGTTTGCATATTCATGCCTAAACCAGTTTCTTTGGTTCTTCAGAGAACTATTTGTTTTAATGTTATAAACATTTTTTTGAAATTTTAAATTGCATTTGACATTGAAACAGTAATACATATTATTTTCCGAATTTACAACAGAAATTATTGACAGTACACATCAAAAAAATTCCCTCCCCCCCCCCTACAGTGAGTTTGGTTAACTGATGGTTGGTTAATCGATGATCACCTGTAAATATTAAACAAACTTTTCTAATTTTTAATATTTTATCCAATTCTACTTAATTGCAAAGCTGTAAATTAAACTTGAGCCCAACTCAGGGTCATCATTATCGTATTCTTCATTTTGGTCTTCCTCAGTGTCGAGGGCGATTTCCTTTCTGGTCCCGTAAAGAATTTAATTTATGAAAGAACCACAAGGTGGGTTCATATTCATCTTCTGTTCCATATCTTTCGCTTTATCGGTTTCTCCCCCCAGCCAAGGATGTAGCGTTTTCGCATATTTGTTATACGTTTCTTCATACTTCCAACTGTAACTTCCTGTTCCACTTATTTGAAATCAGTTATCAATACAGCCCTTGTTTCTCAATTTTTTATTTTTGTGCAATACGATTGTACTTTTCAATGTTGTGGTAGACTGCGAAATTTTTCTATGACGATTTTCCATGCACCGCTGTTTTAAATAATTGTCATCACGATACCTCTACTAGCTCAGATTGCTAATACTTCCTCAATGACAAACCGGAGCAGACTGCTGCTGGCAATCAGATTGTACATATTGCCTATATACACTCGAACACGTTGACACAACATTATACACCGCCCACAGATATCAATGGAGTTTGAAAACCGTCAACGTGGTTGGCTAACATGTGCTTTGGTTTGCCAACCTGCCCATGCACTCTCCAGCTTCAAGTACGACACAACCAAGTTGGACAACAAGTTGCTGAATGAATGGGGCCCTTTAGAGTTGAGAAGCACTCTAGTGAACATTTATTGTCAACTTGCCACCGAGAAACGAAAATTTTGTCAATGTGGGAAATAACCCGAATGTAGGCGATTTCGCCCGTTGTGAAGAGCCTCGTATGAATTTGGAAATAAAAATTAACTCAGTTTGTGGTTTAAAAGTAACCAACTGTTTTACCATATATATCTACCAGCTCATAACCATAAAATTCGACTGGGGATGACAGGAAATTTTTGCATTAAAGTTTAGTCAAACAATTGATATGCTTTAATATTTTTTTCAAAAAAAGAAAAAAGAAGAAGAAAAATTCGTTTGGATATCCTGTGATTGAGAATACCCCAATATAACGCAATGAAAAATGTTTTTCAAACCACGTGACTAGGTATTCTTTGAATTTATGTTCGCATGTTCCTATGAATCTACGAATTGGTGAATTGAGAAGACTGGAGGGGACACAGAAGTGTAAAGATCGCAATACAACGATCTAACGAGTCCTGCGATGCTACGTACCTTCAGCGCGGTAAGGAAGTACTTTCCCCATCAGAAGTGTGGAGGTGTGGACGACACTGCCATCACCGCACTTACCACCATCGCAAGTTGGCCGTGTGCCACGCCTTAATTTGTGGTCTAAGAAATTTTACTTAAGCAAATACTTTGATTATTTCGTGATTCTAAACTGCCTGAGGCTCGCATGATAAGGGTGAACATACATCTCGTCAGCGCAGTCAGTTTGTCTATGTTGAACTGTACCGTCGAATCAAACGGTAAGCAATTAAGCCACCTGATAGGACTCAGTACGCGCATCATTAATTTCCTTGGAACAACCCTCTAACTACTCCGTGCGGAGAAATCTGATTGATTACGTGTGTCACTCCACTGAAAAATAACGGAGCATAGTAAAGTCTGATAGTTTACGGCACCCTAATTTCATTAAAAACATAGTAACTGGTTTATTTGTAAAGTTTAAATTGTAATCATATATATCGTTTCTATAAGATGTATTTGGTCACAAGCCATTATCTCCTTTCATACCTAACCGAAATCAATGAACGTCATTTTAAAGCTTATGACCTCTATTTTGGCCACATCATACTTAAAGAAAGGAAGATTACGGAAATCGATTCTTAAAGGGCAAAAATATTAATATTTCTAATATGCTGTTTTTTTGTGTGTGTTAAGATTCATTCATCTCCCTGGATACCTATCTGAAATCGTTTAATAAAGTATCATTTCAAAGATTAAGATCTCCGCTTTAGTGACATACATTAGGACAGGAATTTTTCGTCATTTGACCTTTAAAGGGCAAAAATGTTAATATTTCTAAAATGCCTGTTTTGTGTGTAGAGCGATTTATCTCTCTGGATACCTAACCAAAGTGATAAATGAAGTAGGATTATGAAGAGTAATATCTCATCTTTAGTGAAATCATGTATTAAGTAATAATTTGTTTGGAATGCATCCCTTAGAAGGAAAACGTATCAATTGTTCTAAAGTGTATTTTTGTGTCACGAGCCATTTATCTCCATTAATATCTAACCGAAATAGATAAATGATGTATCATTCTAAAGATTAAGGTCTCCGCTGTGGTCACATTATATTTTAAGAAAGGGATTTTTCAGAATTTAACCCTTAAAGGGCTAAAATAACAGTATTTCTAAAATGCGTTTTTTGTGTCTCCAGCCATTTATCTCCCTGGATACCTAACCGAAATCGATAAATGAAGTAAGTTTATGAAGAATATTGTCTCCGCCTTGGTGACATCATATATTATGAAAGAATTTTTTTTTGGAATTCATCCCTTAAAGCAAAAAAGCGTCAATGGCTCTTCCACGAAATTTGTGTCACGAGCTATTTATATCTAACCGAAATAGATAAATGAGGCACATTCTAAACATTAAGGTCTCCGCTGTGGTCACATCATATTTTAAGAATAGATTTTTTCTGAATTGAACCCTTAAAGGGCAAAAATATCAGTATTTCTTAAATGCGTTTTTTGTGTCTCGTGTAATTTATATACCTAGATAATTAAACAAAATTGATAACCGAGGTATCATTAAAAAGACTGAGGTCTTCGTAAGGTCTTCGGTTTCGTTACAATATATTTTAAGAAAGAAATTTTTCAAAAGTGGGGCCTTAAAGAGCAAAAGTATTAATATTTCTACAACACATTTTTCTGTCACGAGTCATTTATCTCCCTTGATACCTAACCGAAATCGATAAATGAGGTCCAATTTTAAAGATTAAAGAACCCGTTTTGCTTACTTCATATTTTAAGAAAGAAATTTCTCCAATTTCAACCCTTATGGGGCAAAAATATCATAATTTCCAAAACACTTTATTTATTTTTTATTTTTATTTCTTTTAACCTCACTTGATGCCTAACCCAAATTGATAAGTGATGTATCATTCTAAAGACCAAGGTGTCCGCTTTTGTCACACCATATTTTATGAAGGAATTTTTGCAATTCGTCCCTTAAAGGGAAAACGTATCAATGTTATTTCTACACAAAAAGAGTAAAGTATCTCCTTCAGAACCTAACCGAAATCGATAAATGACATTTTTTTTTAAAGATTAAGGCCTCAAATTTGGTAAAATCATAAATTAAGAAAGAATTTTTCGTAATTTGATGCTTAAAGAGGTCGTGCGTATGAGATACTTCAGAGCCAAGATTGCAGCAGCATATATCACTGTTTTTTATTCAATAAGTAGCTTTACGTATATTTTTTTCTGTTACGGAAACATTTTTGTTTTGATATAGAATTCCAATATAAACATTTTATTCTCACAGCAACACATATCACAGAGTTGTTGATATGCTGTGAGCATTTTGTTCATGTTGGTTGTATTCTGTTTAGATCAGTGACAGTTTCTCGAACATACAGTATGTTTTAAAGTTTCCTAACTGTTTCGTATTATGTTATAAGTATTTTGATGCGTACCTATTACACCAAACAAATAAATATTTCCTAAAAAAGTGTGGTACTACTTTTCGTTATATTTCAAGCATTCAACCTCACTATTTATCGTATTTTATTAGTGAAATTTTCGCACTGGTCATCTAGTTTGATTAAATTCCAAAATCTTTATATTATCATCTTAGCTTGTCATGTAAATTTTTATTGTAATGATGTCATACTAGGATTTACTTGAGCTTTCTGATAAAATTTAATATTTTATATTTAATGGTTTAACGTATGAGATAAGGTGTTACTATCTGATTTTTTTTAAAAAAAATTCTTTATTTAAATAATGATAAATACACCTATTCCTGTATGCATTTTTCGTCGATATAATAAATACTCAAGTAATAATATTTCCAGTGTTTAATAGTAGAATATTATTTCAAAATTACTCCTTTCATAATCAAGTTATCAAATTATTTAAATGATTTAATAAAATATCAATAAGAATATTAACTTAATAAAATTTCAATATAGGCCTACTGAATAAAGATGCATCCAAAAGCCCTTTTATCACAATATCTTTGCATAACGTTTGATAATAAACTGAATTGGGCAGAACAAATTTGGTACGAAATGGTTAAAATGTTATTCACTTACCGGATAAGGTGATGAGAGGATCTACCTGAGAAATGAGGGGATTGGGTTAAACTTTGGTCAGACCATTGCTTGAATATGGTGGTGTAGTTTGGGATCCACGTTTCGGATATCAAATACAGCAGTTGAAAGGCGTGCAAGGATGGGCAGCTAGATTTGTTAGTGGAAATTAGAGCAGGACGAGTCAGAAACTCATTGGATTGGGAGTCATTGGAAGACAGAAAGAGGGCGAAGAGAGTGCTGCGAGTGTACAAGCCGTTGGTGATCGAGCTTGGAAGGTTATTGGTTGAAGGAATTTTAATAATCTACATATATAATAAAAAAAACTAAGAAAGGGGGTAATTAAATGATTAGGGAAATTGTCACCGCAACATGCACTCTATCACTATTAATAATTCAATTCAGTACTGGGAGGACGGCTGAAGTAATACAAGTATACATTTATAGGTACTGTTGGCTTAGAAAAACATTTTACAACGTTAGACGGAGCAAGATGTTCAAAAATTTAAAGAAATCGATTCTAAAATATGGAGATAGGACATGCATGCAGTTAAAATGGATCTGAGATATTTTCAGCTTGTGTTTGGAGGAAGCAATCATGAAAGCAAAGAAAAAATTTAAAACGTGACACAAGTGTTCAAGGAGAATGGAAATATACCCTATTATTAGTGCAAAACATACCAATCTTCAATCAAATCATTAGCATTGAATATTGCTTGACATTTCTTAAATCCTTTTGAATGCAGTAGGTTATAAGATTTCAAACGTACTTGGTGGAGTCAGATGCGAGGATTGCTTATGAAACCCGCTAGCGATGCATTATTTCATGTTTGCCAGTTACTTAAACGGGTCGATGTTTGCCAGTTCAGTCATTTTGGTCTTACGTAAGACATCCTATCAAACCGAGACAGGGAACCAAACTGGTTGCGCATCGGACACATGAGAATTACACAACTCTTAGCAGTGAGAACGTATTAGATCGGGTACTTCTAATGTCCCTACAATTGGATTTCGATTAAATGTTACTTATATAGAGAGAATATTATTATTGGACGCTAGTTAAATGAGTCATAATTAGAAATAATCCCCTCCCTACGTATCACGAACATCAACAAACGAAATGAGTAAATGCGGGATGAATTAAAAAGTGAATTTAAGTATATCAATCTACTTATTACCAAACATTTAAAAATGCAAGTATGTGACTTGTCGTTAGTTAAACAGCACAGGAGCATTTGGCACAGCAAAATTGACGTTGATTTGAAATATCAGAATACGTTTGTATAACAATGCAAACTGGTGAAAGTTGCCTCACGTTTGGACGAATTTTTTCAAAATTGCTAAAGCTTTCATAATGTTTGGAGGCAGAATTAAATAATAAAATAAGGTTAATTTGCTCTTCAAGCATTTAGGAATTAAAAAATCTGATAGAAAACACTGACTTAATTTTAAAAATATATATAGAAGTATTGTTAACGTTTTAGAAATAATCTGAATGGATTTAAAAAATTAAATATAGTCTACTTGGCTCTTTTATGAATAATTAAATTATTCCAATGTGGTTTAAAATTATTTCGGGTAATCAGAAAAGTATATGTTACCATGAAAGGTTTATTAGCGCAGGAAATTTGAGCGCGTAGTGACAAATTTACCTAGTTTGCTATCCAACGCCACTTCCGATATTTCTCTTAAATACCGAGTATTTGGCTATACGGATTTACAAAAGTTATTTTTAGTGCTGGCGGGTTAACTTGCGCCAAGCAATTCAAAGTATATTTGACATTCTACTGGCAGCCTACTCCAATCCCTATAGAAAGTTCCCTGGTTCTCCGAGTTGGGGACTGTTAATCACACAGGAATATACCACAGATTGGTACATCTCGCCCAAACAACAATGGACTCGAGCATGTTGGGTGAGCGGTAACCATCTAGTCTGGTTCGAATCCCCATCCGGTCATCCAGATTTGGGTTTTCTATTGTCTTTCCAAATCACTCCATGCGAATGCTGGGATGGTTCATTCAAAAGACCGTGGCCGAATTCCTTCTCGATTCTTGCCCCCAGTCCCTTCCCGCCTCTAATAACTTCGACGTCAACCAGGCGTAAAGCTAGAAGTAACAAAAAGCTATAATTGGTATTAATACTGAAGTTAATAAATCAAATCACGTCAAAACACAAAGGAAACTGCATAATGATATTAGCAATAATAAAACACTGCTATATTTAATGAATGAAAAAACAATATTTTTTAACCTTCAAACCTTGAAATAAAAATTAAATGTTTATTAAAACACAAATATAACAGCAAAATAAAAAATTCTTATGGGATCACATTTTAGAGAGCATGAATCAGGGTGTCGCTGGGTGAAAGGCGGTGTCTTGGTGGTGTTACCACGTCGATGAGGCTGCTGGAATCGAACTGCGATACACTCTTAGCTACAATCAGTGGCCGGTCGGTGACTTGTGTAGTGTCTTTCAACTCAACTGCGTCTTAGCAAGGTGAGGCGGTACCGGAATCGTGCCACAACGTAAGTAGGTGGAGTTTGTCTTAGCTGGCCAGAAACCGGGAAAACCAATGACGCCACGAAGTGGTGGGGGAGACCTCCCTCCCCTCCCCTCCAATGGCGGCTTGGCGGGCTTTTGAATCAGCCAATGGCGGCCAAGGTCGTATGACGTCACAAGATGGCGGATCGTTAGTTCTTTGGCCGGCCGCTAGGAGGGCAGCACCGGGTGGGCTTGCGCTGGACCATTAGTTCTTCGATCCGCTGCTAGATGGCAGCCACCGTTAGTTCTTTGACTGACTGGTAGATGGCGTTCGGTGAAAGTATTTCCGGCGCGCTCTGCGAAATGTGTACACTGTCTCAAAATTTCCACACGACTGTTATCTATGTTTGCTTATCCATTAAGCGTGACGAAATGTGTGCCGCGCGGGTATTCCTAACGTCCTGTTAAGCAAGCACTTGTTTGCGCTGCGAAACATCTTGGCTACTATCGAGACACAGTAAAATATTTTCTTCGGTTCTGTGTCGTGAAAAATACTTAAGCGTGAACCATTGCGATTTTTTACTAAAAAATAAAAAAGTCCACATCAACGGATATTACGTGAACAGACATTGGTAACGTTGGAGCTAGAGTGCCGAAGGTCACCGATTCGAGTCCGGCCGCGGGTATGGGTGTTGTGATATTATTGAAAAAGCCGTTCCAACTCGTCAATTTCAAAACCAAAATCAAAATTTTAGTTTCCACACCTAGAGAGTATGGCGCCAGCTTGCCTTCTTATAATTGAATAAAAAATAAGTCGAAAAGCATAAATGTTTCCTTTTAACGTTCGATATGGAAAAAAACCGTCATAAACTCCAGATATAAAACCGAGGAAGAATTCTATGTGTACCTGTTTTCATGAAATTATTTAGTGTTCTGGCCTTGCATTCGAGAGGACACTGGTTCGAATCCCCTGTCCGAGCATCAAGATTTGGGTTTTCCATGGTTTCCCAAAATCTCTCCAGGTGAATGGTGGGATGCTTCCTTCAAAAGACCATTGCCGAATTCCTTCCCATTCCTTGCCCCCCCCCCCCATACTTTCCCTGTCTCTAAAGACCACGTTGTTATAGAGACGTTAAAAAGTTTATTGTGATAAAGTATAGGAATACCACACATGCATTATTACTTTCAAAATTCGTATCCTCAAAAACCCATCAATGGGTGAAATCTTTTCATTGAAACCGACAGATATTCACCGACGAAGGTAGGGAAACCCATAAATTCCGTTCATCGAAGCAGGCAGACATTAAAAATTAATTCACCGACGAAGAGAGGGGAAAAAAATTCACTTTTACACATCATGATGGATTCGTTTTTGAACAATATAATATAGCTCACGAGTGTCACCTATATTCCGTGTATTTTAAAGGATGTATTAAATTAGGGTGTAAATGAAACAGACCGAGAACACAGACACTTTTAAAACTCAAGAGGCATTGAATGGGTTTACTGATGTATGTAAGTATAACCTCGATGAATTAAGAGCTCCTAAACTAAATCAAAGTTGTCGATTTGAAAACCAGTTTCTTTCCCTACAGACATTCCAGAAGTGAATACACGTTAATCTCTCCACTTATATCAAACCAATCAGCATGTAATTTTTTCAAGCCTGTTTTCTCAACCCTCCAGACTCAGTATTTGGACACTAGCCCCCCCACATGACAATACTTGTGACAAAGCCTTTCCCACACCAAGGCTATAAAAATCAAAGTTTCTAATTTGACCATGGAATGGAACGAGGGAAGAAAGAATTCATATTAGCATCAGTACGACGCCTTATTCTCTAACTTATCTCTGTTGCCATTGGTATAAAAATATTTAATCACACTCATAATTTCTGCCATCAAGCTCAACGTATATCATCTGTCTATCCAGACTAATCTGTGTATCAATTCTGCTATGCTTTCGTAAGCAATCACAAATTGAGTGCCCTTAGCTGTACTTTGTCTAAAAATTCCAATCAATCCCTTGTGACACATCAGTGATTGACTAGAAACAGAGATATATACCCACCTTTAACTGTATTTTACAGCACAGCACGTATGTTCCAGGAACGAGACACGTCTGTTAATCTTACTAATTTCACCCCTGTGGAATCGAAGTACGCCAGTCCTATGTGATAAAAATCGAAGTCACGCTAAGGCAGTGCTAAGCACAGAACATGCTTGAGACCATCGCCCTGTGGACCAAGGTGGAGATATAGAAAATTTACCCACTCCCTTATAGAAGAAATCCAGTGCACTATTCCTAATTCTTTCACCAAGATCCACCCCTAGCCTCATCGCCAACATACGCCCAGCACTTCGTCAAGCCTCCTTCTGTTTTCCAATGATTCCCAATCCTACCAGTTACCTTCAGTTCGTGCGTTAAAGTAAAACCAAAATTCAAAATTCGCAAAGTCTTCTCCTAATCAGTAGCCAGGTACCAAAACGTTCACTTAAGGGGGTTCTACTGCAGTTTTCCAGGAAAATTCTCCCTTTTACCAGGAAATTATTTTTCAATAAATCAGGACCCAGGAGAGTTCTCAATTCGGTTTAAATGTTCCCATCTAACGCCAACCTTCGGATTCAGGACCAAGTCTGACTTTGTTTGTAATTGCATGCTTTGTTCAAGTAACCACGATAAAGTTACCATAATGCTCTTAGCTAACTGATAGTTTCTTGGCCATCAAACAGACATCATAACCCACATTTTCATAGAAGATCCCCCACACATCGACATGTATCCAAAACGCCACCATAGGTGCAGACACTAGTTCTATATGCCTAAGATAGTGCGCACACTTGAACTGTTGTAAATTGTTAGGTCAAAATCGGTGTTTAGATATTTTATCCACTCAGCCTC